>OY986964.1:8797167-8837264 GCA_963920575.1 Narthecium ossifragum | reverse complement strand
CTTTTGATGCACCCTTCTAAATACTGAGTTCTAACGATACGGTTGTAGCTTCAAGTATATCGAATCCCCCACCTCGAACTCCTCTGCTCTCTGCTTCTTATCCGCCATCTGCTTAGTGTGGTTCATAGACTGGTGTAAATTTAGCTTGAGCTGCTGAACCACGTCATCTCTTGCCAACAGGTCTCGATCAACCTCTGCTACTTGAGAGACTCCCATCAAATATTGTGGAATTCCCAGTGATGGGCGACCATAAAATGCCTCGAAAGGCGACATGGCGGTGGATATGTCGTAGGCCGTATTATACCTGTACTTGGCCCAGGGAAGGAATCGCATTCACTCCCTTGGCCGCTGACTAGCAAAGCATCTTAAATACTTCTCCAAACACATGTTCACCACCTCGATTTGGCTGGCTGATTGTGGATGATAAGCAATACTCATATTCAATTGCATTCCCTGCAGCTTGAAAAACTCTCGCCAGAAATGACTCAAAAAAATAGTATCCCGATCACTCACAATAGCCCTAGGTACTCTGTGAGGATTCGTTCCTCCAACCCGGTCCGACCACATTAGGTTGAGGGTCTGGCCCGTTTGGCCTTGTTTCGCGATCAGGTTGATCGCGAAGACCCCAGGGGAAATTTGGTAAATTGCACCTTGGTGATTGGTTTCACAATTGTGTTGTGCACACACGACCCTTTTGATTGATGCATGTAGTTGTTAGAACCTTAGGCGGGGTTGGGGTCGAAGGACCCGAGCCCGGGCGTGAGGGCGATCGATCGGGTCGGCTACTGTAGCAGGTCGGCGCGGAACCCGATATAAGCCCCTTCCTCTTTTCTTCTTCTTTTCCTTCTTCTGTTCCTGTGATCCCTTCCCCGTTGGAGAGCTTCACGCGCAAGAGAGAGAGGGGAGCGGCTCCGGCGAGCTTGGAAGCGTTCCTCGGTGAGGGCCTCCCCTCCTTCCTTCCTTCCTTCCCCTTGTTTCCTCTGTTTCCCGCCGCCCGGCTCTTCTTCTCCTCTTCCTTCCCAACGCGAGTGAGACGATGAGAGAGGGAGTTCCGGTGATCTGGAGGTGACAGCGGTGATGGCGAGGGCCCCTTCTTCTTCCTTCCTTTCCTCTTCCCCGCGACGGCTCTTCTCTCCCTGCTTTTCCTTCTTCTCCGGCGACGACTGTGGGCAAGGGAGTGCCCGACGGACTTCGGCAGCTTCCCCGATGGTTTGGAGGCATCCCACAGCAAGGGAGGAGGTGGATTGGCAAGTTTGGCGGCGGATTAACCAAGGATTAGCTTAGCAGAGGTAGGGTTCTTGACCTAGGATCTTGATTAAGTGTTAATATGTGTTTGAACCTTTAATTCTTTGATTTCTTCTTTCTTATTGATGCTCCTAGTAGGGGTGAGCAGAACCGAACCGAACCCGAAAAACCGAACCGAACCGAACCGAATTAGTTCGGTCCATTCGGTTCGGTTTTTTCGGTTCGGTTCGGTTTTGGCATGTATGAAAAGTTCGGGTTTCGGTCCGGGTTCGGTTCTTTAAAAAAAGTTCGGATTCGGTTCTTTAAAAAAAGTTCAGTAATTTAATTACTGTCTTGAGTTTGAAATGAATTGATTTGGATTTTAATCAGATTTAAGCATGCTTTTCTCGGATTTTATCGAAGTTCTGTTCTTCGATGAACAGTTGAGCTCAAGCTCGATTTCTGAGCTATATGAACATGATGTCAGTTATTGTTCAACAAGAAAGTTGTAGATTGATGAGTTAGCTTTCAAATACAACTGCTTTCATGATTTTTAGAGCTATGTAGAATTTCTAGTAAATTAAATTGTCTGTCTGTGCTGAAACATGATAGTTTGCTTAATTAGTGTAATTATGTGGTTTTTAATTATTTGATTAAGTTGATTCTTGGCTGCGATGATCTTAATGATCGTTGGAAGAGATCTACGAAGTTTAGTTTCAATTCGAGTTAGTTTTGAAGGATTTATGCATCATTTACAAAATCTGGATCCTTTATGAAATTATACGTTTTGATATAATGTCGTTTATCCGATTGATCCGGTTTTTCGATATGTGATTCGGGGTATGCCATTGAGTGGGAATATCAAGTTTTATGTCAATTGGACGGCTATATTGAAAGATAAGATTTTTCCAAAGTTTGCTGTATATTTGGTCTGATTTGAATAAATCGACTATTTTTAATGTCATTCTTGATATATGTTACTTTATCTGCATGGGCCCATGTGTGGCTTGTGGTTGAACCAGGGGAGTCACGCCTCCCCTGGGGTGTGTAGAATAAATGGGCCTTAAGTATGCCCTTAGCTTTGAATAAAATATTATTAAAATGGTTGCTTTGGTTATTTAATTGTTTAGTTGGGGTTGTATCCTGTTGTAGGCCTGAGCGCCTATTTATCCGTTTATTCTAGACCGATGCTATGTTTAACTTTGGCAAGCTATGTGTTGCGCCTAGTTATGTATAATACTTGGCATATTGTTGCATGCATGAATCCTTATCTGTGTGTATGCTCATACCTGAATTGTTTGCACTAGATGCATTCCTAGGCAAGGCATGGACGATGGGTTAATCGCCGATTCGGGGGATCGGGCAGCTCAGATCTATCCTTAGGAGCGAGGCTGGGTAGCAAGGTCTAGGATTTAATCTGTTATAAAAATAAGATGATTTGAGGTTACTGTTTAATAGGTTGCAATTGCTTTGATCGAGGTGTAGAGATCGTTTTAGGTTCCAGACTCAGTCTCAATTTCACTGATAGGGGGAGTGACGTATCACCCTGGGTTCTACACCTGTTGGGTCAGCGCCGGTGCACTTGGTTTGAGAGGGATGACTGTTGACAGTACCAGAGGTCATCAACGTGCGTGCCCTGGGGTAGACGGTGTACGTGACGTGGGGTTCCCCTACAGATGAATTGGAACCTTGGACTTTACTGTTCCCTTCCTTGTGAGTGTCGTAGCATAGAAACATGCTGAGCTCATCACTCACTCCTACCGGGCTGCGTTTTGCAGGTGCAGGCGTCGGTTCTTCTTCTGTAGCACCTGCTAGACAGGCACATGGTGGCGCTTTAGCTTCTAGATGTGCTTGAGGACTTGGGGTCCAGTCACTTATTTTTGGGATGATAAATGTATAATTTCCTTTTGTAAGAAATTTGAGATAGTTATATACGATATTTTGAGGTTGACTAGTCTTGTATCAAAATTTTGAATTATATTATAAATTTTACTTTGACTCCAGATCATTTGTTAATTTAGTTGTCTTATTTTATTATAAACGCTCCTTTGATGGATTGAATAGATTAGGAACCCTCACGCCCCGGACCGGATGGATTTTCTAGGTCGGGGTGTGTCATACTCCATGCAACCTGACCACTTCCTACACAAAAGCGCCACCTTTGCTGCAGTATATGGATGAGATAGTGGCACGAAATGGGCGTACTTCGTCAGATGATCAACCACTACCATGATGAGGTCTATCCCTGCCAACCAATGTAGGCCTTCAATGAGGTCCATTGACACTTCCTTCCACACCTGCCCTGGCACAGGCAATGGTTGTAGGAGTCAAACCGGGCTCCAAGACTCGCTCTTGTTGTGTTGGCAGACATCACACGCCGCAACATATTCTTTACCTTCCCGCCACATGTTCTCCCAGTAAAACATATGTGCCATACGCTTGTAGGTAAACACGACTCCAGAGTATCCCCCGACCGGTGAGTCATGGTAACCCTTTCACTCTGATCTGGGTGGGATGACCACTCGCCCTGATAGTTGACAAGCCCGTCCCGTACAGTGAACACCACCCCCTCCTGGCCTTCGCTCACATTCCCTGTCACCCCGTTAGCTACCCATCGATGTATCTCCAATAGGTATTCATCGGTGCAGTTTTCTTGCTTGAGCTCCTCCCAAATCGAAGCTGCCGGATATGAGATCACTTGCAACTATGATTCTTCTTCTTCTTCTGCGTGTCGTGACAAAGCGTTTGTCACTGAATTTTCCTTGCCATGTTTGTAGCGGATCTCGTAGTCAAAGCCCAGCAGCGTGGAGACCCACTTCTGCTGCTCCGGTGTCACGATGTACTGCTCCAGAAAATATTTGAGGCTCCTCTAATCAGTCTGGATGATGAATCTTGTACCCATCAAGTATAGTCGCCATACTCGCACCGCTTCAATTATTGCCAGCATATCCTTGCCATATGTAGACCATGCTCTCTTAGATAGTGCAATGGCCTTGCTAAGATAGGCGATGGGACACCCTCCTTGCCTGAGGACCACCCCTATTCCCACCCCGGAGGTGTCTGTCTCAACGACAAAGGGTGCTAAAAAGTTTGGCAGTACGAGCACAGACACTGCCGTCATCGCCGTCTTCATAGTCCCAAACGCCGTCTACGCTTCTGGCCCCCAGGTGAATTTTCCCTTCTGCAATAATGTCGTCAGGGCTGCTGCCACATTTCCATAATTTTTCATAAATTTCTGGTAATACCCGATTAGCCCCAAAAATCCTTGGAGCTTTGCAACATTCTTGGAGACCGACCAGTTCTTCATAGCTTCAATCTTTTGAGGATCTACTTTTACTTCCTCACGACTGATGACCTGACCAAGGTACTCAACCTCCTCCCTAGCAAATACACACTTAGAAGGCTTTATATAAAATTGGTGGGTAAGTAAGATATTCAACATTATCAGTAGATGTTCTATATGCTCCATCCACGCCTTGTTGTATACCAATATGTCGTCGAAAAATACCAGAAGAAACTTCCACAGGTAGGGCCGAAAGATGGTATTCATTGTAGCCTGGAATGTGGATGGGACATTGCATAAGCCAAATAGCATATTCATAATGCCCGATGTGTGTTCTAAAAGTTGTATTATGAATATCTTCCGGATGCACCCGTATCTGACGATATCATTCTCGGACATCCAACTTGGAGAAGTAGGTGGCCCCATGAAGCTCATCTAACATGCCATCAATCGTCGGAATTGGGAAACGATCCTTGACAGTGACCGCACTGAGCCCCTATAGTCAGTGCAGAATTGCCAGAGCCCTTGTTTCTTCTTCTCTAGCAATACCGACGATGAGAAAGGGCTCGTACTCGGCCTTATGAGACCCGCCAATAACATCGGTGCCACTTGCTGCTCAATCTCGTTCTTCTTGTAATGTGCATAGCAATAGGTCTGATGTTGACAAGGGTTGCATTCTCTAGTAGTGGTATACGGTGGACAAATTCATGCTCTGATGGCAAGCTCGTGGTTTCCTACATCACCGCTTCAAACTCCTCCAATAACCTGCTCACATCTGGTGGGGTCTTCAACTTGCTCGGCCCTTCAGCGGTCTCAATATGCAGAGCGAACGGCTCACCTCCACCCCGATACTCTCTTTCGATCACTTGACTCGGTGTTTCTCAAGGCAGTCCGTTCGGATGGGGTGTGATGGTGTACTTTTGATACGCGTAAAAAATTGAACCTTCAAAAACATGACATGACGCACTGGACCATACCCAACATGGGCCTAACCAAGGCCCAATCCGGCCCGACAAGGACCGGGCTCCCCTTGCAAACGGCCACCTCTTAGCGGCCGGCCCCACCTGTCTTCTCTCATTCCCACTTGGAGTCCAAGTTCACTATCCTAGCTTAGTTATCAGATTTGAAGTATGACTCTTTCTTTTCTTTTTAGATTAGGCTATTACTTGAGTATGAAGTCATTAATTCAGAGTTCTACTCTGGTTAGATCTCTTGTAGTTTGCCTATATAAAGGCCTCCATACCTATAAATGAAATCATCCAAAAATAATTAAAACCCCCAAAGGCTACGACTATCAAGACTCGGCCCCTTTGACAAAGGGATTGTTTTAGACAGTTCACTCCCAAGTCACCCCCCCCCCCCCCCCCCGGAGGTCCTGATAGAGTTCCAACTACGATGATCCCCCCTTCTCCGGGTGCTGCTTCTCTCTCTCCCGCCTTGGTCTAGCCCCCCGTTCTTCCTCTCTCTCTTTCTATCTCTTTCGACCCCCAATATCAAGTCGGTTGTGAGCCGATGCGCCCCACGCGGACACCCCTGCAGCCAAGGCCACCCCCTACCTTTTCCTTCTCTCTTTCTTCCTCTCCCTCCCGGCTCCTTTTCCTTCCCTTCCTCCTCTGACCCCGATGCCCATCGGCCCCCGCCACCATGCTTGCGGCCTAACAACCACGCCCTCCTCGCCATACTCAGCCACTCCACGGCCAAGCCGCGCCCAACTCCCCTTCTTTCCCTTCTCTCTTCTCTCTTCTCCCTTCTCCCTTCTTCTTCTTCTTCTTCTTCTTCTTCTTCTTCTTCTTCTTCTTCCCCTTCTTCTCCTCCAGCGCTGGCATCCCCGGCCTTGCGCCGCCTCCGCTTGCGGAGTAGCAGCAACCCCAAGGCCGCTTGCCCGCGGCCTTTGCCACCGCCAACCCAGTCGCGCCCCACTCGCCAGTTGTTGGCTAGCCAGCCACAACCCTTTCCCCTCTCTTTCCTTCTTTCTTCTTCCAGCCGGACTCCTTCTTCGTCCCCTACTCCAACCCAAACTTCACCTCAACTCAAACTCCACCGCCTACCTTCTTCCTCTCCCACACCAACTCCAATTCCTCCATCCCCTTCTCCATTAAACCGGCCTCCTCCTCTTCCTCCTTCCCTCTCCCACTCCTCCCACTCTCTCCTTCTTCCTCCCTCCTCTCTCCCTCGCCAACCCGGCGTCCCCCTTGCGGCCGCTGCTCGCACGTCACCATTGACCACCGAGCCTCCTTGTCATTGCTCGTTGGCCTCCTCCCTCTCCTCCTTTCTCCCTCTCTTCCGCAGGCGCCCTCCTCCCTCTGCGGCCCGTACCACCCGCGCCCTCACCTTACCACTGCACCATCCTCGCCAGCCTGGCGTCCCTGCGCGTGCCTCTAAGCCACTCACCGCACCTCACCTCCCAGCGCTCTCGACCTCCATTGTGCCACCTCTCGATGTGCCCCGCTCTGCTCGCTGCTCACCTCCGCACTAGCCACGCTAGTGCCACTCTCGACGCCCATACCATGTCGCCCCCACGCCACGTGTGAGGACCTGCCCCTCTACCGCTGTGGCTCGTTGTAGACCGCAAGGGTAATTTGGTAAATTGAGCCTTATTGGTTTGTTTCACACCCACGTGTGCACACACTAACCATGTTTGGTGTTAGTGTTTGATTAGATTGGTTAGGTGGACCCGACATCGGAAGATCCAAGCTCGGCCGCGCAGAAGCCTGCTGGCGGCCCGTGAGCGACCGATCGCTCCTTGGAGCGATCGATCGCTATCGAGTCGGTGGGTTTTTTTGATAGGACGGCCACCGTCGGCCGTCGCTCTCCCCTGTCAGAGGGAGAGAGGACTTTCCCTCCTCTCCTCCTCCTTTTCCTCTCCTTCCCCGGCTTTTCCCTTCCTTTTCCTTCCTCTTCTTCCTCCTCTTCTTCTTCCTTCTTCTTCTTTCTTCTTCCCGCGAGCTATGCTTCCTCTGTTTCTGGCAGCCACTTCTTCTTCTCCGTTCTTCCTCCTCCGGCCACCGTTTTGGGCATTCCAAAGCTCGTTGGATTTGTGGCGACGTGAAGAAGATCCCTGGTGTAGTTTGAAGCCTTGTTGGTGACTGGGTTGTGGGGGAATCAGCCGAGGATTTGCATTTTCACTAGGTTTCTGCCTACAAGAGTTAGTTTAGTAGGTTTCTCTTAATCTAGCTGTTTGATCTTGCTGTTCTTTGTGTTGTTGGATCCCTCTTGCTTAGTATAATTTCTGGTATAACTTTCATAAGCTTTGGTTGAGATTTTAGTAGGATTTATGCATGTTTAATCTCGGATTTTCCGGTTTCCGACTGTTCTTCAAGAATAGCCGGTTTGCGGCGAGTGTTCCGACCAGTACATGCATGTTCTTGGGTTGTGATGAACATAAGAGTTGTAGATCTTTGAATCTACTCTCACACCCAACTGATTTCATAATTTTCTGATTTGCCTACGATTTGTTATGATTTTCGTACGGGTGGGCTGCGTTACAGCAAGCAATGGTAAGTTAGTTTTCATTAGCGGTTTTGATTAGTGTTTTCCCGTTAATCCAGCCGTTGGATGTTCCTAGATTTTGGATATCTTGATCCCAGCATGTTGATCTACTGGAGTCTCTGTTGGATCTCGAATCAATGACTTGAAGTTCAGCCTATGGAGGCTCATGTTCTTCCTAACTATCCAAGGAGATGACATAAACACTAGAAAGATACCTCGTGGCTTAGAAGCAATGACTTGAAGTTCAGCCGATGGAGGTTCAACGAATACATGGTCGTGGTGGTCTTGGAAATCTTCTAGATCTTCCTCGTTGCTAACCGGCCCATACTGGAGTATTTCGTCTTCTTCCAATTGATGTGTCCATCCGAGTTCGTGCACGCTAAAAGATGTGATTACCTCGCATAGTTGGCGTGCTTTCTCCTCGTCCTTCATAAGTAACTGCAGAATGAAAGAGTCAAAATTAGGCTTGGTTTTAGCCTCCTTAAGTAAGTCCAAAATCTCTGCCATAGAAAGTTGAGCAGAAACATGTGCATCTTCAGCATCAGAAGCATAAACATGTGCATTACTAACATTGGAATCATGAGCATATGTATAGTAAATGTTAGTATCATGAACATGCGTATGAGCGCTAAAATCATATGCATATGCATCACACACATTAGAATCAACAGCTTGTGCATCAATAGGACTAGAATTTTGAACATGCACGCTAGCACTACAGTCATGAGCATATGCATCATCAACATGAACATCATGAGCATGTGCACCATAAGCATTAAAATCATGAATGTAAGCATCACAAGCACTAAAGTCATCGACACATGCATCATAAGTGTTAGGCTCATCAACATGCACATCATGGGAAGTAGCAACATAAGTATCATGCACATAATCATCATAAGCACTAGGATAAGTGTAGAAAGGCTCATTGGGTTGCAGATAGCTGTTGGACGTTAAGGTGACATTGGGATGCTTGTAGGGTTTGGCATCGATATGACCATGATAATCATCCCAACGCTCCAGAATCGTTTGTGTAAGATTTGTCTCAACAAGCTCATTCAAGTGCTTCATAGGTTCATCTGGATCAATCTGCAAAAACTCACCCTTGCATCTAGTTTTAAGAATTTGACGTTCATGCTCAGTTAATCCATAATAAAAAATAGCTAACTAAACGCCAATTAGGATAACCATGTTGAGGGCATGAAACTATTAAACTCTTAAATCGCTGCCACGCATCACATAATGTCTCATCATCCTTTTGTGCAAAGGATGAAATCTTTCTTTTCAATGCGTTAATCATATAAGTAGGAAGATACTCATTGACAGAAACATGACTCGTTCTATTCTCCAAACTCAATTCGTAGATACTTTTCTTACGAACTGTTGTTTGAGACATTCCATCTCTCGACTTCATAGAAAATGATCTCAAGTAGTCTTGATATAACTCATTTTCCATCCTTTTTTTCAGTTTTTTTTTTGGTCAGTTTTTTTTAGCAGGTAAAAGTAAAACAAAAAATCAAAATAAAACTAAAAAGAAAATAAAGAAAAATAAGAAAAAGGAAATAAAAATCCAAAGAAAAGGGAACAAAGTTACCGCCTTTGATGTCTTCAATCATTATGACCTGATGATTCTGGCACTTTTCTGAACCGTCTCCCCGGCAACGGCGCCAATTTTTTATGTCGCTCAAATGTGTCACGCACAGCGGTCGCGGTGCAGTACAGCATAAGAGAGGTCTAATCCCACAGAGAGACAAGCAGGAAAGATCCAGAAACACGAGTAACAATGAATTGAAGACAAACGAGAACTTGAGAAGTAACTAAATTAGATCAAAGGATTTAATGATAATGTATGATTAACTAAAGATATCAAGATTTGAATGAGGCTAGGCTTCAGGAATCACTTCACTCGGATTTAGGGTCTTCTCTTCTCAATGGTTCAAATAATACTCAGTTAAGGAATTCACATCCCAATCACCTTAACCGGAAGATATGGAATTATAAACCTAACAAAATATATAAATGTCTCTTCCTACGATTGGTTCTTCCTTTTTATAGTTTTAACTTCATCCAACCAAACCTAAGAATACACGATACCGGCTGTCACTACAGGCAACGTGCAGCAAAAGTTCATCGGGACAAAGCCCTAACTCTATCTAACCGGATCTTTAAGAATACACAATACCAACTCTCACAATCGGCAATGCATAGCAAAGATTCCTCGGGATAGAGCCCCAACCTTGCCTTACCAGATCCCTAAGAATATAAAATACCAGCTGTCACTACGGGCAATGCATAGCAAAGGTCTCGCAAGACTCGGTAGGAGAATCAAAAGAGAAGACTATGAGATTATAAGATCATGAAAGAAGCATGACTGGATTCATAATATTAATCATCCACATAGAAATCTATAATCTGAAAATAATATTTGAAGATCCAATACATAGAAAAGAGTTTAACAATGAAGATTAAAAACTATGAACCATTGTTGGAGAAGAAGCCCTAGTCCTCGCTAGATCATCCGTCCGCCATGCCCACGGATTAATCGGCCATGGATGGAGATGTCTCCATCTTTTTCCTCTTGAAAAAGTCCTGAAAAGAGCCTCCAAAAACGTCCAAGAAGTCCCCTTTGATTAACCCTAAGTATTCAATTTATAGCCCCGAATCTCTCCATCCATGGATTAGATCTGAACCGTAGGTTTTCTTCACTGGAAACGTCGGATCGATCCTTCCCAGGGTGTCGGATCGATCCCTCGCATTAAAACTCCAACTTCTGACTTCGCCCATGTCCGATCGATGGATGGATCGATCGAACTGTGTTCCTCTAGAAAGCATACGTTCTGTCAACCTTTAATTTCTAAGTCCGATCGATCAGACTATGAGTGTTGGATCGATCGGTTGCGTAAAAATCCGCTGTTTTTGGCTATTCCCGAGTCCGATCGATCGGACTATGGATGTCGGATCGATCGGACCCCGTAGGGGGGATGGAGGGATCGATCGGACCCTATATGGTTGAAAAATATATGTTCTATCATGTTTCTGCGTAGTCTGATCGATCGGCTGATCGATCGGACTTCCAGCTTATTTTCTGTTCTGCCATTCAGACTGCGCCATCGGTACTAAAATTGCCGTAACTTCCTCTAGGAAACTCGGAATCATGAACCGTAAAATTCTCCAGAATCTAGACTTCAAGAGCTTTCCAACTATATATGGCACATCATCTGTTTCTTCATTAGTAGATACAGATTAATTTTTGAAGTTGATCCATATACTCTTTTCAGCTTCTTTTAACCCCAATTTCCTGCATTTTCCAAACAACCATGTGAAGCAACATATAGATGTAAAAATAGTAATAAAAATGTTGATTAAGGATAATAATCTAGCAATTGAGATGGTTATAAGACTGTTTAGAGTGCACTTTCATGCACTCATCACCATGATCGTACCGCGCTAATGCTCCATCCTCCTCGCCGCCTCGCATCGACTTCCCTTCCGCCACGCTGACCTCCAACCTTCCCGAGTCAACCGCGTCAGGAGGACTTGGGCTGGCGCCCGGGACTCTTCTTCCCCCTCCACCATCATTGGGGAAGATAATCCCAAGTCTAAGAGAACCTCCACCCCGGCATTCCGCTGGTAACGTCCCGGCACGCGAGCTTGAACAGGTTACGAGTCAAACGCTCGTAACAACTTTGTACCAGAGCCAGATACGACCCCTATCAGAGCCGGTTCCCAGCCAGAAATTGTGCCAGCGAGAACGCTGGGTCCACAACGTGGGGTGGATTGTGAGGCCCGCTGGGTCTACCGTGGGGACAAGATGCCTGCGCCTGGAGGGTGGAGATGAGTCGGGTAGGCGGGTAAGCAATCCCACAACGCTTGGACATGGTCTGGGGTTCGATATAAGTATATAGTAAGCCCTTAATAGACACAACGCGTTTTAAAGCCGTAATGACAGTGATCCGTCAGAAAACTCCAACGTTAAGCGTGCTCGGCATTGGAGCGATGGGTGACCTCCCGGGAAGTTGGGAGGTGTAGCCTGATTTTTGGCGGTGACCCAAAAGCGGACAATATTGTGTCGGGGTGCTGCGCCGCTGGGCGGATCCTGGTCGGACCGGGAGCCCGTGGGTCGGGGCCCAGTGGAGGGCCGGGGCGTTACATGTACCCTGCCATAATTAATGTGTATTTGTTGTTGATTGATGATTGCGTGACCGGGGTTGTGTCCCCGTTGTAGAAATTGCGGTTGATGGCTGCGGACGCCGTCGTAATGCCGAAATTTCGATTGAATATGTTGTTGCTTGTTTACGGCCCGTGGGCGCCGTTATATATATTGGATTATTGTAGTTTAGATCTTTATTTGCTTTATGCATGTTTACCCCTTGGCGAGCCGTAGGCTATGCCTAGCCTTGCATTATGTATGACATACTGTTGCATGCTCTGATTTATCAAATGTGCGCGTGAGCATTGCATGCATTTGCTTGCATTAGAGGCATCAGGCTAGGTGGTAGGCGATGGATTCGATCGTCGATCCGGGGTTCTCGGGTAGCCCAGATCTAGCCCTAGGACCGGGGTTTGGGTAGTCGAGGATTAGGACGTGATTGTCATCGATGATTATGTTTGATATTATTTGAGAATTATTAGGTAGTCGGACTGGAATGTTGTTGTTGAGGTTTAGAGGTCATGTTGTTTCTCCAAGGCCAAGTGCTAAGGATGGAGGTCGATGCGTTCCCGACAAGGTCCCCAAGTATGGCAGTTTGCTTGGGTAGGGGTGATTCCGTATGGTATTTTTCCGTTGTTGGTGCTTACGGTGATCTTGATAACAGGTTCAAGAGAGAGGTTCATGATAGGAGCCTTTGGGACATCGATTGGGTTATTGGATCCTTGGCATTCCTTAAACTTAGACGGAGAGACAACGCAGTTGTTGTTTTCCTCCCTTCAATGTGACGTAGAATAGCGTAGAACCCTACTGAGCTTTGCTGATCACTCCTACCTGGGCTGCATCGGTGATGCAGGTCGATGCAGTCCTTTCCTTTCAGGTGATCTTCTGGGCGTTGGCTCGCCATTCTCGAGGTGATCGCGGACTTGGAGTTTCGAGAAGCACTTGACGATCATGGAGTTTCCCCTTTTGTTAATAGTTGTACATTTGCAGTTGTATTAAATGTATAATTTCCCTCTTCGAGGATTTGATCATATGTATTAAATTGTGTAATGAGGGTTGATGAAAGTATTGTATCAGAACCTGTGTTAATAAGTGAAATGATAATAGTATAATTGTATTAATGTTGAATCTAGAATTGTTTTACTTGTTGTTTTAAATCTGTGGTGAATTTGTAAACTGCACAGGGATCAAATTAAAGAAATACAGGGGAAACTCTCACCGTTTGATTTCAGTAATAGGCTTAGTCGCCTCACGCCCCAGACCGGATGGGTTTTCTTGGTTGGGGTGTGACAAACCCTCTGGGCAAACCATCCACCACAGTCTCGCTAAGTTTGACTCTATCGGCCTATCACGCCTACGATCTTTGCCGATCATTCCGGTAACATCCCTGAGCAACTTCACTAGTACCATGCAACCTTCGTCTGTATCTTCCAAAACAAGCTCCCCAACCTCTACGGAGTCAACTCTCACGGTGGCTACACCGTCAGTAGAGCAGCTGGCGGCAATGATGGCAACTCTCAATACTTCCATCATGGAGTTAAAAGAAGCCATGGCCAAGGAAAGTGCAGAATAGAAGGCATGGGGTGACACAATCACTAGTCGTTTGGATCTCCTTGATCGAAGGGATCCACGACACAAAGGAGAAATAGGCGGAGGATCCTGCCCGTCATCAGAAAGACACTAGCCCTCTCCCGAAGAGGAACTTCCACCAACTTCGATGAGACAAATATCTCTTCAATGTTCTCCTCCAGATACACTTCCACGAAACCCACCAACACAAGGTTATATTCCGACGCATAGTTCCGAGCTCCATGAGTGGACTTCCCTCACTACGACGGAATAGAAAATCCAGTACCCTGGATTGCACAAGCATAGAGGCACACCTTGTCTCTAAACCACACCACCCGATGAGTGGCTCCCCCACGCTGCCTTCTACCTTGAATGGGACATTTAGTTGCGGTATCATGTCGCGCCCCAACCCGCATAGGCCCAACCGGGCCGGGCGACGTGAACCGGAACCTAACCTACTGCGGAAATTTTGGCTAGGTTTCCCTCTAATCATAGTGGTCTCCCTAGCAATTCATAATCATCCTGTATTATCATACAATTACAAACATCAAAGACTGAAACTGAAATATATACAAATCCTCAACAGGGTAAAAGTTATACAAAATCTCTCCCGTAGGAAGGTAACTAAACCAAGGGTAGAACTGACGATCGCCGCACCTCAAGCACCGCCAGACGCCGCCACGTCACCAAACACCGAAGAAGAGCTAGCGCCAGCACCTGCAAAACGCAGCCCGGGTAGGAGTGAGCACTAAGCTCAGCAAGGACACTACATTACGACACTCACAAGGGAGGGGAACACAACAGTGTCGCCCTCAAGCAAAGGCTGGGTGTACACAGGGGTTCCATAACCCCACCGCGTGTCCCTGAAAGGAGGCCTCAGTCATGGTCCCCAGTCGAATTGGTCACATGCTGGGTCGCCCTCAGCGAGGCAGGAAACCGGCACTGCCATCTCACTAGTAGGAAACCAACACTGCTAGGCGGGCAACCAACACCGCTGAGTAGGCACAGCCTCTACCAAAGAGACAGTGAACCGGACACCGGCTACACCTCAACACTCGGCTCGAGGCCGACACGACCTCTAAACATCAAACCACATGTATTCAGGTCATCTAATCCTATCATCGAAAATCGACTGAATACTACAAATCGAGTCCTGGACCAAGCTACCCGTGACGGTCCTAGAGCTAGATCCGGACTACCCGAAAGCCCCGGATCGGCGATCAACCCATCGCCAACGTCCTACACATATGCAACTAATGCACAAGTAATGCATGTTATGAGCACACGCAGGAATATACAGATAAGCATGCAACAGTATGTGATTGTATATCAAACAAGGTCTGGGCATAGCACCCTGCCGGCCCGGGGTGGTGAACAGGTAAATAAGGTCTAGGAGCTGCTACAGTGGTACCACCACCAACTGTCAGCAGTCCACCACAATACCTGCATCGAGAAGCAGGCCCGTAAACAACAGCTCATAGATATCACAGATAAAGCCCTCGGCGCATGCCGGCATGCAAGGCTAGGGAAAGTTGTAGGGCTACCCGCCCGTTTATTCTAAACATCCCGGGAGTCATCACTGATGACTCCCCCGGTTCACCACTGCCCCTATTATAAACCTAACATGCTTAGACATATGTACCAAATATAAAACAGTAGAGAAAATCATCATACAAAGCCCCGCGGGCAAAAGCCACTTGAAAACACTCCTCAACCACTAAGAGATCGATCTCCCTTCCCAAGGGGATCGATCTTCTTAGCACTTGGGAGAAACTCGTCCTTGTCAACCGAAGGAGATCGATCTTCCTCCACCAGAAGGATCGATCTTCTTCGTGACATGGAACCCGCCACCTCAACCCACGCAAGGATCGATCTCTCTCCAGCCGAGGGATTGATCCTGCTCGGGCTGGGCGTGACGACCCAGAAGGGATCGATCTTCCTTCAAGGGAGATCGATCCGAATGGGTTCTCCGGCGACCGGACGGCGTGAACTACTGTCGGAAAATACAACCAAATCCCCCAAAACTCTGGGATCTTGTAGATCAAGCAACCACGAGTTCAAAACCGGTGAAATCATGGAAAATAAACATGTATTTTAACAGATCTAAGCAAAAGAACACAATCAAACCAGGAAAACTTCAAAAACCTGAAAGATTGTAGGTAGGATCCCTACCTATGCAATAGCAGCTTCAATCCAAGCTACTAGGCCTTAGATCTTCCTCAAACGAAGTCAAATCCAGCAAGAACACGGCTGAAATCTCATATTTTCCAAAAAAATCAAAAGAAAAGGTTTCGTTCGTTTTATTGACGAACGAACCTCCTCAAGAGAGATCGATCTCTTTCTCAAAAGAGATTGATCTTCCTTGCCAAATTGGGTTTGACTTTCTGGCACTAAGAGATCGATCTTCTAGCTAGGGAGATCGATCCCTTATATGCAGAAAGCTAGACTTGGGCTAAAACTTAAGCCCAAGCCCGGATCTTTCAATCCCAGGTCCCACTAACCATTCTAGCCAAACATTTACACAACCATGGTCAGTGTGTGCACACGCGGGTGTGAAACTAGCCGACAAGGTGCAATTTACCAAATTGCCCTTGCGGTCCACGACGAGTCACAGGAGTAGAGGGACAGGTCCTCACATATCGGCTATACAAAGGCAACTCTGAGTTCTTAGATTGGGCCTCGTTCAAGCATGCCATAATTCAAAAGTATGTGCTAGGATCATACGACGACCCCTACAATGCACTGACAAAACATAGAAAAGAAATGTCAGTCCATGAATACCAAGATCGGTTCGAGACCCTCCTACACTGGGCTAAGCCATCAAGTAGGAGCAGATCGTCAACTTCTTCATCAACAACGTCTCCCCTACCATCTAGACCGACGTACAAATTGCTACACCCAGGACCCTCTTGGAGGCCATCGGTCGGGCCAAAGCATATGAGGCCAAGTGGAGCAAAACCAGCAGCCAACTCTACCAATTGACCACGACCAGCACCACACACACACTTGGGCGGCCAAATGGTACCGCCCAAGGGAACCAAGCCAAACCAATGCCCGCTCCGGTCCAAAACAAGGTTAGCAAACGCCCCATGGCTCCGCAAGTGCACCGTACTGACTCTAGCATAACTCCAACAACGGCACGAATAAGGACTGTGCTTCAACCGCGATGAATGTTTCACACATGGCCACCAGTGCGCCAAGGCTTTCATAATCCAAGATGTACTATCAGAAGACCTTGAGACCCCTAAGCAAACAAAAAGAGAGCGCAAAGAAATGGGCCCCACAAAGGATGTGTCTGGAGATACTCAAGAGATCCAATACTCCTTGTGAAGGCGGGCAAACACAAACCATGTTCTTCAAGAAATACATCCATGAAGCCATCAGCATACGACGACGCCTACGGTGCACTAACCAAACTCAGACAAGATGGGTCAGTCCATGAATACCAAGATCAATTCAAAACCCTCCTACACCAGGCTAAGCCATAAACTTAGGAGCATGTCGTCAGCTGCTTCATCAGTGATCTCTCCCCAACCATCCGGACCGACGTACAAAGTTCTGCACGCAGGACCCTCTTGAATGCCATCAGTCTGACCAAAGCATATGAGGCCAAGTGGAGCGAAACCAGTAGCCGACTCTACCGATCGACCACAACCAGCACCACATAGACACTTGGCCGCCCAAATGGGACCACCCAAGGGACCCAAGCCAAACCAAAGCCCGCTCCGGTCCAAAACAAGGTCAGGGGACGTGTCATGCCTCGACCCAGAAAACCCATCCAGACCGGGATGTGAGGCGGAGAACCTGCACTATTTACATCCGATACGGTGTGATACAGTACAAAGCGGAATAAATTGAACTTAAAGACTTATAAGGGCATAATAGTAAATCTAACAAACTAGAGATTAATATTACGGAAATGAAACTCAACCAAAAGAAGGAACAAGGTTTTATATATTAAATTATAAGTACATCATCCTCAAAAGGTAATTACAAACAAAAGCTGCCAAAATATACATCTGTCTGAGACCATAAACGCCTCCAGAAATCGGCGCGCCGCTAATACTTGATCCCGCTAGACCCACCGAGGATGAGCTGATGCTTGCACCTGCAAATGCAGCCCAGGTAGGAGTGAGAAACAAAGCCCAGTATGGTTCTACTCTACTCTACGTCGCATAAGAAGAAAGGGGAACTGATCGCTCGCGAACGTGCCATTAAAACATTGCAAACTCAATCAAATATTAAATTGATAATCCTTATTCAATCACTACACTAGTAGGTAGAAATAGCAGTGAAGTTCAAAGTCGACCCACAGGGAAAACGTTGGAAACTGAAATCAATTCTCGAAACCCTAAAACTAAGGAAAAGAATCAAAGATAGAATAGAGCTATCTAAACTAATAAAGAAAAGAAATAAAAGGTTGATCAATTCGAATCAATGGAGTAGTTACTTAGGAATTACTCAATCCCCCCTAGTTTCATTATTAGTTTTCTCTAGTTATCATCTTGTTCCCTTCTCTCAACATTATGGATCATATGGCTACAAGCTCACATGAATCCCTGAAAGAAAGTTAATGTTCCCAACGGCAGAGCCTATCTTTGCTTGGCATAGATTATCTTTGGTCCTATGATTACTTTAAATTATACTACTCCTAATGACCTTGACACAACCTATCTTCGCGTAGCATAGCTTATCTCAAAGGCAAACCAATAACTTCATGAAAACCATCTCATAAATCTCTACAATCAATCACAGAAATCATGTAGGATAGAAAGTACATCAAGGGAACTCTGTTCCTTCAACTCTATTAACACACCGTATTCCTGAGATCATATATCGAGAAGTTCACAAGAATCAAACTAAAGAAAAACCAAAACTACACTAGGGTTTCATGAATAATCCTAAGTACAATAATTAGCAACTCATCTTTTAGATGAAAGCCATCGGGCTGGAATAAGAAGTTGTCACCATCCGCATCCTCTGCGTCTTCTTTTTCCTTCTCCAAAGATTATCAAAAAGATGAAAAACTCGGTTGGAACAACCCCTTTATATAATAGAAACCCTTAATCCTGGAATTAGGAGTTATAATTGAACTTAAACTCTAATTTCCCTAAATTCCGTGTTGATGAAGTCATCGGAGCGATCCATCGGACTCAAATCCGATCCATCGCTCTAGTCGGTCTGACTGGGTCTTCACTGCCACGTCATTAATTCATTTCAACATTTATCAAATTTCAGTCTTCATAGATCCAATTGTG
This sequence comes from Narthecium ossifragum, assembly GCA_963920575.1. NCBI lineage: Eukaryota > Viridiplantae > Streptophyta > Magnoliopsida > Dioscoreales > Nartheciaceae > Narthecium > Narthecium ossifragum. Next base: position 8,818,291 of record OY986964.1, on the reverse strand, counting down.
CTTCAACACTGGCGCCAATATATACGAAATCTCACAGAGTCTTCAACATGAAAGTTGTAGATCTTGAAGACTTCTGACATCTCCCAGAATTTCAAAATATTTGAAGTTTTGTAGAATTTCTGGTGATTTATTTCCAAACAGTTGACGGAGCAGTCTTTTTACATAATTTAGTGATTTTTAACCGAATTTCTTGTATTTCTTCTCAAATCCTACATAAACCTGAAATCAAATAATATGATATCAAATACACCTACTCTATGCTTAACAAAGGTAATTTAAGGGGTTTAATTAGGAATAATTAGTGACTTATCAGGAACCATAAAGTCCCGGGTTCTATCTCATTTCTAAGGGAAACTCACGTTACGTCCACCGCCTACCCCAGGGCACGCGCTCTCTGACGTCAACTGTCAACAGTCATCCCTCTCAACAACCAAGACCCCAGCGCTGAACAACAAAGGGGAAGGACCCAGGCCAGCACGTAACTTCCCTTAACACGGATACTGAGCATGAGACGAGAACTCTGGGCGACCTCTACACCTCAAACAACATATAGTAGCAAACTAGACCCATCCTCGAGAATACAAAGATTCAATAATACAATCTCCCTAGACCTCGCTACCCAGCCACGGTCCTAGAACTAGATCCGAGCAACTCGAGAGCCTCGGATCGGCGAAGACCCTTTTCACCCATGCCCTAACCTTATGCTCTAATGCAAACAAGATGCATGCAATGCTCAGACACATATAAAGAGATATAAGCATGCAACAAGATGAAATAAATTATACAGGGTTGGGCATAGCCTGAAGCTAGCCAAAGGGTGAGCATAGCAAGGGTTTAAAGCAAAGAAGATCTATCTTACAAAGCAATTACAATAAACACCCAACAGATCAAATTTCGACATTACAACGGCGCCCACATCCGTCAACCGAAATTGCTACAACGGGGATACAACCCCGGCCAACCAACAACAACAAGATAGATTAATAGTACGATAGGTTATGCCCCGGCGCACGCCGACAATCAGCGGGACTATTAATCAAAGTAGCAAAACTATTCTAAGCATGCGGGGCACACATTCGGCCCATTTATACTAAAAATTCCCAGGGGTCGTCACTGATGTGTTGCGAACGTGTCATTAAAACATTACAAACTCAATCAAATATTAAATTTATAATCCTTATTCAATTACTACACTACTAGGTAGAATAGCGGTGCAGTCGGGAGTTGAACCACATGGAATTTACCAGTAAAGATTGAAATCAAATCTCAAAACTCTAAACCTAAGCAAAAGAAGCAATGATAAGTTTGAATTAACCTAAAACTATCTAGGGAAAATAATTGAATATGATCAATTCGAATCAATTGATAGGTGACTTAGGAATTACTCAATCCACCCTACATCAGTGATGAATGTTGAAAACAATTGCCCTACATTTCATTTCATATTTTTACTCTTGTATTTTGGAAAAACTTGTTTTTGAAATGAAACTCTTGTAATCCAAAGTTTTCCAAATGTTTTTGAATGAAAGTGTTGTAATGCAAGTATTGGAATTTTTTAAATGAAAGGCAATGTAATTGGATATCGTAAATCTTTTGATCATAATACAATGTTGTTGGATAGTGTTAAGATGTATTGGTACATAATTTTTTATCTCCAATATCCATATGAATTATTCCATGATAGCTTATATTCATTCTTTTTAAAAGAAGTGAACATGCTAAAATCTAAGTTATCTTGTCATTATATCTTAAAATTAATTTTAACTATCCTTTTAGTGATATATGACTTGTGTGCATCCTTGGTATTCAATTGAGAACTCTTTTTAAGAAAGAATTGGATGAATAGATTAAGGGGGAGCTTTAATATTTTATCATCACATTTAAAAGGATTGTCATCATCAAAAAGGGAGAGATTGTCGATCCTAACCTTATTTTGATTATGCCAATATACATTAAATGAAAAAAAAATATGTTTAATATTTATTACCCCTTTAATTGGAAGCCTTAAATTTAGTATTTGAGGATTTATTGTACTTACGGTCGATGCATGGATCGACCGTGGGAATGTGACGATCGATCCATGGATCGACCGCGGGGTTGCACGGTGGATGCACCAAACTTGGCTTTATGAAATGTTGACTCGCGGTCGATCAGAGCATCGACCCTGAGAAGCCATTTTTGTGACAGAGCCTCACGATCGATGGACCGGTCGATCGTGGAGTTTGGATTTTATGGTTTTAAATGTTGTAGGGTCACAGACGATCCGACGGACGATGCGACGATCAATCAGAGCATCGACCCTGGGAAGCATTTTTCATAACAGAGCCTGACGGTCGATACGGCAGTCGATGGGTGGATTGACCACGGCTCGAAAAGGCTGAGTTTTTGTACATGACGGTCGAGGTCACGGACGATGCATGGATCGACCGCCAGCAACGCGCAGAGTAAAAAACTAACCCTTTAAGAGTTGCAGCGAGCCGTTGGAGGTTCGTTTTGAGCTGGATGAAGGCCAAATATAAGAAATTTTTTGTTGTAAACTTGCTAGATTTATTATTGATATTATTGAGATCATCTGAGCAAGTCTAAGCAAGAGTTTACTACTCATTCCCTTCAGAACTACAACCTTTGTAAATCTTCTTCAAGTGTGAATAACTACTTTGAAAGTAATCCAATAGCTATTGGCAGTGATTGTAAAGTCACCAGGCACCGAGAAGCTTGGAGGAAAAGCTTGTAAATATTTGCAAGTAGTGGAATCTCAAGGAGGACTTTGAAAGAAGTGGACGAAGACCAAGAGTTGGGTCGAACCACTATAAAAATCGGTGATATCTCTCTAACCCTTCTTTCATATAATTCTTGCATGCTGATTTATTTTAGTTTCATTTCATCTACAAGCATTTAAGATGTTAGATCTCTCCTATATGATTTTTCCATTAATCTAGTTTTTCAAAAATAGTCCAATTCACACACCTCTTGGACCTTCATTACTTTCTTCTTTGATAAGGCATGTTTGCACGTCTTCTCCACTCTTCGGTCCATGTATTTCTTCACCTGGAACCACCGATCACCCAAATTCAATTTTAGTTGAGCTTGCATTGTGTCGAGCTCGAGACGTTAAACCAAGCGCTTGATGGAAGACAACCCATCTCTTCTTTGCATTTTGACTAGTTGTTTAAAAAACTTTCTTCTTTGCATACTTGCTTGTTTTCAAATTATTTGCATATTTGATTTTGATGTGTGTAAGTTGCTCTTCAATTGATTGTTTGATAATGTCGTCATTGCCGTTGCTGAATTATTGTATTGACTGTTAGATTGGGGTGTTCTTACTTAAGTTTAGATGCCTTGGGGTGTTTAATATTCTTATATTAGAAATTAGAGCCTTAATTCCCAAGATTTTAACACATTTCTGGTGTTTTGGTGCACATGATCGATCTTCACATCATGTAATGATTGATCTTTATTTTGCACGTCACTTATACATAACCTGGGTATTACACTGATCGATCTTCATATACCTGGATGATCAATCATTTTTGTTCACCTATGAAGACAGAACGTGGTGTTTAAGATGATCGATCATTATCATCAAAGAAAGATCGATCATTTTAGTGCACAAGTTGTGACTGTCACTGTCGCGCCCTGGCCCAGAAAACCCATCCGAACCAGGACACGAGGGGGGTTCCTACATCTACTAACATCAAACTGGCGGAAACAGTTATAATAATCAATCAGAGGGCAGAAGTAAATCTAACGTCTACTATTCAATCACAATCCAAAAATTGTACATACATCAAAGTTATATCAAAATTTACATATATCAGTCCTCAAAAAGTTACGTTATCAGAAGTCTTCAGAAAAACACAGCAGAAGCCCTCTTGATCCTCAAGCATGACCTGATGTCGACGCGCCGCCACAGGATGAACAACTGGGGGCCACTGTAGAAGAGCTGGTACCTGCACCTGCAAATACTGCAGCCCAGGTAGGAATGAGCACAAGCTCAGCACAAGGAAGGCAACAACAATTGTACTAACTCTGTGCCAAGTACAAGGACCCCATAAATCCCGTCAATAACCCGAAGGGTACATGTCCAAAGTACGTCCCTCCGACAGCCACTGTTCAAGGACGGATCATCTCCAACAATCCCTGACACAGGGTGGACATGACGATACCAGTAGGACACCCCTCTCCAAGCGGGATCTCCACACTTGGCGAAACAACCATGGTTATGACAACCATCTCTCAGCACTCAAAGCAACAGAGCCAACACGACCTCTAAACTCCAAATCAAAAGCTAAATCCTGCCAAGGAGCCCATAAATCCCATCGATACCCCCAGGGTTCCTGTCCATGTAACCCTCTCCCGCCACAAACAAGGAGAACCTCAGCACATGTAGAACACCCTTTCCCATGCTGGATACCAAGCATGACGACACATGTCGGGGTAACGACATCCACCTCTTAGCAATTGATACTGGAGTACTAGGGACAAACCTCAATCATCAGACTATCAGTGTTACAGTCAAACCTTAGACCTCGCTACCCAGCCTCGGTCCTAGAGCTAAATCCGAGCTTCCAGCCTCGGGACGGCGACCCACAGATCGCCCACGTCCTAACCATGTAACTAATGCACAATCAACAATGCATGCTATGAACCTACACATGCAAGAGAAAGGCATGCAAATCAACCGGATCGATGCAGCGGTATTACCAACCCCTGCCAGCCAATCCGTAGCGGGTCCCGGCATTATGATAGTACCATGACCGTCAACCGCGGACTCCTGCAACGGGAAGCAACCCCGAAAACGCTGATGAATAGTAAAATATAATATTATAATCCAAACATATAATATTATATTTAAAACGCCAAAAACCTCTACTTTGAGGTTAATTGATTCCGTCGATCCGACGCCCAAACGACATCGGATTCGAAATCCAACTTAACCATCAGTAAATCAACATGCCGGGATTAACATATCCAAAATCCATAAACATCAAATGGTCCGATTAACGGAAAAATACTAATCCAAACCGCTAATCAAACTAACTTACCATTACTTGCTACAGCGCATCCCACACGTACGAAGTTCATAACAAATCGTAGAAAAATCGGAAAATTATGAAATAAGTTGGGTTTGAGAGTGGATTCAAAGATCTACAACTCTTATGTTCATCACAACCCAAGCACATGCACGTACAAACCAGAAAACACGCCGTAAACCGGCTGTTCTTGAAGAACAACAGAAACCGGAAAATCCGAGATTAAACATGCCTAAATCCTACTAAAATCTCAATCAAAGCATATGAAACTTATACCAGAAATTATACTAAGCAAGAGAAAACCAACACCACAAAGAACAGCAAGATCAAACGGCTAGATTAAGAGAAACCCATTAAACTAACTCATGTAGGTAGAAACCTACCGGAAACGCTAATCCTCGGCTGATTCCCCGCTAATCAGTCACCAACAAGGTTCTAAACCACACCAAGGATCTTCCTCACGCCGCAACGGTTCCAACGAGCCTTCAAACGCTCAAAATAGTGGTCGGAGGAGGGAGAACGATGGAGAAGGAGCTGCTTGAAAACAGGGGAAGAAACAGAACTCGCGGGAAGAAGAAAGAAGGAAGAAGGAGAAGGAGAAGGAGAGGAAGAAAAAAGGAAGAAAATGCAGGGGAAAGCCGGGAAAGGAGGAGAAAAGGGGGAGGAGAGAAGAGAAAATCTCCTCTCCCTCTGATAGAGGAGAGCGACGGCCAACAGCGGTGGTCCTCTCAAAGAAGAAAAGCCACCGACTCGATAGCGATCGATCGCTCCAAGGAGCGATCGGTCGCTCACGGGGCCGTCAGCCGCCCAAAAACAGGCTTCTACGCGCCTGATCTGGGATCTTCCGATCCCGGGTCCACCTAACTATTTTATTCAAACACATACACCAAAACTAGGCCGGTGTGTGTACACGCGGGTGTGAAACAAACCGACAAGACGTAATTTATCAAATTGCCCTTGTGACCAACAACGAGCCATAGGAATAGAGGGACATTTCCTCATAGTCACACCCCGACCCAGAAAACCCATCCGGGCCAGGACGTGAGGATCCTAAACTCTAAAATCAAACAGCGAGAGTCTCCCCTGTATTTTCTCAATTTGAACCCTGTGTAGTTTACAATTTCACCTCAAATTAAAACAATAATTATAATAGTTCTAAATTCAGCACGAATACAATTCTACTATTATCATTTTACTGGCTGGCACAGGTTCTAGTACAACATCTATTTATACAATAATTCACCAACCCTCAATACATAATTTAATACAGATGATCAAATCCTCGAAGAGGGAAAATATATATTTAATACAACTACAAATGTACAACTATTAACAAAAGGCGAAACTCCAGGACCGTCAAGTACTCCTCGAAACTCCAAGTCCGTGATCACCTCGAGAATGACGCGCCAATGCCTAGAAGATCACCTGAAAGGAAAGAACTGCATCGACATGCATTACCGATGCAGCCCAGGTAGGAGTGAGTAACAAAGCTCAGTAGGGTTCTACGCTATTCTACGTCGCACAGAAATGAAGGGAAACAATAACAATGTTGTTTCTCTGTCTAAGTCTAAAGGATGTCACGGGGTCCCATAACCCTATCGATGTCCCAAGGGCTACTGTCATGAAACCTCTCTCCTGAACATGTTATCAGGAGGCCAAGAAATTGTAACATGCAGGATCACCCTTACCCAAGCAGGATTCCCATGCCTTGCGGGCTCACGTCGGAAACGCATTGACATCCATCCTTAGCACTTGGCCTTGGAGAAGCAACACGACCTCTAAACCTCAAACAATATAATATTTCAGTCCGACTACTTCATAATCCTCGAATGATAAATAATCAGTTAACATTACAATCGCATCCTAATCGTCGACTACCCAAACCTCGGTCCTAGAGCTAGATCCGGGCTACCCGAGAACCCTGGATCGACGATCGAACCAATCGTCTACCACCTAACCTGAATGCCTCTAATGCAAGCAAATGCATGCAATGCTCACGCGCACATTTAATAGATCAGGGCATGCAACAGTATGTCATACATAATACAGGGCTAGGCATAGCCTCAAGCTTGTCAGAGGGTAAACATAGCAATGGTTCAAAGCAATAAGGATCTATCTAGCAAAGCAATTATAACAAACACCCAACATATCAAAATCCGGCATTACAACGGCGTCCACCGTAATTTCTACAACGGGGTACAACCCCGACCAAACAAATAACAAACTACAACCATTACAATATACAACAACTACGACACACGTTCGGCCCACTAATTATCTAAACATCCCAGGGGACATGACTCCCTTGCTTCAACCACGAGCCACACATAGGGCTTAGAGTATACAATACATAGATACTAAACATACTTGATAACCAAATGCTAATTAAGCTAGAAGCTTAGCAACTTAAAAAAACTTGTCGAAGTCAAGGGATTAATCTCCCAAAACTTATCAAATCATCATGTATCTACCGAATACTGCAAACATCAATTCAGAGTAAAAGATAAATTAGATAGGTTACAATTGACTAATCAAACTTTGATTATATATGATCGACAAGGTAAGGGTATACCCTAGGTTTCATTATGTCCGTCTGATTAATATGAAACTTGGCATACATGTTCATTACTAGCTTCCAAAACATCTACCTAAAATTCGATTCAAACGGATAAGCAGAAATAGATGAAAACCACGTATTTCAGCTTTCGGCCAAAAATGCGAAAAGAGGCATAAATACCTCAAAAACCTCTCCAATCAAAGCCAAAACTCCCAAAACAATCCTAATTAACCTTGGGGATAAGTTACACGAGGATCAGGTTAAACAAAGGTCAAAATTCCATTAAATTAGCTAACTAATTTCTTAATTTCAGTTTCGCAGCAGTTCCGTAGAAAATTCACCCAAATTCGTATATAAATCAAAAAATTATAAAACCAATGGAAATTGGATATAAGTCCAAGTATCTACAACTCTCATGCTGATGCTCAAACGAGATCATGCATGTATGAGCCGGGATTTGAGCTTGAACAGATCAGTACGGGTGAAAACAAGGTTTCGATGGAAATCCGAGAAAATCTTACATAAATCCGGCTTAAAATCGAAATTAATTCACATGAGAGGTAAATCAGATACCAAGCAAGCTCTAAGGAACTAATTAGCACAAAGAAATCAACAAACAATCAAACCAAACCCTAGATAAACCCTAAACATATGTTTAGGCGTAAAAACCTACCTTGGACGCTAAATCCGTCATTAACCTCGTCTAATCTACCTCCCTTCCTCGATCTCGCCATCTCCAGCTCGTCGAAGAGCCACCAGGAACTCCCACACCCGCTGCCGTCACCGGAGAAGAAGAAAAAGAGGGAGAGGAGCCGCCGCGGAAAAAGGAAGGAAAGGAAGAAAGAGGAGGCCCTCGCCGTCGCCGTCTCCAGTTCGCCGGAGCTCTCTCTCTCTCTCTCTCTCTCTCGCCGTCTCACTCGCGTCGGGATGAAAAGGGAGAAGAAGGGAAAAGGGATCGAGTGGAGGAAAGAAGCACGAAAAGAGAAAGGGAAAAGGGGGAAAGAGAAAAGGGGAAGAGGGTTAAGCCACTTAAGTGGCTTAGCCGGTTCAGACGAGCCAACTGATCGGACTGAATCCGATTTGACTCCAAATTGCGATCTCATCGCAATCTCATCCGGATCTGACGATCACGAACGCTCCTACTGGATCTATTCAATCACGTACATCAATCAAGGCTGTGTGTGCACCACCTGAGTGTGAAACCAACCGTCGAGACGCAATTTACCAAATTGCCCTTGGGATCCAAAAACAGTGATGTGATCAACCGATCGCAAAGCAAAGCCAATCGAGCCAAAACAACGAAACCACAAAACGAGAAGATACATGAACACATGTAATTTTTTTAGCCTGAAACTAGGATAGATTTACAATTTTATGACATGTCACAGAAGATACATGAACACATGTAATTTTCTGTTCGCAACAAGTATATGTGTTGGCAAGTGTAAGGCTTTCAACTTAATAACCAGGCAGAATGTCTGGCCAGCATGTTGTTCACGTAAAACAGTTGAAAGTCCTTATAAATGAAAAGAAAAGAAGAAACGGGATTTCATCTTAGTAACCAGGCAATATTCCTTATCATCATGTTGTTCGCGTAAAACGGGTGATTTTCCTTGTGAAAAACAAAAGAAAAAAAAACAAAAATATAACATTTATTGTTACGTGATAGTGGAAAATATGTGCATGCTTAGAATTGTGATCTTGAATAGTTCAATGCTTGGATATAATAGGTATTCTGATACATGTGGTACCAAATTCACACACTGAAGAGTCAAACTTATTTTTGAATCATGATTAAATATGTTGAAGTATTGGAAGTGTGTTATGAGATGTTTTGATTTACTTTACTCTTATGTGACTATGAATTAATGAATATATTCATGGATAGTATTTCGATTTGATGCATTGGAATTAATAAATATTATAATTGATTTCTGATGATATGTCAAGGACATGTATAGATGTTTGTGGGTGTCATCCCTGAAAACCCTCAAGAGACTATAACTCCTCCACTAGGGTAATCCATGGGTTTAAAGGCTTGTTTGCACATGTTATGTGCAATCGTGAGACCTACGAAAGTGACTAGTTAAAATTATTGCTTTCTTATCTTTTCTTTGCTCGAGTACTAGCAAAGATCAAGTTAGGGGGTGTGATAAGACTTGAAAAGTGCACAAATCACCCTTATAATTTGGCTTTGTTAGTCTCCAAGCGATGCTTCACTGACTATTTTTATCTTATTTCATGTACAAAAGACCCTACTACGAGTTAGATCAAGTTTGGAGTCAAAACGAGCTCATTTGGGCAATTCCGGCTTAAATGATGGATCATCACATCAGGAAAGGATCGATTATTTAAGTGCACTAACCTGACAGAGAGCACCATGTCAAAGGATCGATCATCAAGAAAGCAAAGGATCGATCATTTATGCACGACAACAGTGACATAGAGCAAAGTTTAAAAGGATTGATCTTCTTTCATGGAATGATCGATCATCCATGAGGCGTGATCAATAACACAAGGAAATGATCGATCATCTCCTATAGGAATGATCGATCATCTCCTATAGGAATGATCGATCATCTACGGGACATAGCCAGCAATTGAAGACCAAATGATCGATCTTCACCCTAGAGAATGATCGATCATTTGTTTGCTAGTGAAGAAAATCAAAGGCTCAGATCTAATCTGAGTTAAGGGGATAGCTAGGCTATAAAATAAGCATCTTTTAGGGTTTTTGGGGCTCTCTAGACTCTCTCTTGGCTGCTTGGAGGCCAAGGAGAGGGAGCACTCTTTCTTAGTTTCTTCTTCCTCTTTTTAACTTTTCTTTTTAGAATCTTTTGGGAGGAAATCCATGGCGAAAGAGCTTCATCAACCTTCATCTATGGATCAAACCCTAAAAATGAGTAGCTAAGCTTTTTACCATGGGATTCTTATGATGTAATTAGGGTTTCTATTAGGGATTCCTAAGATTTAGGGCTTGTATACCTCTTTGAATGGTTTGTATGGATTGATCTTAATTTCTTTATGATGTTAGTGTGATTTTATTATTAGTGGATGAATGATCTGTTCCTTTATGCCCTAGGTCTAGGTCTTGAGCATGTTAGGGCTTGAGATTAGAGATTCTCATCAAAACATTCATGCTAGAACCATGGATGTGAGGATTTTCTTCTCGAGATTAATAGTCTTGTGATGATAGGACCATTACACATAATGCTAGAATCATTATGACCAACTCTTAATCCGTTATTCATCTTAATTCAAGATTAGGGATTTCATAGTGCTAGAACCACTACGCTAGTGCTAGAACCAATAGCGTAACTTCTAACCCTTGATACATTCTATTTGGCGACCTCAAGGTGCTATAACCATCTTGATCTTACATCTAAATCCATATTATACTATTTTCTCATGATGAATTCATCCTAATCAGAGAATTCATTAGCAATGATCATAACTAATTATTAGGTCACTGACTTTTAGATAATTGCTCTCACTGACAAGGGATCCTAACCGGAACTTGTTGAGTGATAGGGAGAACTAGCCATTCACCTATCAACCATTAGAAAAACCATTCAATTTGGTTAGCTCGTTCTAATCTTAGGAAGACCTGGTAGAATCCTAGTTATTGATTAAGAATTCCCTAGTACCTTTTCTCGTATTTATCAATCCTTTAGTATAAAGTTAATTTAATTTCAATTCTGAATCTTTTCTCAACTTATTGATAGGAATACTTAGATTGAGTTTAGTAGTTTAATTATTTTCCTACGCATTCCATGTGGATTCGACTCGGATTCATTGCTATCTACCCCTAAAGTAGTTAGTTTGAAGTTCGATTATAAATTTGTAATTTTGATCGAGCGCGTTAAACTGCAACACTTTTCAAGCTCTATCAATGTACACAGGGGCCCCATAACTCCACCGCGTATCCATGAGGGGCCTCAGTCATGGTCTTCCAGCCGAGCTGGTCACATACTGGGTCACCCTCAGCGAGAAAGGAAACCAACACTGCCATCTCACAAGCAGAAAACCAACACATCTAGGTGGGAAGACAACACTACTGAGTAGGAACACCCTCTACTCAAGAGACAAGAAAACTGGACACCGGCTACACCCCAGAACCCGGCTTGAGGCCGACACGACCTCTAAATCATCGAATCAACAAGTGTTCAAGTCATTCAGGCCTATCATCGAATCGACTGAACACAATCATTCAAACCTGGACCAAGCTACCCAACCCCGGTTCTAAGGCTAAATCCGAGCTTCCAAGCCCTCGGGACGGCGATACCGCAGATCGTCCATGCCATAACCTTATGCAACTAATGTACAACCAGATGCATGCTATGAACATACGCAGAAAACCAGCTAAGCATGCAACACATGTGACGATAAAGGACATGGTCTGAGCTCGGCACCATGTCGGCCCGGGGTGGTGAACATGTAAATAAGCCAAGGGACTGCTGCAGTGGTAACCCCACCAACTGCAACCAGTCTATCAAAAGAATAGCATGTCATGGAAAGCAACCCCGGCAAACACCGCTAACAATAGAACATGCTATCTACACATCCCGGGAGTCGTCACTCTCCCAGTTCACCACTACCCCTCATTATGGGGCTAACATGCTCAAAGATATGTACAAGTTATAAAGCGAAAAAGAAACCCGCACATGCAAAGCCCGGCGGGCAAAATCCGATGAAAATATCTCCCTGCTACCAAAAGGATCGCTTCTTAGCAAACAGGAAGTTCCATCCCTGTCAAGCCAAAAAGGATCGATCTTCCCTCCGTGAAGATCGATCACCTTCGTGCCCAAGGACCCCGTCCATGCCGCCAAGCAAAAGATTGATCTTCTTCCACCAAAAGAACGATCATGCACGGGCCAAGCATGACTCCCCAAAAATGATCGATCCTTTCTCAAGGAAGATCGATCTTCATGGGTTCTCTGGCGAACTAGAGAAGGAAAATACAGCTGGAAAATGATACCAAATCGCACAAAACTCTGGGATCTAGTAGTACAAAGGACCACGAGTACAAAGCTGGTACTTATACTAAAAACCAACGAGCATGCAAGGAGATCTACTCAAAACAAACACAGACAAGCTCAAAACCTCACAAAAACCAGAAAGACAAGTAGGTAGCATCCCTACCTAGACTAGAGCAGCTTCAATTCACGCTGCTGAACCTAGGATCACCCTCAATCTCTTCCAAAATCTCGCAAGGTCTAAGCTCAAGAACGACGGATTTCAAAATGGGAAAAGAGAAGGGGGTTGTTTCCGTTTTATAGACGGAGGAACCGACTTATGAACGATCGATCTTTTCCTTAAGAAAAGATCGATCCTTTATGACGAGGAACTTGACTTTCTGGCACCAAAGGATTGATCTTCTTAGCAAGAAAAGATCAATCATTTTATGCAGAAAGCTAGACTTTGGCTAAAATATAAGCCCAAGCCCAGATATTTCGATCCCGGGTTCACCTAACCGTTCTAAACAACCATTACCACAAACACAGTCAGTGTATGTACACGCGGGTGTGAAACAAACCGACAAGGCGTAATTTACCAAATTGACCTTGCGGCCCAAGAAACAATGTGATCCACCGGATCGCGCGCTCGACGCAAAACAAGCAAACGAGCCACGGGCCCGACCCAGCAGTAGAGGGACATGTCCTCACAACAATAGAACCCATCTTCCTTTTGATCTTCTCTACGGTTTGCACACTACACGTGCTTGGCGACCACACGCCCATCCTGGGTGCATCTATTTTTGTTCTCACTTTTTCAGGGATCAAGTTTTGGCGACCACAGTGGGAGACTAAAAATGACATCTAAGTCTATGATCGTCGGTCCCTAAAACTGACATGATCCTAACAATCAACAGTCCGACCAAAACCCATGAGGTTCATCCTTGACAGCTGACAAGCAGGGCGATGATTTCTGGCAAAGCCAACACCAAGAAACTGCCACTGAGTTATGGAGAACCGTCGATGAAATAGGGGATAAGCTTAAAGAAAACTTAAATTGAGCGATCGACGCATTGGTGGCGGCCATTCTCGCTGAGGAGGATAACCGAGAGGCCATGACTACGTAGAAACAACCCTCCAAGCAAACCTCTCAAACAGTGGTAGTGACCCAAATGGAATCGCTCGTCCCGGAGGAGCCGCCACAATCTACACAGGAGATGGTCATCATCATGGAAGCATATCCAAACGTTGTGATGGAAGATCGGCTCGAGCTTGGGGGGGCAGCAAACCAAGGATGAATACTTTGACGGCGTGGACAATGGTGGCATCTACGAAGTCGGAGACGGCGGCACCATCGAGGATGTCGACGACAACGAGGGTACTACTTCGACGACATCGGCATCATCAACGATGACGATGGTGGCGGCGTCGATGATGATGACAACATCGACAACACTAATGACTACGTCGACTCTGAGTACACCTGCATCGATCTGATAATGAACCAGATTGGTCACAACAAAGTTTATGTTCTAACCAGGGGGCAAACTTTGGTCATCGTATCACACCACTCCAGTGGCGTGTTCTTGATCATCCTCTTTTGAGGCATCGAGTGATAAGCAGCCTCCAAGGCCTCAACTCGATCACGCCATCGAGCTCTCAAGCCTCAATCTCCATCACGTACGTCGAGCTCCTCGAGCCTCGGATCACATATGTCGAACCCCTCAAGTCTTTGCCTCGATCATGAATGACGAGCACTTCGAAGCCTTCATCCCGAGTAGGTGGTGCACGAACAGATTCGAGCATGTGATGTAAATGAATGTAGCATGCATGTTGGCATTAAAACATTGGCTCCAACCCACACCCACAGTGGGCCATTAAAAATTGGCTCAAACCCACTGGGTTTCTTGGCCTTCTTCTCGACACCTCGCTTCCACTAGATGGGTTTGTTTTCATTGTTGGGCGCCGAGTTGTATGGGATCAGTCATCTTGGAGCTTTGAGTGGAGGTCACGATTTCCTTCGGATGGGGCCGGGAGGACGTCAGCGCCGAGTGGATCAAACATCTCGAAGCTTAGAGCAATACACAACCTCGATGACCAATAAACAGGTTATAGAGAAGACCTGGTGGCAGCCACCTGCCCCTCGCTCATAAATACATCCAAGCCGGACATCCGATGGGTCTAGAACTGCCAATTGTCTCAACCCGAGAAGCTATCGGGAGTACTGCGCCTCGCGATTCAGGGTCCTCATCGACCCTCGGGCCATCTTCGACGACGAGAACGCTGACTATGTTGTGGATCACTGCTGTAAGATTTGGGTGGAGTGGTACCCCTCAAGACCGTTCGATCTCTACGAGGATGGGTGCACCGATGAAGTGGGCAGCGGGCATCTCCTTGCCACCGTGGATAGGCCGTTGGTGACTGAGGTTTTGGTGTGATCGACGGGGGCTCCCTCCCTGCACTCGGAGAGCCTGCGGTTCATGGCGGTGGCCCAGTCCATGCCATCCAAGCGCTCTCGTGTGACCTAGACCTTTCTCAACACCTAGACAATGTCGGAGCCGATGATGCGATCTTGGAGGGCAATGTCAGAGCCGATCCACTGTGACCATTGGTGACTCAACACCTAAACGGAGGGCACTGTTGGAGCCGATGCGATCTCAGAGGGCAATGTCAGAGCCAATCCACTATGACCATCGGTGACTCAACACCTGGACAGAGGGAAATATCGGAGCTGATGCGATCTCGGAGGGCTCGAAGCCAATGCGATCTGATGTTCTTCCTCATCACCTGGACAATGTCAGAGCCGATGTGATCTCGGAGCCGATGCGATCTTTCGGCTCGAAGTGACTCGGGCTTGTGGTGGGATTCGCCCTTTTCATCGGCATCCTGGAACCTGGCGAGGATGCCATGGATAAATGTCATCACCTCCTTCCCCATCGACGCTCCGCCGGAGAGCACCTTTCTTAGCCTCCCCAGCGACAGTGGTCGTCCCTAGTTCACCATCACTACTAGGCTAGAAGCTGATGCAATCTAATGTTCTTCCTCATCACCTGGACAATGTCGGAGCCGATGTGATCTCGAAGTCGATGTGATCTCGAAGCCGATGCAATCTTCCGGTTCGAAGCGACTCGGGCTTGTGGAGGGATTCGCCCTTTTCGTTGGCATCCTAGAACCTGGCGAGGATGCCATGGACGGATGCCATCACCTCCTTCCCCAGTGGCGCTCCATCGGAGAGAACCTTTCTTAGCCTCCTCAGCGACAGTGCTCGTGCCTAGTCCACCATCACTACCAGGCTCAAAACCGATTCGATCTGATGTTCTTCCTCAGCACCTGGACAATGTCGGAGCCGATGTAATCTTCCGGCTCAAAGCGACTTGAGCTTGTAGAGGGATTCACCCTTTTCATTGCCATCCTGGAACCTGGCAAGGATGCCGCGGATGGATGCCATCACCTCCTTCCCCAGCGGTGCTCCACTGGAGGGCACCTTTCTTAGCCTCCCTAGCGATAGTGGTCGTTCCTGGTTCACCATCACTACTAGGCTCGAAGCTGATGCGATCTGATGCTCTTCCTCATCACCTGGACAATGTTGAAGCCGATGCAATCTTCCAGCTCGAAGCGACTCGTGCTTGTGGAGGGATTCGCCCTTTTCATTGGCATCTTGGAACCTGGCGAGGATGCCATGGATGGATGCCATCACCTCCTTCCCCAGCGGGGCTCCGTCGGAGAGCACCTTTCTTAGCCTCCCCAATGACAGTGGTCGTGCTTGGTTCACCATCACTACTAGGCTCAAAACCGATTCGATCTTATGTTCTTCCTCAGCACCTGGACAATGTCGGAGCCGATGCGATCTTCCGGCTCAAAGAGACTTGAACTTGTGGAGGGATTCACCCTTTTCATTGGCATCTTGGAACCTGGCGAGGATGTCGCGGATGGATGACATCACCTCCTTCCCAAGCGGTGCTCCGTCGGAGAGCGTCTTAGCGTCCCCAGTGACAGTGGTCGTGCCTGGTTCATCATTCAAGCCTCGCCCCAATTTTAAACTCTAATTATCCCAAACAATAAAATAATAGAAATTTTGGCATGACCTTTGAGCACGGGCACGTGAGATCGCAATTTACAACCTGTCAAAAGATATAAACCACACATCCTATGACATTTTATCCAATATTTACAACATTTATCATAATTTCATTCATTCGCATATCTCTTTCATTCATTCATGTACATACGATTATAGTCATCAAATACATGATTTAGCCACGAGACTGCAATATACAATTTTCCCAAATTCCAGCATATACAAAGCGTCAAATACACAAATTGAGAGTTAAGGTAGAGTACAAAATAACCTTGGGATACAACTCACATCTCTCCACCTACTACAAAGCTAACTCTCAATCAATAAACACAAAATGACACCTCGTCACTGTTGACCACCTCCTTGGGGTGTACTGGTCTCGGGCCTACCTCCTGCACAACACAAACCCAAAGAAAATGAGCTCGAAAGCCCAGTAGGAGTCACCTGACGACAATCTAGGACACTGGTGTACACCAAACCTATCCTAGTATACTGATCCTAATATGGTCTGGCTAGTCTGGGCAGTCTTACATGCACACCACCGCGTCCGGCCGCCAACGCTCACCCATACCCCTATAGACTCTATACCAGCCTCAGTATACTAATATAGGTCCAACACATCCTATACACCCACCTATTCTAGTTTATTGATCCTAGTATGGTTTTGTTAGTCTGGGCAGTCTTACATGCACAGCACCGCGTCCGGCCGCCAACGCTCACCCAGATCCCTATAGACTCTATACCGGCCTCAGTATACTAGTATAGGTCCAACATCCTTAGTAATACATCCTCAAAGCAAAGCCTCATGTCAGATCCTCAATCTGATCAAACCCTCAATCAGATCCAATCCTCAATCAGATCAAATCCTCAATTAGATCCAGTCAAAGTCATCAATCGACATACGAAGATCAAAATCCATCCGTCAAGTCATCGACATAGCCCCTAGACTCTGACTAGTCTAGCTACAGAACCTGACTAGACTCAACCACAATCTCTATCCTAAAACAGCCTGACATTCCTATCATATATGCACAAGCCACGCAACATCATAATATAATCAAATATAGAAATTCATAAGTTCTCATATATGTATACAATACAAGAATAGCAGAGCATAACATTTCATAACATAATTAAGCAAATAGAGGGCTCAGCTAACCCAACATATAATAACATAACATGCAAATCATCACAAAGGTATAGCTATAAAACATGACATACAACACAACATTGCATCACATATAAACATAACACAATATATAGCAAGCATATCATAACATACACACATCCCTATTAGGAGGTAACTCCTACCTCAAAAGAACAGTCGATGCGCTCCTTAAGTGCGGGAGTCCACATCCTGCTCCGGCCCCTGACAGTCGCTTAAAAGATCGCCTAAAGCACAAGGATGAAGATCTCGATCGGGTACAACCCTAGACGAAAATGAAACTGCCGGATACCGCTAGAGCTTGAAAAGTTGGTCGAAACGGCGTGAAAATCAATGAAATCGGATGTCGGCGCTCCGCACACTGGGGCGTGCGCGACGACTCCGCCCACAGTGGACCAGCCGCCCGGCGTTTCCAACGTTGCATCGCCGCTCGACCGCACCGCGGCTGCAACTTGCCTCGCCTGTGACGCGTCTGCAACGAATCAACGAGGCGTCTGCGACAGAATCTGCCGCACCGACGACGCGTCTGCGACAACCCAACCCCGGTGACACGCACCCCTCCGCCAAGAAGGGCCACCGGAGCTCTCGTCGGAACTCCACGGAGCTTCGCTGGAGAGGCCCACTAAACCCGCTGCTTAACCGCCGGACAGCCACCACGGTGAAGAGGGGACTCGATTTCTCTGAAAGGAGGGATGGTTTTTACGTAAAAAACCCTGTAAATCTGAAATTACATAAAAAGTCCTCTAAATCTTACAGAAAAGTCCTTATATGAAAATAGGCCCTTACACATCATCACTGCCAGGCCTCGAGATCCCGAGTTCTTGCGAATGGCTCGAAGCGACAGTGAGATCCCCAAGATCGTCCATGCCTTGAGATCCCGGCGAACCAAGCCTTGATCGAGGTGGAGGCTGACCAAAGGGACTTCGCGGAGGCCCTCGAGCTCGTCCATGTGGGCGAGGGAGCGAGGGGACGCGGCGTAGAACTCGCCAAGACGAGGCGGCCGAAGACGATCTCGACGTCGTGGATGTCGCAGGCGGGAAGCGAAGAATGGGAAGAGGGCTCGGCGGCAGAGGCGCCGCCACCACCATACCCTCCACTCGGCGAGGTCTTCACCAAGGCACCAGCTCACTCGCCGGAGCCGTACGATCGTAGCGTGCACGGTCGCGGCTATAGCACTATCTTCCCCCCATCCGATGAGATCCGAGGTGAAGGATCCCTCCTCAATGACGTCGATCTACTCGACGCCGCTCCATAGGAGATCGCCTGAAGAACGCCTACTTCGACGGTGGCCATGGGAAGTGGATCGGCGTGGATGTGAGCGAGAGAGGAGAAGAGGTGTGGGGGCTATCGGAATTTAAGTCACATTAACCCCCCTCGAAGCTAACCCCTCTGGAAGCTTCACACTTAGCCCATCTTTGGTATCCCCGTTCCTATTTGAAAATATTAAAAGTAATTATTATTATTTTATACTCATTTCATTTATAACTATCACTCTACTTTTTTCTATCCTCATTTCATAACTCCACTTTTTCTAACATTATTCTCTCTTAACTCCACTTTTTCTAACCCTATACCAAACGGACCCATCATAAGTGAACCACCACTCCTTCGTAGCTCACCACTCAACATGTGATCCCATCACCTTCCTTTATTATTACTTTCTCACCTCCCTGCTTCTATGAGTCACAACTCCTCTTTTAGATCACATGACCTCATAAAAGATCAAACCTTGGGGTTGGGGTGGTCTAGATCTAACGGCCATCATTTGATATACGGCATACAAGTTTCTAATGCTTCCTATCAAGATTCAAGTCTGCTATTTTTTCCACACGAGTTTTCAACTCACATGGAAAATAGGGGTCATTTGTGTTACTGTCAAAAATTGGCATATTTTGATGGTCAAAAAGAGGGTCAAAATTGAGACATAATTGACTCAACCGTCGCTAATTATGAAAGACAACTGCCATAAGTCATGAGGGGACCATATGAGATCATAGGGGGTAATATGGAATGCAACCGTCATAGGTCATGGGATCATGTGGAGTTGTTCTCCTGAGAGATTGTATAAATATATGATGGAAGAAGAGAATTGTAACACGAACATGACTTCAATCAATGAAATCTCTTTTATTCTTATTGTTCATTCTACCTAGAAATAGCATAGCCCTTACTTGTTCTACCTAGGAGTAGCACAAGCTTACTCTACATAGGAGTAGGAGTAGCCATTAACCTACATAGGAGTAGGAGCAGTCTTCAATTTGCCATACGAGTAGACGTCGTCATAGCTTAGCCTTAGATTTAGAATATCCAAAAGTCCTCTTAATTGAGGCACGGTAGAACCCATCTTCCTTCTGATCTTCTCTACGCTTGACACACTTCACGTGCCTGGTGTGCATGCGCCCGTGATGGGCACATCTATTTTTGTTCTCATTTTTTTAGGGAACATGCATGGAGGCGTCGTCTAGGTTCATCCCAAGCGCTCGGTAGGTGGCGAGTAGCTCGACCTGCTGCAGTGTGATGCGGTCAACGATGGCCCTGTTGATGGTGATCCTCTCGCGCTCCGCCATGTCTCTCCCAGTGCTGCTTGAGACAAAGTGACTGAACCCCATTGATATGGCATCCGCAACCAAGTTTCTGAATCCCAGCACTAGTACATCAACTGCGTCCAAACAGATTGGATACCTTGTGAAAAACTAAAAGTAGAGGCTACCGCCAACCTGGCAAAAGCTATTGGAGTTGAGAGGTGTAGATTAGATTACCTGAGGATAGGCGACCTCTTGAGACAGAGGAGATGAGTGAGAATGAGGTGACGATGGTGTCGAGGCCGGCGTAGACGATGCAGTTGACGTAGTCTCCGTTCGACGGGATTGGCGACTCTCTTCCCCCTTGGAGCCATGGGAGGAGCAAGACGTTGTAGTTAGTAGAGATCTCATCACCCACGGTAACAGCTGGGTTCAGTGTTCAACTCAACTGGGAAAGCTGGACTAAAAAAGGAGGGCAGCGCTCGTAAGTGAACACGGAATGAACTTAACATGTGTCATCAAATCAATTGGAGGTCTGATATGTGGGATAGCAGAATTTAGCATCACAAGGTGCATTGATATGTAGGATTTAGCATCACAAGGTGCATTGATATGTGGGATACCAGAATTTAGCATCCCAATGTGCATTGATATGTGGGATACCAGAATTTAGCGTCCCAAGGTGCATTGATATGTGGGATACATGATATGAATGAGAAAGAAATAGTTATTTTAAGAGGGTAGGCCAATGAGATTCAATAAGCCATTTATTCCATAGATGAGCTTTCAATAACAAACCTACTATCTTCTTCTA
>OY986964.1:8759667-8792167 GCA_963920575.1 Narthecium ossifragum | reverse complement strand
ATGCTGGATGATATGGTGGGAAGAGTGCTCTCTTGGCAGGACAAACTTCTCTCGGACCCCGGTCGTTTGGTTCTTCTCAAGGCAATTATTCAAGCAATCCCAGCCTTTGTCATGGCGACCACGCATGTTCTAGCCTCAGTCATCACAAAGCTAGAGTGTATCGTTAGGGAATTTCTATGGAGAGGGAGGAAGTCGGGTTTTGGTACAGTTGCATGGAGGGATGTTTGCCTCCCTAAGGAGGCTGGTGGTCTGGATGTGCGGAACATGTTGGTGTGGCAGAAGGCATTGAAGATTAGAAGAGTCTGTGCTTTTCTAGAGGAAGAGCCTAACATATGGAAGGAATTTGCAAGGGCCAAGAATCATTGGCATGGGCTGCTACCTTATGGATTTGTTGCTAAATAGTACTCCTGCTATTCACTTTTTGCACTTTAGGACCCCCTTCTATGTTTTTTTGTATAATAAGACCCCATACACATAAGGAACATGTGTATAAACTAATACGCGTATAAACCAAAATTATACACGTACCCATGATACGTGTATAATCAAGAATTATACGTGTATTAGTTTATATGCGTGTTCCTTACGTGTATGGGGTCCTATTATGCAAAAAAACATGAGAGGGGGTCCTAAAGTGTAAAAAGTGAATATCATGGGTCCTATTTGGCAAAATATTCACTACCTTATGTTGGGCCGACGAGGACTGCTTCATCTCATTGGCGGCACATTTGTCTGGCAGCAGAGGAGGTGAGGAAAGGTTTGAAGTAGTCGGTTGGGGAAGGAACCTGCATCTCACTGTGCAAGGATGCCTGGTTTTTCGAGCAGCCTATCTCTAAATGTCCGACGATCCTTGATAAGTCTGAGAGTCTTGACTCATTGTGTCGCGCCCCGACCCGCGAAAGCCCAACCGGGCCGGGCGACGCGAACCGGAACCTACAAAATGCAGAAAAGAACGGCGAGGGTTCCCTCTAACCTATTGGTTTCCCTAGCAATTCACCAAAAGCACCCTCAATTAAAAGACAATATTATATTGAAGCCTCGAACCACAGATTTACGAACTCAAAAAGATTTAATATACAAATCCTCGGAGAGGGGAAGATCCAAAAATACACATCACTCCCGTAGGAGACTAACTAACATAAGGGTAAAAGCAGTAAATATCGCCACCTCTCAAAAGCCACCAGGCGCCGCCGCACCGCCGTCCAACTGCCCGGTAGGGCTACAGAGGAAGAACTGACGCCTGCACCTGCAAAACGGAGCCCGGGTAGGTGTGAGCACTGAGCTCAGTATGGATCTACACTACGACACACAGAAGGAAGAGGGAAACGCAACAGTGTCGCTCTCAAGTAGGACCTCGGTGTATAAAGGGGTCCCATAGCCCCACCGCGTGTCCCTGAGCCCCCGATCATGATCTTCCAGCCGGGCTGGTCACATGTCGGGTCACACTCAGTAGTAGGAAACGGCACTGCTGACTCTCAACAGGACACTGAACACTATTTGGTGGGAAGAGACACCACTGAGTAGGCAAAACCTCTACTCAAGAGTTTTAAGAAAAGCCGGACACCGGCTACACCTCAGATCCGACTCGAGGCCGACACGACCTCTACAATCATCAAGACACAAGTGTACCAGTCATCTAAGCCTATCATCGAATCGACTGGACATCACAATTCAAATCGGGTCCAAACAACCCAACCCCAGTCCTAGGGCTAAGTCCGAGCTTCCAGCCTCGGGACGGCGACCCAAAGATCACCCACGTCCTAACCAATGCAACTAATGCACACAACAACAATGCATGCTATGACATATACATATAATAAGAAAGGCATGCAACAGTATGTCAAGTATCATAAAAGTCTACTGGATCACTACAGCGGTACTACCAACCGCTGCCAGCCGATCCGCAACGGGTCCCGGCATTACGACGGTACCGCGACCGTCAACCGCGGACTCCTGCAACGGGAAGCAACCCCGAAAACCGATGATGAATAAAACACAATATAATATTATATTCCGAAATATAATATTATATTCAACAAAACACCCAAGCCTCTACTTAGGGGCTAATTGATCCCGTCGATCCGACGTCCCAACGACGTTGGATTCAAGATCCAACTTAGCCACCAGTAGGTGTATATAGCATGATCAACATATCCAAAATTCATCATCATCCAATGGTTGGATTAACGGAAAAACGATAATCAAAATCGTTAATCAAACTAACTTACCCATTAATTGCTGCAACGCAGCCCTTCAGAAAACAATTCATAAGAAAACGTAGAAACATCGGAAAATTACCAAACAAAATGGAATAGAAAGCTAACGAATAGTTCTACAACTCTTATGTTTATGAAAAGCCAAGATCATGTACACACCGGCCGAAAAACTCGCCGCAAGCCGGATGTTCTTCAAGAACAGCAGAAAACCAGAAATTCGAGACTAATCCTGCATAAAACCCACACAAATCTCAACTGATTAACATGAAACTTAAATCAGTAATTATAATAGGCATAAGGAATCCAACAAAACAAGGATCAACAAGATCCAACGGCTAGATCTCAAGAACACCCGAAATAAACATCAGTAGGTATAACCCTACCTAGCTACGCTTTCCTCGGCTGATTCCCCGCGATTTGATCACCAACAAGCCTCCAAACCACTTCAGGGATCTTTCTCTCGTTGTCACGAATCCAACGAGCCTTAGAACGCCGAAAAATATGGCCGGAGGAGGGAGAACGGAGGTGATGAAGGTTGGCTGCCGGAACAGGGGAAGAACAGAGCTTCGGGAGAGAAAGGAAGAAGAAAGAGAGGAGAAGGAGGAAGAGGAGGGGAAGAAAAGGAGGGGAAAGGGGGAGGGGAAAGCCGGGGAAAGGGGAAGAAAGTGAGGGGAGGGGAGGGAAAGTCCTCCCCCCCTCTGACAGGGGAGAGCGACGGCCAGCGGTGGCCGTCCTCGCGAAGCAGAAAAGCCACCGACGCGAGTCCGATCGGTCGCTCAAAGGAGCGATTGATCGTTCTCGCCCCGGATCAAAACAAACCGACTCGCTCACGAGTCTGATCGATCGTCCCAAGGAGCGATCGATCGCTGAAGGGTCGTCAGATGCCCAAAGGCAAGCTTTCGCGCGCCCGAGCTGGGATCTTCCGATCCCGGGTCCACCTAGCCATTCTAAACAAACACTAACACATATAAGGTCAGTGTTTGCACACGCGGGTGTGAAACAAACCAACAAGGCGCAATTTATCAAATTGCCATTGCGGTCCACAACGAGCCACAGGGGTAGAGGTACAGGTCCTCACATCCTATTACCCTTAAAGGAAATCTCGTCCCGAGATTCGATAAGGGTAGGGCTCGGAACAATAAAACAGCTACACTAGAAGACAGGACAAGAAATACCTCGAGAAGAGAACAACTACGGAAACTCCTGCCGCATGCGCGCCTCGCGCTCCCAAGTGATCTCCTCGGTGCCTCTGTGCCTCCACAGTACCTTGACCAAGGGAATTGTCCGGTCAAGTACCTGAACCGGCTGCTCAACAAAGCTCACGTCTGCCTCAAGCTCAATGTCATCCACCCTGATGACATGAGACGGGTCTGGGTGATACTTCCTCAGCATCGACACATGGAAAGTCGGATGCACAGCAGACATGTGCTGAGGAAGATCTAGGCGGTAAGCTACCTCGCCGACCCTCTCTAAGATCTCGAACGGCCCGACGAACCTCGGCGCCAATTTACCACCTCTGCCAAACCTGACAGAACCTCTGTACGGCGATGCTCGCAAGAACACTCGGTCGCCGACAGCAAACTCCAACGGTCGTCGCCTCTGATCTGCATAACTCTTCTGCCGGCTCTGAGCCGTCAGAAGCCTCTGCCTGATCTGCACTAACCTCTCTGACGACCACCTGACGATGTCTGGACCGGTGAGTGAAGCCTCTCCAACCTCTGTCCAGCACACTGGGGAACGACACGGCCTACCGTACAACGCCTCGAAAGGTGCTACTCCAAGACTGGACTGGTAGCTGTTGTTGTAGGCGAACTCCACCAAGGGAACGTGCTCCTCCCAGCTGCGTCCTGCGTCGAGGACACATGCTCTCAGCATGTCCTCTAAGATCTGGATAGTCTACTCTGACTGCCCGTCTGTCTGCGGATGGAAAGCTGTACTGAAAGTCAGGAGTGTGCCAACTGCCTCCTGAAAGTCGCGTCAGAACCTGCTGGTGAAACTAGGGTCACGGTCTGATACGATAGAAACTGGAACTCCGTGTAGTCTGACCACCTCTCTGACGTACAAACTGCCCAACCTGTCGGTCGAGTCTGTCACCCGCATAGGCAGGAAGTGCGCCGATTTGGTCAATCGATCAACGATGACCCAAATCGCGTCATTCCCCCTAGGAGATCTCGGTAGCCCGGTCACGAAGTCCATCGTGATGTGCTCCCACTTCCACTCAGCTAGTGGAAGCGGCTGAAGTAACCCCGGAGTCCGCTGGTGCTCTGCCTTGACCTTCTGACAGGTAAGGCAGCGCGATACGAACTCCGTCACTGCCCTCTTCATCCCGCGCCACCAGAACTGTCGCCGAAGATCCTGGTACATCTTGGTGTCGCCGGGATGAACTGCAAAACGAGAGTGATGAAACTCTCGCAGGACGTCGTCTCGAAGAACTGGATCTGCTGGAACCGCTACTCTGCCTCGGAACCGTAGTCCTCCGTCTGGCAATACTGTCCAGTCTCGGTCTGCGCCCTCTGTGCTCGCTGCTGTGCGTAACTCCTCGAGCTCTGGGTCACTGTGTTGTGCCTCCAACACTCTGGCTAGAACTGCTGGCATACTCTGCACTGCATAAAGAAAGCTGTTGGATCCCCGATCCTCAAACTCGAGCCCCAACTGGCCCGCCGTCTCTAGAGCCTGCCACTGCCGCGCTGACAACCCTGCAACTACTGCTCTTCTGTCTCTCACCTGTCTGCTCAGCGCGTCTGCTACGATGTTTGCCTTACCAGGATGATAATGCAGCGCAAAGTCGTAGTCCTCCAGTAGCTCCATCCAGCGTCGCTGCCTCAGGTTGAGGTCACGTTGGGTGAAAACGTGCCTCAAACTCTTATGGTCCGAGTAGACTGAGAACTTCTCGCCATATAGATAATGACGCCAGGTCTTCAGGGCGAAGACCACCGCTGCAAGCTCCAAGTCGTGAGTAGGGTAGTTCCTCTCATGGTTCTTCAGCTGACGAGAACCATAGGAAACTACGTGCCCCTCCTGCATGAGGAAACATCCCAAACCCTCACCGCTAGCGTCACAGTAAACGCTGTAACCAACACCTCGCTCGGGGACGATCAGCACCGGCGCACTGGTCAACCTCGTCCTCAGCTCCACGAAGGCTCGCTCACAAGCATCATCCCACACGAACGGGACGGCCTTCTGTGTCAGTTTGGTCAACGATCCGGCAACTTTGGAGAAGTAACTCGGATCAAAGGAGCGATCAATCGTTCTCGCCCCGGATCAAAACAAACCGACTCGCTCACGAGTCCGATCGATCGTCCCAAGGAGCGATCGATCGCTCAAGGGTCGTCAGCTGCCCAAAGGCAAGCTTTCGCGCGCCCGAGCTGGGATCTTCCGATCCCGGGTCCACCTAGCCATTCTAAACAAACACTAACACATATAAGGTCAGTGTGTGCACACGCGGGTGTGAAACAAACCAACAAGACGCAATTTACCAAATTGCCCTTGCGGTCCACAACGAGCCACAGGGGTAGAGGGACAGGTCCTCACACATTGATGGTGGGATGTTTACTTCATGGAAGAGGGTGGGACGAGGTTAGAGTCCGAGCTCTTTTCCATCCTTCCTTGGTTTCACAGATCTTAGTAACGGATGTTGGGGAAAGAGATGAGGCTCGCTGGCGATGTAATTGCTTGGGGAAGATTGCATCGTCGTCAGCATACTTGATGTTGTTGCAAGAAAAAATTGGTGCTTCGTCTCTGGAAAGTCAAGACTGCTGGATCAATACTTGACAACTAAAGGTTGGTCCAAGAGTCAAATATTTTATTTGGAGAGTTCTCATGAGAAAGTTGGCGGTGCGGGATTCTCTTTGGAGAATTTCCATGTCATCCGATCGTGATTGTCCGAGATGTGGATGAGAGCCAGAGACAATTCTACATGTTGTGCTCGGCTGTTATTTCTTTAGGCATGTATTTGACATCATAGCTGCAAGGAAGGTATACTACTCATGGCAAGCTGGGATCCTGATATACTCTTGGATTTCTTGGTGAGCTCGGTGGGAGGGGAGAGGGCAAGGAAGCATATGTCTTTTTTGGTGGTAGGGATGTGGATTATATGGAAAGATCATAATGCTTGGATCTTTGATCATCAGGGGGAGTCTCCTTGGGGCGTGGCTTGCAAGATTTGAACGTTAGTAAGGGAGGATGGTAAAATTATGATGCAGACGGAGAACTTGGTTGAACGGAGGAGAGGAGTGCAAGTGGTGCGATCTGACGCCTCAGTTGATCCAAGTTCTGGTGCTGCGGCGTTTGGCGCGGTGGGCTTTGAGGAGAACGGTTCCATGACATGGGTGATTGGTGCTTCAATTGGATGTGGAGGTGTGCTTCAAGCAGAAATGGTTGCCATAGACTTGGCGTTGAAAGAAGCGGCTGCTAGGGGATTTACCAGATTTGTTGCAGAATATGATTCCTTAGACGCGATCCAGATCTTAAATGGTTCACGTCTATGGCCAAAAGAATTGGAGGGGCTAGCTAACGAGGTATGGCTTGATGCCCTGCGATTTACTTCTATCCTATTTCTCTATATTCCATGCTTCTATATAGATAAAGCGGATGAAATTGCTCATTTTTGTCATCGTCTGAGGATGAGCTTTGTTTGAATCCAAGAAGATGGATCTGATGTTTTAGATAGGTTGTTGTGATTTGCTCTGATCTTAGCCCTCATGCTCAACTCTTCAAAAAAAAAAAAATTCACTTCGTGCAAGTTATCTTACACCCTCATTACCATGTACCACCAATTCCAATGTAGTAGTGGACACATTCATTGTATGAAGCTAAAGGATGGGCCGCTCGTTATATAACACGTGTTCATTTGTGGTACGAACTAACATATACAACACTAAGCGCGCCGGGAGCAGAATTTGAAGGCAATATTGATTAGGCTTTTCTTTTTTATATATTTTTGTGTATCTCTTTTTTGTGTATTGTTACATATACTCTTCGCTGAAAATGACTAAATCAATATTGACTTAGGAGGCTTTTCACAAAACACGGTGTATGTTTAAATTGTTAGTATTTTTGTTATTTTCATATATATATACTTTTTATTTTGATCCAGAGTTTTATATTTTTAAACTTTTTTACAAATAATGACTTCCAAAAACTACAACTAAAAAATAAATAAAACATTACAAACATATAATAAAAAAACTTTTTATCCAAAAAGAAAAAGAAAACTGATAGAAAAAAGAAATAAAATTGATTAAAAAAAGAATAAAGAAAATTGTTTCTTCCACCCCCTCTGACCCCCCATGTTAAATTCCATATATGCCCCCGACCCCTCTCCGTCGTCACAGTTGACTTTCCCTTCTCTTTTTTCCTCTCTCAATTTTGTTGTTTTTTTTGTTTCATTTCTTTTATTTTTTCATTAGTTTTGTTTTCTTATCTATTTTATTTATTTATTTTTCAATTTTATTTCTTTTTTGTGAAATTTTGAATTTTGAGACAATATTGATTAAAATTTGTATTTTTTATATATTTTTATGTATATTTTTTTTTGTGTATTGTTACATATACTCTTCCCTGAACATAACTAAATCAATATTAGCTTACGAGGTTTTTCACAAAACACAGTGCATTTTTTTAACTGTTAGTATTTTTTATCCATATTTTTATATTTTTGAAAATTTTACAAATAATTACTTCCAAAAACTACAACTAAAAAATAAATAAACGATTACAAACATATAATAAAAAAAACTGTTTATCCAAAAAGAAAAATAAAACTGATAAAAAAATGTTGATAAAAAAAGGAATAAAAAACAGATAAAAAAACAAAACTAATGAAAAAACAAAAGAAACGAAACTAAGAAAAAAAACAACAAAATTGAGAGAAAAATCAAAAGTGGGAAAGTCAACTCTTGCGGCTGAGGGGTGGGGGGCATAAATGAAATTTAACAAGTGTGGGGGCGGGGGGTGTCAAGGGGGTGGGAGAGCAGCTCTCCTACCATAGCAATCGTTCGAATCGTTGATTGACAAACTAATCTCAACCATTTGTATGATAAAAAGACATTGGATGACAAATCTTAACCATTGTTATGATAAAAGTGATATTGATATGATAGAAGCGATGGTACGAGGAAAACAAAACCCGGCTTCCCTCTCACCAATGTTAGAAGTCCTGAGCCAGGATAGAAGGCTGGATTTAGGAAACTTCAAAATAGGCATCCCACTTCTGCTTCCCACTCACTAATATAATGCGGTTGACATATTTAGAAGTCCCGAGCCAGGATAGAAGGCTGGATTTAGGAAACTTCAAAATAGACATCCCACTTCTGCTTCCCTCTCACCAATGCGGTTGACATATTTAGAAGTCCTGAGCCAGGATAGAAGGCCGGATTTAGGAAACTTCAAAATAGCCCCACCCACCTTGCTTCTAGGCATGAAAAGGGTTCCTCGGTTGAAAATTCAGTTGGCAATATAAGTACAGTACTTTTCTGCTTTGGCCAAGAGTTGTACTGCTGAGAGTCATCCACCTTAATATAGAGTAGCACAAACCCTGATTTACACAAGAGCTAACAACGCCAAGATGTGTATAACGTTTCAAGCTCCAGGCTTCTCACCCAGGGTTTAACACAATGAGTAATCGCCTGGAAAAAATTAATTTGGACGCAAATAAAAAATTCAAAGACCTGCAGCCAATAATCAGACTTCTCCACTGAACGAAAGATTCACTAGAAACATATATTCCATGCAAATGCTTGTAGTAATTGCCCAAGTTTACAGAATTTTCAAATCTTCACAGAAGCATTCATGATTGAACAGGACTTCCCAGAGAAAAATCCTCTATAGGGAGCAGAGTCCATCTCATCTGCAGCGGGGCAGACATCACCACCAAACTTCCCCGCAATTTCAACGGAAGGGTGCAAAAAATAGGGAAAAAGAAAAAAGAGAACTGACATAATGAGCAAAAAGATGCAAAAATTCAAACCAAAACCTCAGGTCATATACTGCACCTTCTCAAGATAATGTACAGGGGTAGTAGCATCTGAGGATCAAGGTACCATCCCAAGATCCTTGAAGTACTCATGCTCGAGAGCGTTCCGAGCAGTGATTCTTTTAGTTGGATCCAGCTGCAGCATGCTCTGCCAATCATATGATTGATTAAGAATTAAAAAAGCATGATTTTGAACAAGAATGCAGTTCTGCAGTCTTAAGCTCAATATAAACTCAAAATAGCTAAACAAGTATTTCCAAATCAAAGAGGGGCATGATTGCTCATCCCAATTGTATCAACTTGATCGTGACTCAACAGCTTGAGAGACAATATATCAGTAATGAAAACAACTTAGAATCTCTGTTTACAAAATAGCAGTGTGTTATTAAGGGAGAACCGCAAATCGGCATGTTGGACAAGATAACGTTCACTTGCAGCAAATTATTTTGTTCACAACATGACACCTATGATCAGGGGAAAAAAACTGTGGAATAAACTTAGCATAAAGAATATGAAACTAGATTCAAGAGATCCCTCAAAGCTGACAACAGATTCAAGAGATCCCTTTACTCTATAGATTTTCATCTACCTCTAAAAATTTAACCCAAATGTCAACAATTAGACTTTCTTGATGAGGCGCCATAAAGAATTTACTTGCCTCTATAGAAGCACACTGACACAAGCTCAAATCCAAACCGCATTGGCACATTCAATTTACAGACATGTTATAAGCATAACGTTACAGATGCATAATAGATACATGGAGCATACCGAGAGAAGATTAATTCCTGCTGGGTCTAGATTTGGAACCACTGCTGCCAGATCCTGCAACAAGGTTGCTTAATAAGGCATTTTAACACAGCAAATATACACCCTATGAAGACATACAAACGTATGTGTGAGAGAAGAGAAAAGGTGCATATTACAATGACTTTTAGGGAAGAATGTCCAAACTAATGCTCCAGTAGATGGAACAGTTTTAAAAGTTTTTCAAGACCATTATGAAACATCTATGTTTGAACTTCACAGAAGACTCTAAAAAAAAGATCAGTCGCCACAGGCAAGCAATATAATGATATATATACCTTTGGAGGCCACTTAGGGAAAGCAGATTTGAAGTCAGGCAAGGATGTAACTCCAGGCCAAGAATCTTCATTTGGAGTACCCAAGATTCTTCATGAAGAGCATGAGGAAAAATAAAAGAAGACTAAAGTTAGAACCAAAGAGCTCGACAAGATAACAGATTTAGGTTTGACCGACAAACCTAAAGATCTTGAACAATTCATCAATCTCTGAGTCTCCAGGAAAGAGAGGTCGCTGGTTCACCATCTCAGCAAAAATACAGCCCACGGACCACACATCAACAGGAGTAGAATAATGACGGGACCCTAGAAGAATCTCTGGTGCTCTGTACCACAGGGTCACTACCTGAGAAAGATCAGTCCCCGATGGCAAAGGTAATAAGACAATAACATTCTATAAATTCTCACAAGTAAAGAGTGACTAAGCATATTTGGCAC
The DNA here is from genome assembly GCA_963920575.1 of Narthecium ossifragum. Lineage (NCBI taxonomy): Eukaryota > Viridiplantae > Streptophyta > Magnoliopsida > Dioscoreales > Nartheciaceae > Narthecium > Narthecium ossifragum. The sequence continues at coordinate 8,781,458 of OY986964.1, read as the reverse complement.
GTATGAGCAAACAGATTGCTGTTATTAAGTCAGAAGTAGACCTAGGTCTTAGCAGAAGCAATTATTTTGTGCCAGAATCAATGACAAATGGTCTGGCTTTCAGCGATATACGATGAAAAGTTTTCATTAATTTTTCAGGAACAATGGACATATTATTTTTTGCACATATAATGGATGAACCAACTCATTTGTTCCATGGTTTGAAACCATTAACATAAAAATGCCCAAAAAGCAGAACAAAGCTAATAGTGCAAATGTATCCCAAAATTGATGCAAGACGGCACCTCATGTGTAAATGTCCGGACTGGAATACCAAATGCCCTTGCTAGTCCAAAGTCTGCAAGCTTGAGAGAATTAGTCTTCCGATCTATCAGCAAATTTTGAGGTTTCAGATCCCGGTGAAGAACCCTATGAGAATGACAGTAGGCTATACCACGGAGAATTTGGTAAAGGAACAACTGCACAAAGAAGAGAAAACCAGAAATATTTGAGGCATATGTTTCTAGCTGATCAGCCGACAAAAAGCAAAGTTACAAAAGGAGTTCCAAAAAACAAAAGAAAGAAGAATTCAAGATGAAACAAAACCAACTGCAATTGCAGTTCTTTGACAAGAATGTGTTTTCAGACAGCCAAAATTAACCACTCATCAAGTGAGAAATCTAGAAACTTGTATACTCAGCCATCAAGCTAAATGTATATTAATGTAAAACCAATTTCATCACAGGCATGATTGTTATAAATAATCTGCAAAACAGATGAGTCCGAGAGAAGTAGAAGTTGGGAGTTTTTGAGTACAGAACCAGCAAGAAATGCCATAATTGCTCAGACATTCACAAAGTTACGTGACAAGAAGGATGAACATTTCTTCATTCACATAAATCAGCTATGACTTAGCTTACCAAAAGATAGAGCTGATTATCTGGTTCAAAACAAAATAATACTAGCCTTTGTAGCGTAGGATATAACATTGATACTATAAAAGATTGAAATGATCCACCACATGAATATAACATAAAATCACATGAATATAACATAAAATCAAATCTGCAACTATCCTGGAGGATTGAATACGGTAATGGGAAGTACTACGTCCTATGCCTCAGGTTGGATAAGATGTCATCCACCCTGAACAAATGCTTGAAAAGAGATAACTGATTATGAAAGATTTTCTCTCAACCAAGTTATTCATTGGTAGTTCTTGAAATATAGAATGCATTATCGAGACTACAAATCTCACTTTTATCATCCTTGGATCTTCTGCAAATTCAGGACAAGAATCCATGTGCTTCTTCAAGTCCAAATCCAAATACTCAAAAACTAAATATATGCGTTTCTCACTGTGGACTACATCCTGCAACCTGAAATCCCAGCTATGTTAATAGTGAATGCAAAGAGGCCATTGAAATAAGTAACACAATGAGAAAGAAACCAATGGGGTTTGTTAACAAGAATATGGCATAGAAGACAGATTACCAACAGTATGGAGACTGTAGTAGCTTAAATATTCTAGAGCACTATAAATTTGAAGGAACTAACAAATAAATGCCACAAAATACCCTTGGTTTATCAACTTAATTACTTGACTATTTGTCCAGCATGTACATTATGACAAAGTAGCCATGGTCCCATCATCATTTGTGAGTGTTGTATTAGCCGGCTTAGCCAACAAGCTCAAGGAAGACATGCATCAAGTGATTGAGCATAACACAACCCCGAGATTGCTTGCGGCGTTTAGAACCATAAACCATGATTGAATTCATTGCAGTAGGATAGTTCAGGTGATGTCGTTGGTTGCTGCTTGGAAAGAGGCTTGCTGGCTTTCCTGAATTATAAATAATCAAACAAGTGTCATATGCATGTTGGTTACTTATTTAAGCATGTTAGTTCCTTTTCAGAGAATATAATGAACTTTGAGACCTATTCAAGAGCATGTACTTTTCTTCTATTTCTTAGCTCATAGAATGCTATTCGTATAGCAAAACTTATCATCTTCACTTTCACTGTATAGTCCTCTCTGCATAGAGCAAGTTTAATAATGGCTTCCAGTAGCATGAACGTTAACTCAAGAATGAAGTAGGCGCCCATACCTGTCACCTAGCTCTTGGATTTTGTGACAAGCAACTAATTTCACAAATTCATCTTGACTAAGACCACACATCAACTAATTATGTCGGCATTCACAAACAGCCAAGTAACAAATCTATTCATCTGAGTCTTCCAATCAACAGATGAGCCCATATTCTTATAACAAGCCATCAATGAAAAGAAAAATGGAAAAACTAGTAAATTAGAAGTAATTAGAGACTAATGGAAACTCACTAGGTTTGTTACCTACATATAAGGTTTCAAGATCAGCTTATCATTGCTTGGACCAATCTCAGATTGGACAACCATAACCCTCGTGTCTATAGAGAAATCTATTTGCAAGCCTATTTCACGCCATTTACCTTGGGCTTTCTATTGGGCCTGATCTACTTCATGACTAGGAAGTCAATTGTCAAAGGGGGTCATGGAGAGAATCGATTATCATATGCTTGTCAATCATTTCGCCATGATGCGAACTAAATAACATCATAGATTACATGCCTTTCATGACTCAATAGATAAACTTGCAAGTCCCAAGATCAACTAACCATGATCAATGTGCTCAGGGATAAGGTGGGGGATACATCCAGTACCTAACCAAGTTGTTCAACAAGACATGGATCTCTGAGGCTGTATGCTATGCACAAGGTCCAAGATGGCCTCGAGCAAAACACAATTGGCCACTCTTGGATGCTGAGAGCCTTCATAACTGTGAAGTGTTATCAAGTGAAACTTCCCTGGAAGTATTCTCTGTATTCTTCCCCACAGATTTACATTGGGTCCCTCTTTTTTGACCAGTAGGAGCTTTATAAGAGAGAAAGTTGGAAGGGGGATCGAGTCTCGAATACTCGCCATCCATTCAAATAGCATAATTAGTAAAAACAATCACCTGAAGACAACAATTACCGAATAAAACAGATAAAAGTGGCTTCCACAGATGCTACAATGCAGTATTATCCCTATTTTCCCCCTCTTTCATTGGCTATTATGACTTATATTTTGAACTTAGCTTTCACGGAAAACCTAAGAAGCTGGAAATGAATATCAAGGAAACCTAATCGCCTCATGGCAATAACCTAATAGCAAAGAACCTCCCAAGAGTCCATGACTTTGGGCACCAATACATCCCTAATTTAAGCATCAGTATCACATAGGAAATGAACTCCAATGCCCTCCCTATGTGCTAAAACAAGTTAGCTTCGCAAAGATTGTGAAGATCTTTTCCTGATAGCTGCTACTTGCTAAAAGAAAGAAGATATATGTCCAAGAATGCGCCACATTATGATAAAGCATCACGGCAATTCATAAACAACACATTATACAACAAAAAAAGAAAAGAAGCAGGTAAGGCTGCGGAACAGTACTTGACGATGTTATTATGCTGCATTTCCTTCAAGAGGGATATCTCTCTGATGGCGGTGCTTGGAACCCCCTCGTCCTCTTGCTCCAACCTGATCTTCTTGAGAGCAATCGTCTCGTTGGTGACTCGGTCCCGTGCCTTATACACCACCCCGTACGTCCCCTCCCCGATCTTCTCCACCTTCTCATACTACGATCCCATATCCAAATTCACATTACCACCAAAACGACTACAAACGCATCTAAAGACAGATAAAATAGGCAAACATAGCAGCAATAGATCGCTTACCTGCTCCATGTTGATCCCGAGCAAGCTGCGACTGCTGATGAATCAACGAAGATTGCTATAATCAGTCCAGATCAAACTAGAAAACAGCATTATGCATCATAAATGTTTGACGATAAATCCAAGAGATCGATCCAAAACGAGAAAAACTGAACGCATTCGATCCAAAACGAGCAAAACTGAACGCATTCGATCCAAAACCCTATTGAACCCATGAGATTACACGCCGATCATCTAATCCGCAACCTGTTTTCTACGATCACCATTCCTCACGTAAAAAGACCGAAACGAGACGAGAAAAATACCCAAAAAAACTACAGAGAGAACCGATTCAAGTGGATAATCCTAACAGAGAGATCAATGCGGAAATGGAGTAGGAGATCGCCGGAGAGGAGAGGATTTGCTCCCCGACTAACCTCAGAACTCTGCTAGGGTTTCCCGGGCCAGTAGAGTAATGGAGGCGCGGGAGAGAGAGGGAGGGAGAAAAGAGAGGGAGTTCTCTCTCGCCCACCTCTCTCTCTTCGCTCTCGTCTCTCTTTCTCTCTCCTATCTCCCTCTCTCTTTTTCTCTCTCTCCTTCCTCTCCAAAGAAGTAGCGTCCCTGTCAAACGATATCAACCACTCACCCAGTTTATCCTGACTCTAGCAAACGACTCAAAACAATAACCAAGCACTACGAGTGGGCCGCACCCGAGAGATTGATGACGTGGCATAAGAATGGAGGCGAGGCCGGTTCTCATGGTCTGTTTTCACGGTGGGTTTTAAAGCGGCGGTCTCATGAATTAGCGGGCTTATTAGCAGAGATTAATTAGTAAGTGGGGTCTGTGGGAAGGTGATTAGTGGACTGTAATCCGCGAGTCGTGCGCTGTCTCTTATCTTTTGTCTATGTTGACCGAAACGGCCTGGCTTACCCCACCTCGATGACCGCTCTGACTCCGGTACGGTTACCTCCCCACGAGTCTTCCCGCCATTGGAAACCCACCTCCAGATCCCCAAGCGGTGAGACTTCTTATTCTCCCCGGCGCTAAAGCACACCAACGGCTGAGATCTGGTTTTTATTATCGTCTTTAAACAGTTGCTATGTTTCGGCACGTATCACGTGAGGATGGGTCCCACCGAATCACACACTTCACGAGTGTGGGCTGCGTGCTGGAGCTGCCTGCTCACGTGACTCCCCTCGTCGGGCTACCATGAACTTAACTTATTGCCGTCGATGTTTTAAGACGGCATGACACGTTTCTGATTTTGCCTGTTTTGTTTGGTACGGAAATAAGTTATTCCAAATTAAAGAATTTTAGGTTAACAAACATGAAATAAGGGGTGGGAAAAAATAAAATAAAATAATAATGATTATATGGATTAAGAAAAAATAGAGTTGTAATAATAGATGGATTTGATATAAATGTGTAATGATTAATTGAGATTAGAAAAAAAGTGTTTTGAGATAAGTATTAGAATAAGAGTCCATACCAAACATCGTCGTGGTGTTCCATGCTAGAGTACCAATTAATCAATTAAAGGGTGATTTGTCAAATGGTCGCTTACTAGAGACCAACTTATCATTTGGTCCCCTATAGAAGTTCTACGGTTTTTTAGTACCACTATAGGAAAAAAATACCATAATGCCCTTTTATATATTTTTATATATATCTCAGCCCCCCAACCCCCCTGGCGTCCCCAGACCCGCGAAAGCCCAACCAGGCTGGGTGATGAAAACCGGAATCTAACAACTACGGAAAATTTTTGATGAGAATTCCCTCTAACCTAATGGTCTTCCTAAACAATTCATCAAAAGCCCTCAATTACAAACTATAATTTATAGAAACCTCAAACTGAAGATTACAAATTCCAAAAGTTTAATATACAAAACCTCGAATAGGGAAGATCAAGTACAAACATAAATACTCTCCCGTGTGAGACTAACTACATTAGGGTTCTGGGAAAACAGATCACCACTCCTCAGACTCCGCCTGGCGCCGCCGCACCGCCAACCAACTGTCCAGTAGGGGCCACCGAAGAGGAGCTAACGCATGCACCTGCAAAATGTAGCTCGGGTAGGAGTGAGCACTAGCTCAGCAGGGAAACTACACTACGACACACAGAAGGAAGAGGAAAACGCAACAGTGTCGCCCCCAAGCCAGTCTTGGGTGTGCTGCAAGGGCCCCATAACCCTTCACCGGTGTCCCTAGGCATACCCAACCATGGTCACCCAAAACGGCCTGGGCCCACACTGGTCGCCACTGCTGCGAGGCTCCAGCTATGGTTACCCAAAACGGACTGGGCCCATACTGGTCGCCTCCGCAGGCAGGAACAGACATTGCCTGGGCCGGTACTAGCCCTCTCAGCCCCCAAAGAACACAAACTGACACCGGTTGCACCCTCAACTCCCCGCTCGAGGCCGACAGGACCTCTAAATCATCAAGCAACATGTGATGATAACAAAGCAAGGTCTAGGTTCGGCACTCTGCCGGCCCAGGGTAGTAAACAGGTATTTAAGGTCAAGAACTGCTGCAGTGGTACCACCACCATCTGCCAGCTAATTCACCAGCAACCTGCATCGGGAAGCAACCCCGCAAACAACAGCTAATAAACCACACATATAAGCCCTCAGCACACGCCGGCATGCAAGGCTAAAGAAAGTTGTAGGGCTACCCGCCCACTTATTCTAAACATCCCATAAGTCATCACTCTCCTGGTTCACCATTACCCTTTATTATAGGGCTATAAGAATATGTACCAGTTTATAAAGCGATAGAGGAAAACGCATACGTGAAGCCTCGCGGGCATAAACCAATGAAACTCTTCCCTGCCACACGAGGGATCGATCCTCTCCAGAGGAAGGATCGATCTCCCTCGTAAAGGGAAGACTCAGTCCCTGTCAAGTGATTGCTTGCAAACGTGTCGTTAAATCCGATGCAAATCCAATCAAAAATAGAATTTATAAACCCTTATTCAAAATACTAAACTATGAGGTAGAATAGTGATGAAATACGGGATCGAACCACAGGGAAATATTGTCAACAGAGAAGAACTTAAATCAATCTCAAACTTTCTATCCTAAGGCGAAAGAGAAGGATTTTGATTAACTATGGAATTAAATCTAACTAAGAGAGCAATAAAATGATCGGGATGAATCAGCATGAGAAAGACCTAGGGATTACTCAATCCACTCTAATTTCACCTCCTGTATTCTCTAATATCCTCTTGTTCTCTAATCTAGACATATGGAATCACGATTTCTTAAGGTCGCATGAATCCCTAAAAGAACGCTCATGTTATCCTATGACATAGTCTATCTTCGCTTAGCATAGACTGTCTTCGGACTTAACCTGAGTACAATCTATCTTTGCTTAGTATAGACTATCTCAAAGGCACACACAAAAGCGACATTAAAATCATCCTAATAATCTTTACAATCAAACACCGCAATCGTGTAAGACTGAAAATACGTCAAAGGACAACCAAGTTCCTTCAACTCTATTGTTATTAAAATTGAATCCAAAGGATCATGTCATAGAAAAGATTACAAGATTCAACTAGAAAAATACAAAAAGGCTATATTAGAGTTTCATGAGATCCCTAGTACAAGATTTAGCTACTCATCTTAGAGATATAAGCCATAGATTCGATGAAGAACTCCAAGGATCCACGCCGCATCTTCACCGTCTTTAAAAGCCTTAATCTTCTGTTCTCTCTCTATGGGGGCTCTCATTTTTTGCCAGCAAAAGCTCTTTTTATAAGCTAACTTCCGGAATTAGGGTTTTGGGTTAAGTTGGACCTCTAATGCAACTCAGATTTCCTAAATTAATCTTGACAGCCTATTCCGAGCGCAACTTAGTCGAATCAAGCCGGAATTGGGAAACGTGTTCAACACGAACATTGTAGATTAGGAAGTCTTCTATCAGATATTGGACATTTGTAAAATATTTGAAGAATATATTACTGACGGTCGACGAAGCAGTTTATTTAGTCATTTTATCCGAATTTCCTGCATTTCTTCTCTAAGCATGATTAAACCTGAAATCAACTAACAAGCTATCAAATACAACTACTCTAGGCATAACAAAGCTAAGTTAAGTGTTAGAATCATGAACATTTAGTGACTTATCATCAAGCTACAAAGGATCGATCTTCCCTCCAGGAAGATCGATCATCTGCGTGACCATGGACCTCGTCCATGCAAGCCCAGGAATGATCGATCATCATCACCAGATGATCGATCCTCAAGGAGGAATGATCGATCATCCTCACCAGATGATCGATCCTTCTCGGGCTAAGCCTGACCACATCAGGATGATCGATCATTCTTCCAGAATGATCGATCCTGATGGGTTCTTCGGCCACCAGACGTCGAGAAATACCGTCAGAAAACTCCACCAAATCCCACAAAACCTTGGGATCTGGTAGTACGAAGGACCACGAGTCCAAAACCGGTAAGCATGCTCCAAACCATCAACATGCAGCAAGATCTGAGCAAAACAAACCACAAACAACTCAAACCTCACAAAACCGGAAAGAAAGTAGGTAGGAATTCCTACCTAAACTAGCGCAGCTTCAATCCCAGCTGCCAAGCCGACGATCGCCCTCAATCTCTTCCAAAACCAGCCAGCTCTGAGCTCAGGGGTGGGGAGTTTTAAAATGATTGAAAGAAAAAGGTCTCATTTGCTTTATAGGCGAACTAACCGACTTATGAATGATCGATCATTCAGGAGAAATGATCGATCCTTCATGACGATCGCAACTCTCTGGCATCATATGATCGATCCTTCCAGCAAGGAAAGATCAATCACCTAGGTCCAAAAACTAGACTTGGGCTAGAATACAAGCCCAAGTCCGGATCTTTCGATCCCGGGTTCACTAACTGTTCTAAACAGACATTTACACAAGCACGATCAGTGTGTGCACCCGCGAGTGTGAAACAAACCAACAATGTGTAATTTGTTAGCCCTAATATTGATTCGATGATGTCAATATATAATTGATGATAAACATTGGTTTAATATTATTATCCCTTAATTTAGAAAGCATTAAAATCATATTTAATGTGTTTTTGTACTGACGGTCGATGCGACGGACGATGCATAGATCGACCGTGGGGTATGGCGATTGATGCAAGGATCGACCGTGGAAGGTGTTCTTGGGAAAATAGGCTGACGGTCGATGTGACGATCGATGGACCGATCGACCGTGGCCTATGTGACTTGGCTCAGAGGAGCGACGGTCAATCGGTGCATCGATCGTGGGAAGCGGTTTTCGTAACACAACCTGACGGACGATGTCACGGTCGATGAAACGGTCGACCGTGAAGCTTGACGGACGATGTGTGGATCGACCGTGGCTCAAGAAGTGTCACGCTCCGACCCAGAAAACCCATCCAGATCGAGGCGTGAGCCACATAAACCTGTTTACATCATCAATTAGCACACAAGTATATAACTGCTATGAATTTAAATAATTTAATCCTCAAGTTCATAAAAAAAATTTCGGCAGAATCCCTTTTATAATTACATCACAAGAAACCTGTACATTTTACAATTTTATAATTTCAACATCCTCACATTCCTCAACATTTATATCAAAGAATATTACAATATTTCTCAAATACAACTGAATTAATAATCATACAATTATATCCTGAAATACATCATGTTATACATTAATTTGTACATCACTGATTAAAACTGTAAATTAACTATAGAAGAACTCCACAAAGCTCCAAGTCCTCGGACACATCGAAATATCGCGCCATCTTCTAAAAGAACACCTGAAAGAAGGATGAGAGAACTTAACCTAAATTCTTCTCTCCTTCACTGATTTCTCTTTCAGCCATCGCTCGCGAAGAGGCAGGGAGGACTTGACGGACGCCGCCGCGATCATTGCCGCCGGCGAGGAGGTTCTTCACCAGCTGGAGGTTAGCAACCTCCTTCCTCTCTTCCTTCTTATCTAGCGGTGTTCTTCTCCTCACCGCGTCCTCGTGTAGGACAGGTTAGTGAACAGTTTAGTGCATTGTAACTTAGTTTTCTGTCAGGATGAATCTAGTGAATTGATGATGGTTTAGATTGAGATGTTTCAGAGCAGGTTGATTATGTTGTATTAGTGTAGGACAGGTTTTCCTTGCGTCCCATGGTCGGGGTGGGTATATCCCGAGGTAGGGCGTGACAATAATATTCCAGTCCGACTACCTAATAATCCTCGATTGATATCAAACATGATCATTGATAACAATCACGTCCTAATCCTCGACTCCCCAAATCCCGGTCCTAGGGCTAGATCCGGGCTACCCGAGAACCCCGAATCCGCGATCGAAACCATCGCCTACCACCTAGCCTTAATGCATCTAATGCAAGCAAATGCATGCAATGCTCACGCGCACAGAAATACAGAAATATAAGCATGCAATAGTATGACATCACAACATACATGCTAGGCATAGCCTACAGCTTGCCAAAGGGTACACATAACAAGGGGTCTAAAGCAGTTACAGATCTATCTACCACAACAACGGCAACACAGGCCGTAAACGAACATCTCAATTCAAATTTCGGCATTACGACGGCATCCACAGCCGACAAACGCAATTTCTACAACGGGATACAACCCGCCCAAGCAATCATCAATCAACAACAACTATAAACAACAACTAGGGCACAACCCCCGCCCATATAATTATCTATACATCCCAATGGGCATGACTCCCTTGGTTCAACCACAAGCCTCACATAGGGCTTAGATACATAAATGTATGCAATACATGTATAGATAACATTCTACCCAAAAATTACATGGATACTAAGCATTCTTCATAATCAATTGATAATTAAGCTAGAAGATTAGCAACATAAAATAATCGTGTAGAAATCGAGGGATTAATCTCCCAAAACTTATCAAATCATCAAGTGTCTACCGAATACTGCTAAGAACGTCAATTCAGGATAGTAGATGAATTAGATAAGTTACAATTGATTAATCATGCTTTAATTATATATAGTCGACAAGATTAGGGTATAATCTAGGTTTCACTATATTCGTCCAATTAATGCGAAACTTAGCATACATGCTCATTAATGGTTCCCAATACGCATATAGATAACACGCTAATAAAAATGCTAACATAACATTGATAGGAGGGATCGATGGAATTCATCAAAGATAACATTTTCGTAAATAGAAAACCCAAACCTATTCTCTCGAGGAATCCACGTTGAATTCACAAGAAAGTCCATCTGAAGACCGCCTACTAGCATACTAGTATTTATCACATAGAATATATCAATTTGCGTAAAGGAGAAAACCTCCACAACATGACATGAACTAAGCATGCACAGATCCATCCAAATCCTACTGGGATCACTATACATGTTACCTAACATTCTTATTAATCTACCGTGAAAAGATCAAAGCAAGGAAACCGAGATAAAACCCAAAATTCGGCCACAAACCCAAACTTTATCGAAGATTCAGTTTCGTCGCAGATCAGGGAACAATTCATAATAAATCGTAGAAAAATCCAAAAATTATGAAATCAGCGGAAATTGAAAGTAGATTCGAAGATCTACATCTTTCATCTTGAAAGTATCTTGAGATTCCTTACGGAATAGCACCAGCTTCGAGAAGAAAGCTGGCTGGATGCTCAGGACAGGGTCCGAAAACCAAACTCCGAGAAGAGCTTTGATCAAAGCTTAATCAAAGCATCCCAAGGTGTGCTTGAACCCTACTCAGATGAGATCTGAGCTCATGGAAGCAAGATAGAATGCAAATCCCCAAAGAAATCCGATTGAAACCCTCAAATCAAACCCAAAGCAGAGAAAGAAGACGGGAGAAATCTCCTATCAACCCTTCAAAGATCTGCAAACCCCAACCATAGCATCGAAGAAAGGAGAAGAATCTCGACAGGGAGCAATGAAGTCAGAATAGCACAACAAAACCCAGCAAAACAAAGAAAAACCGATCAGGTATGGAGGGAGGGAAGCTGGGGAAACCCCGACATCCAACCGCCCAAAGGACAGGGGAAGGAAAGGATTTGACGAACTTCCGGCAAGGGCTACGCTCGTCGGAAGTTCAGAGAAGAGGGAAGAAGCATCAGTTACAAGCCACGAAATCAACAGAGAAGCCAAAAAAAAACCCAATAGCATGCATCAATCCATACGATGGCAGCAGAGAGGGAGAACATCAAGCAATCTAAGCTAACATGCTTCAAATGGAGCTTCCGCTAATCTAGTAGAGTCCTAAACCAGGTTTAGGGAAGTAACCCTACCTCTAGCGTCGAGCTCGCCTTCTCCTTCCTCTTCTCCGGCCGTGAGTCACCCCCGAGCTCGAGATCTCTGCCGCACGCACGTCGCCGCCGATCGTCGTCTCCTCAAGCCGCTGTTGTCGCAGATCTTCGCCTTGTTCCTCTCCGTCGTCGCCTCGTTCCTCTCCGTCGTCACCGCAGACGTCGCCACTCTCCTCTCCCCGATCAGCCGTCGCAGCTCTCCCTCACGCTCTCTCTCTCTCTCTCTCTCTCTCTCTCGTGAACCCAATAGTGCCCTAACGGGCTGGGGTTAACAAGAGAGGTTTAAATACTAATGGCTTAAGATTAGATTCTGGCCGTCCGATCTACCGGATCTGATCCTAGCCGCTCAGATCTCGATCCTTCGATCGAACCCAGATCCTCCGAGCTATGGTGCTCCTAATAGTCTAGTCAAGCACATACATCATTACAAGGCTATATGTGCGCTACGCGTGTGTGAAACCCGCTCCGCATAAGGTAATTTACCAAATTACCTCCGGAGCCGCAACGATCAAAGGAGATTGCGAAGCAAGGCCAACCGAACCAGACCCTCGACCGACGCGGTCAGACCGGGTTGGTGGTACGGGTCCTCACAAGAAGAACCTGGCGGACGATGTCACGGACGATGCGATGGTTGACCACCAGCCCAGAAAAGAGCCGTTGCATGAGAAGAAAATAGCCGTTGGGAGGCTATTTAGAGGGGTTTGAAGCTCAGCTATAAAAGGGAAAGCGCAGTAAACTTGCCCAGGAACTTAGAGGGAGCTAATGGATTATTGTAATCATATTCTAGGAAGTTTATATCTCTTATTAGTTAGCTAAACCTTTGTAAAACTACTTCAAGTGTGAAGTAGACTTTGAGAGAAATATCCTAGAGAGATATTAGAGAGATTGTAAAGTTGCCAAGCACCCGTAAGCTTGGTGGATAGGTTGCCAAGCACCCGGAAGCTTGGTGGACAACTTGTAAGAGGTCTTGTAAGTAGTGGAACCTCAAGGAGGCCCTTGAGATAAGTGGACGTAGGCAAGGTTGGCCGAACCACTATAAAAATTATGGTGCAATCTCTCTAACTCTCATCTCATATCTCTTGCCTAAATATATTATCTGCTCTTATCTTTAGCAAGCATATGATTTAATTAGACTCATCCTATTTTGATTTCCTTAATTGATTTTATCGTATAAAGCCTAAGATAACTGCTCTCGTCGATAAGGGATGCTAACCGGAACTTGTTGAGTGATAGAGAGAACTAGCCATTCACCTATCAACTATTAGGAAAATCATTCAGTTTGGTTGGCTCGTTTTAATCCTAGGAAGACCAGGTAGAATCCTAGTTATTGATTAAGAATTCCCTGATACCTTTCCTCGTATTTATCAATCCTATAGTATAAAATTGGTTTAAGTTCAATTCTGAATCTTTTCTCAACTTATTGGTAGGAATAGTTAGATTGAGTTTAGTAGTTAAATTATTTTCCTACGCATTCCATGTGGATTCGACTCAGATTCACTACTATCTACCCCAAAAGTAGTTAGTTTGAAGTTCGATTATAAATTTGTAATTTTGATCGTGCGCGTTAAGCTACGACACTTTTCAAGTGTTATCACCGTCGACGTCCCCCCCACCCCGCGGCATGTTCGACACCCTGCCGCCGCCCGACTCCAACCCGGATCCCAGCTCCAACCTCCAGATCCGTTGCGCCATCCCACCCCTGTCGCCGGTCCAAAGCTCCAAATCCGCCGCCATCCCACCCCCGTCGCCAGTTCAAACCTCTAGATATGCCGCTGCCATCCCACCCTCGCTGCCGGCCCAAAGCTCCTCCAGATCTCTCGTCCGTCGTCCCCGCCCGCCCCCCCGCGCGTCCGTCCGGCTTCAATTTTGTTTTTTTTTCAATTACGTTTTGTATTTACTTTTTATTTTTTTGTAGTAACTTTCCAATTATATGGTTACTTTTTTTTTCTTTCTTTTTTGTGTATGCTATCAGTTTTCTTGGTGGTTACTTTTCATTTTTGAAAAGTAACTACCAACAACAATTAACATAGAAGGTAACCGGCAATTTGTTACCAAATTTCCAAAGGTAACTACCAAAAAAAAACAATTGATACACAATGGAAAGTAACTATCAATTTTTGTAAAAATATTAAACAATATGGTAGTTACTTTTAAATTTTGATACACAATGGAAAGTGACTACCAATTTGTGCAAAAACATGTTAAAAAAATTTTGGTAGTTGCTTTTTAATATTGTAAAAATATGGTAGTTACTTTTCATTTTATATTTAAAATATTGAAAAATATTTTGAAAAATATTTTGAAAAAATATTTTTAGTTACTTTCCATTTTTTTCAATTTTTCTAGGGCATATCACTTTTTAAATATTTATAGTTACTATCCACTTTGTAGTTAAAATATTACAAAATATTATGTAAACTATTTTTAGTTACTTTTCAATTTTGGTAGTTACTTTCTATTTTTAGTAGTTACTTTCCGTTTTTTTCGGTAGTTACTTTTCAATTTTGGGAAAATATGTGCAAAAAAGCTAAAAAATGCTTGTAGTTACTTTTCAATTTTGGGAAAATATGACAGTTACTTTTCAATCTGGGAAAATATGGTAGTTAATTTTCAATTTTCTAAAGAGACTAAACAACAATTATCCTACCCTTTTCCTACATTTTTCCCCCTATTTTCATCATTTTTCGCTATTTTCCCTACCCATTTTCCTATTTATTTTGGATTTTCTAAAAAATGCTTGTAGTTACTTTTCAATTTTGGGAAAATATGGCAGTTACTTTTCAATTTGGGAAAATATGGTAGTTAATTTTTAATTTTCTAAAGAGACTAAACAACAATTATCCTACCCTTTTCCTACATTTTTCCCCCTATTTTCATCATTTTTCGCTATTTTCCCTACCCATTTTTCTATTTATTTTGGATTTTCCAATATTTTTCCCTGCTTTCTCTCTCTCCTCTCACAATCTCACCCTTCCCCGCGCCCCGGCGCCCCTCCTTCTCACGACCTCGTTGTCCCTATCTCGCCGACCCGATCTCGCGCGTCCCAAGCTTGTTGTCCGGATCTCGCCGTCCCAATCTTGTCGTCCCGATCTCGTCGTCTCGATCTCGCCGTCCCGACATCGCCGTCCCGATCTCGCCGTCCCGACATCGCCGTCCCGATCTCGCCGTCTCGATATCGCCGTCCGATCTCGTCGTCCCGAGCTCGCCGTCAGTCGCCGATTGGCCAATCCTGTCACGTCACCTCCTCTTCTTCGCGATGCCATCCGATCCCATCGGATTCAACACGAGGTCACCGCCAAGCCCATCGCCAAGCACGTCACCGGTCCTCGTGATCCCCATCACCACCTCCGACGATCACCACCCCCCTCACCCCCATCGCCTACCTGATCCCCATCACCACCTCCTCCGATCTCCATCGCCACCCCCCATCACCACTTCTGATCCCCATCCCCCATCACCCCCAACATCCACCCGATCCCCATCACCACCTCCGACGACCTCTTCCTCCTTCTGACCTCCTCGTCACTGACCACCCAACCTCCTTCTTCTTCCCCATCGCGATGTTGTCAGTGGTTCATCGAAGACTTTGGGGAAGACGAGTCGGCATTGGGAAGGGGAGAGAGGATGATGGAAGGGCATTTTAGACATTAAAATTTATGGCCGTTAAAAAAAGACTCAATGACTTAACCATTAGTAAGAGGACCGCATAGCAAATAATGTCTCCGAGAGAGACTACGCGATAATTATCCGTTAATTAAAGTGGGCTGGACCCACTTAAAGCTGCATGCAGACCAGACCACGTCCTAAGACCCACTACTGAGGGAAAAGGGTCTAGAGTCTAGACCCACGTAGCTAATTGGTTTGACCATGTGATCAATCTCAGCTAGGAGCAAAAGTTGGCTTTAGACCTAATTGGCAGCGACTTATTGACCCCACTAATTGGGTCTAAAATGGGTCGAGCCGCGATCTCATCCGGCGCCTTCTAAGCTAAACGCGCGCTTCGGGTGGGACTGCCAAAGCCCCTCGCCCCGCTGATCGGAGCCAACACCGCGACGGACGAGTACCGGGACCCGGGCCGGTGGCCATGGGGGTGGGTGGGCACTTCTGGGATCTCCTGAAGCCGTGCGCTCGGAGCGAGGGCCCGGACTTCCTCCGGGACCGGCGGGTGGCGGTGGACCTCTCGTTTTGGATCGTCCAGCATGACGCCGCCATCCGCGCTCGCGTCCCACACGCGCGGAAACCCTACCTCCGCACCACCTTCTTCCGCACTGTTGCACTCTTCTCGAAGGTTCATTCCTCCCCCAAAACGCCCGTTTCTCCCTCTTTTGTGTCTTGGACCCTTGGGTAGGTAATGGTGCTGGAGTTGTTTAGATGGGGGCGTTCCCGGTGTTCGTCGTCGACGGGGGGCCCTCGCCCCTGAAGGCGCGTGCTAGGATTGAGCGGTTCTTCCGGTCTTCGGGTCTTGACTCCTCCGACCTAGCCATGATCACGGGTGGCGAGGCCGGAACTCCCCCTAAGCAGCGGAATCAGGCGTTCACCCGTTCCGTTCAGGAGTGCGTGGTGAGTGCTCTCTGCGAATGTAGTTTTATTCCCTGTAGACTGCACTATGATCTATTGGTTCAATGATGTATCATACATTTGCCTATGAAACATGTTCCTTTTTCCCACCCGGGAATGTCCTTCTCATAAGGTCCAGTGTTGAATATTACTTCCATCTTAATGCGATACTCCTAGATTTGGCGCTCCATTTGACATTTGGTGGGTGTGTAAAGATCCATTCTTCATGATCTGTAAGAATTGATGTCTAAGTAAAGCCTATGTATTAGCATTACAAAGTGGATGAAGGAAAGAAGGATGTGGGAATAATTCCACCACCATATCAAGGGGTGATTGCTGTGAAGCAATTAAGGAAATGGAGTGGCGATTGTATGCGAGATTACTGGGATGGTGGTTCATGACAAGATAGTGGATGATTGGCAATCACATAAGAGAGAATTGGTATCTTCTCTTAAGGCCTGTTTGGCGCGTGGGATCCGCGGTACCCGCGGAATGGTATCCGTGGTTATCCGCAGGCGCGCATCCCACACGCGGCGACCGGTCGAGACGAGCAGACGCCGAGCGGATCCCGATTTCCAGGATCCGTCGCGGATCCAAACACCGGGATCCGGCGGATCCAGAATCCGCCGTCCGCGTTTTCCCACGGATTCGCCTGATCCTGTGAGAGCCAAACAGGCCTTTAGTGGGTTGGGAAAGAGGAAGAAGATAAGGCTCAGTTTTCTTAAATGATCCCTTCTTGCATGAATGCTGAAAGTCTTAACATGTATGAAGAGGGTAAAACCTGACTGTTCTGATATAAGGATCTGATTCGATTATTTGTATTTGCTTGCTTGGTCTTGATGCTGCATTGGATCTGGTTCCAGTTTGGCAACTAGGTCTAGCTAGCTTCTAGTAACGGACTGGTTTAGATGAAAGTTAAAAAGAATAGGAAAGTGTTCTTTTGAGTTGTTTTCCCTCAAAAATTATATGAGACTCAGAATGGTTTTCCAAACGACATGAGAGCTAAAGCAACACTTTGGCGTATATCTTTTCATATATCGTAGTTATAGGTGAAGATTCATGTTGTCTCTGCATAGATTAGGTAAGCTGCATGTGTCATTTGCTCTGAAGGGTTTGTTTAATTAGCCTTGTTTTCATGTGGACATTACTTGATTGTGCTGTTATGTATACACTCTATGAGATATCTGGGACATATTCCTTCCTCACGTGGGAAGGTACTTCTTTATAGTGCTTGTCCGATGGTTATCAGTGTCCACATGGCATCTTCCAGTGTTCAAACTTTTATTTGCGGGAAATGACCATCTATGGCTTTTATATGACAGTGATTTCTTGATTTTTTTTAATCATGTTTTGGATTGAATAGTTTTATGCATTTTTACCTTCATTGATAGGAACTGCTTGAACTCCTAGGGATGCCAGTTTTAAGAGCCAATGGTGAGGCAGAAGCCCTTTGTGCACAACTAAATCGTGAAGGTCATGTTGATGCTTGCATCACTGCCGATAGTGATGCTTTCCTCTTTGGTGCCAAATGTGTCATAAAGTGCTTACGATCCAACTCTAATGTAAGTTACTTTCTTTAAAATTACCTATTGATGCATATGATGATTTACTTGTTTTCTACTTTCTACTAGTTTACAGAACTTTGTGCATCATCTGTCCGCTGTGCATTCATCTAATCATGAAATCCTAAAACTCTGAAGTGTGACTGGTATCTATTTGGTAGTCCGAAGCAACATCTCATACATAATATGAACAATGTCTGAGTAACTGGTTATCAAAGACAAGAAAAGTTCAAATGCATCACGATTAAATATGCGTCTTCCTAACCATAATACCCTCCGATTAGTTTGGGTAACAGAATTTGCCTTATTTTTTCTTTCTTTATTTGGCTGCCATTATTGCCTTCTTTTTTGCCTTGGGGTTTTTCGTTTGACATCTTTGATTATTAAGGTGTGCATTTTCTGCTTTTTTGAAGATGTTTAGTTAACAGTCACTGTTGAACTGTTTCCACCCCTCTAACAAGCATGAGCATTCTATTTCATGCAGGAACCATTTGAGTGCTACAATGTGTCAGATGTCGAAGCTTGTCTTGGATTAAAGAGGAAACAGATGATAGCCATTGCTCTTTTGGTTGGTAATGACCATGACTTGCATGGTGTGCCTGGATTTGGGGTTGATACAGCTGTTCGATTTGTAAAGTTGTTCAGTGAGGATGAGATTTTGGACAGGTTTGTATTTTCAAACTAGTGAAAGATAGCCTACTCTTTTTGCTAGTGAATGCTGTGTGAATAGAAACTTAAGCTCAATATCTATGTTTCTAAGTTAATCTGTTATACAGGCTATGTGAAGTTGGCAGAGGCCTACTTCAGGGCAGTATAAAATCCGCCGAGGAGCTTAATATACTCAGTTCAGATGAATGCCATACAAAGGCAAGATCTCCACACTGTTCACGTTGTGGTCATCCAGGCAGCAAGAGAGATCATTTGAAGTCTCCTTGTGAATTTTGCATAACTTTTAGATCTGAAAATTGCATGGAAAAGTTAGCAGGGTTCAAATGCATATGCTCTTCCTGTGACAAGGTATACTATATTATAATCTTTCTTCACATTGTCTTTGTATTTCCATGTTCCGATCCAAATGACGACACCATTAACTTACACTTGCAACTTTTATATGAAGATACATGATCTTACGAGTAGTCCTTTTCTGGCTCTTTATATGTTTCTAAGCAATTGTGATTGCCGGTCATTTGGTTCATGTAGGTATTTTTAATCCTTTTCTATGCAGGAACGCCTAATCAAAGAAAGAAAGAAACATGAGAGTTGGCAAATCAAACTCTGTGAAAGGATCGCTGCCGTTAAGAATTTTCCAAACAATGAGATCATTGTAATGTATCTAAATGACAATCATGGGAGCTATGGAGGTAAGCTATTAAATGCAACAAAGTGTACCAAGGCAGGGCTTATTTTTGTGCTGATTTGAATGATTAACAAGAGTGGAATGAGACAACAAGGTGTTCAGAAGTTGCTAGATTATGAATTTTTCTCAGATAAACAGATTTATGAAACTTGTTGAGTTTTCTCTTTTTTTACCTTGACTTTTGTAGAACCTCAGTAAATTTTGTACTATCATATTTATATGATATAGGATAGTTGTTTTAATATAATTTTTTATTGCATATTCCACTTTAGATACTGTTCAGACCTTCAGAAGCTTTAATATTTCTCTTAGATTTTATCAAGGATGTTTTCAATTTCAGAGTTTATGAGTTTTTTACATAAGAGCTAATCTTAAGTTGTGCGTCCCTAACCACATTCGTGAGAGAGACCGTGATAGCCCCCCTGTTCTGCACTGCTCTACTTTCTGTATGTGTGCGCATGTGTGAGCGCACATGCACACCGCCCAGTTCCACCAGCCAAAACTAATAAGGCCATTTTGCAAACATGAAAACACAATCAATCTTCCTCTCGACTAGTTATTTTGCGTCTGAGGCATGAAAGTTACATGTTACTGTACAACATACTCCAAACTCCATGTGTATCGGCTATCAGGACTCCATGATCTTTTCTCAGACTAAATCGGCCACTATTCTGGTATTCATCTTTAGTTGTCTGGAACCCTTTAAAATCCTGTATAAGGCTAATATTGTACACTTAGTGTTGTTAAATAAATTTGATGCCATTTTCTCAAATGATATTCAGTCTTACTTGCTGACCCTATAAATATATTTTCTGACATTAATCTTTATTGCAGAGAATGATGGCCCCTTGCTTAAGTGGGACAACCCTAGTGTTGATCATCTTGTTGACTATTTAGCTTACCACCAGCACTGGGACCCATCTTTTACAAGGCAAAGATTGCTTTCAATCTTGTCAACTTTTTATTTAAGACAGATGGCTTCGACTTTGAATGAAGGCTTGCTGTATAATCAATACGAGTTTCATTCGATTCAGCGAGTGAAGATAAGATATGGTCACCCACATTATCTAGTAAAATGGAAGAGAGTTGCCAATAGCATGGACAGTAGTACAAATACAGCTGAAGATTCTGATCTAGTGCAAAGAGAGTCCACTGAGGTGACCGGGTCTACTGATTTGTTTGGTGAACCGGATGTTCCAGAGGTTCTCATTGATGATGGATGCTGCTCTCTGGTGACTGAGGAAAATATGGAGCTTGTAAAAGCTGCATTTCCCCGGGAAGTTGACAGATTTTTGGAAGAAAAGGTATGCATGATATAGATCGCATTGAATAGATGAGTTTAAGTAGGAATTTGAAAGATTGTTTCTTGATACACTTAATAAAAGATTGATTGATTTTCTTGTTCCAGTTAATCCAATGCGGTTCTTAAGTCGGAAAATGATAGAGGGAATAAAGGCCTACAGACTGCCCCTTTTGTGACTGATAACAAAAGGTTGAAGAAACTCATAAATAAAACTTGGAAACTTTCCAATTTAGGATGATACCCTTCTCTTTCCTTGTGTCGGAAGCCAAATCAAGCTCTTTGGATTGCAACTGAAAGTTCTTCTGAAGGGCAGGGCAATGTATAGCTCGGAGTTGTACGGAATCTTTATGTTAAGATCAACTTATGAACTATGTCAAAACTGACTTATTAGGACTGCATACAATGGCTAATTATTTAGATACTTTGCACTCTTAGCTTTCAGATATTTCACACTCTTAGCTTTTCTTCCTGATGGAGAGTGAGTATTTTTTTGCAGAAAGTAACCCTGGGTCCTTGAGCACGTATGTGCTTGTCTGTTTATTCTTTTAACAAACGTGTGAGCAAATGCATTACAGTCAGCATTCATCCTTTACATTGAGTGCTGACTAGGTCAAGTTATATGTAATCGACATGAACAAAAAAATATTCTGGTCTTCTGCTTTGGGAAAAATCTAAATTCCTATGATTCTTTGTTTTTTGTAGATATAAGAATATTCAGAGCCCACAGTTATGTGATTTTAATGTTACTGCTTGAAAAATGCAGAAACTAAAGGAAATGACACCAGAGCAACGGAAATCCGTTCCAAGGCCCGTATCCCCTGGTGTTCAACTTAGCATCACTGAGTTCTACCGGTCAGCAAAACCTCTAGTCCAAGTGAAGCCAGCGGAGGATCCAGGACAGAACTCACAAGGAGGGAACAGAAGGAAATTGGCTGATTCGGACCAAAAATTTTCCAAGTCTGTCAGGCGGCGTCTACTGTTTGACTGACTAACACCGATTTCTTGACATCT
>OY986964.1:8669240-8759467 GCA_963920575.1 Narthecium ossifragum | reverse complement strand
CCCGCCTCCCCAACCGCCGATCTGCCTCCCCCGCCGCGGTCCGCCTCCCCAGCCTCCGATCTGCCTCCTCGCCGCCGATCTGCCCTCCCCCCGACGCAGATCCGGCCTCCCCAGCCGCGGATCCGTCCCCCACAACCGCCGATCCGCCTCCCTCGCCGCGGTTCCGACCTCCCCGTCGGCAACCCACCTCCCCCTCAAGTGCGGACCAGCCTCCGAGGCTCAAGTGCGACCAGTCCGACGCAGATCGAGAGTTCTTTTTTCAATTAATTTTTTTTAGTAAAATATTGGTAGATACTTTACAATTCATAGAAGTAACTACCAATATTGGTAGCTACTTCCCATAAATTGTACTTATTTTTCAGAAAAATTTTGTAATAACTTTTTAGCAAAGTTTTCTAGAAAAATTTGTAGATACTCCTCAGAAAAGTTTTGTACCAATTTTTATAGTAATTATTTGTAGTTACTTCTCAGAAAATTGTAAAGTAACTACCAATAATCTGGGAAGTAACTACTAATAATATGGGAAGTAACTACCAATATTTATAGTTACTTCCTAGAAAATTTAATTACTTTTCCATAATTTGTAGTTACTATTGCAGAAAAAAGGGTAGGAAAACTGGGAAGTAACTACCAATATTTGTAGTTACTTCCCATAATTGTAGTTACTTTTCCATAATTTGTAGTTACTATCCCAGAAAAAAGGTAGGAAAATTGGGAAGTAACTACCAATATTTGTAGTTACTTCTCATAATTGTAGTTACTTTTCCATAATTTGTAGTTACTTTTTCATAAAAAAGGTAGGAAAACTGGGAAGTAACTACCAATATTGGGAAGTTACTTCCCATAAAAAAGGTAGGAAAACTGGGAAGTAACTACCAATATTTGTAGTTACTTCCCGTAATTGTAGTTACTTTTTCATAATTTGTAGTTACTTTTTCATAAAAAAAAGTAGGAAAACTGGGAAGTAACTACCAATATTTGTAGTTACTTCCCGTAATTATAGTTACTTTTCCATATTTGTAGTTACTTTTCCATAAAAAAGTAGAAAAACTGGGAAGTAACTACCAATATTTGTAGTTACTTCCCATAATTGTAGTTACTATTAATGCCCCCATTAATGCATGCATCCAGCCATAAGTGAATGTATGCATGCCTTCCCTGTATTGGGAATAAATGTATATATTCCCAACCACTTCAATTAATGGCAACCACCTAATTCAAAAACTATCCATTTATCTCTCATTTAATAAAATACATAAAGGGTATTTTAGAGATAAAAAAAGTACAGCTGTCCAAAAAGGGACTAAATGGCTTAAAATCTTTTAAGGAGACTAAAAAGCAAACATCTTCTCCCAAAGAGACTAAACGGCAATTTTCCCTTTTTTTTTATCAGTTGAGCCAGCCCGCTGGTGTTATACAAATAAGATAGTCAGGCGAGGGCCCAACATCCTTAGTCCACCACATAAAAAATCACTATGACTACCCATACATGCCAGCTGCTCCAGCTAACCCAACGGGACTGCACCATTGACTGATGGGAGTATATTTGTGTTAGAACAGAAATTTGACCGTTGACCGGGACTGTAATCAAGGTCAAAATCTATTTTCACATTCGAATATCAGGAGATTGTGGTTTAGTTCAACTCCTTCGAATGATCGAATCAGAGGTGTTAAAGTGTACAAAGAAGTAATTTGGTTGATATTGGATGAGGAAATGGAAAATGAAAAATGGGAAATGGAAGATGGAAAATATGATGGTTCTATGGTAAATCTACTCCTAGGAAATTAATTATGGTAGCACTACTCCTAGGAAAATATGATAATTCTACTCATATGGAAGAAATTAGTGTAGCACTACTCCTAGAAATGAATGACTTCAATGCAGGAATTTAAATGAAAGGAAAAGGCTTCATTAAGATAAAATAAGGCTACATTGATAATAAATGTAAAATGTTACATAAAGATAAAAAGCTGGTTTGCTTTGATGGTCGGGGCCCATTTTCCTTCTACTGCGATTTGGCCGATGATGACCTTGGAATTTGATGAAAGTCTGAACATGAAAGTTGTAGGTTTTCGAATTATCTTTCTATCGGTCTAAAAACCAAGTCATTTGGACATCATATGAGAAAGTTATCGTCAAAATGGTCGAAACACATCGATGTCTTATTAAAATAATCAGCCAAAATATGGCCGATAGACTTTTGGCCGATAGAGAATCTGATCGATGGAGAATCTGGCCGATTGGATTTGGACATTTGGTCTTATTTACCAATTTGCCACTGAACACTTTGGTTGTCCGTTTGACACACTAAATGATGGAATTTGCTGTCCAATCATTCAAGAATCGGCCAATTTCGATAATTGATGTAAAAGTTATTACCAAAATACTTCAGTTGTGTCAATATTGAAGTATCTTTTGACCGATTGGCAATATTTACGAAATTGCCATTGATCTTGTTAATCGCCCAAATGACTATATTTATATCTAACAATTTGTCAAATATTTCCCACTACTTGGAATAATCTGAAACTTCGGGAGCTGGTAGAAGACTCGTGGAGCTACAACTATCATGTTGGGCACTTTCTCGGATTCCCGACCAATTGGGCACAATCGCTGATGCAACCGGATTTAGACTGCGCCAAGCCAAATCTCTAAATCCGACCCAAGCTTGGGATCCCAAAGAACCGGCCCCATGTGGGTCCCATGAGCCAACCAGCTCGCCCAATCCTGGTTTAGCTTCTTTATTGCTTTCCTAATTAGTTTCCTGATTTGGTTATTTATCTTTTACTAGGACTCGGTCTTTACTTTCTTAATTAGAATCTTTGCTTGAGTATAAATCACTCGAAATTCTACTCCAACTTAGTCCCTTATAGTTTGCCTATATAAAGGCACACATGCCCATAAAATAATATCATCCAGAAATAATAAACAAAAGGCTTCGGCTAAAAGCCTCGATTCCCTTGACGAAGGGATTGTTCGAGTGAGCTTACTCCTAAGTCGCCAGGGGCTCCTAACAAAGTCCCACCCCCGATGATCAGCGACGCCCTCGCCGACGATCCCTCCTCCTTCGGATACTTACTACTTCTCTTCCCTTCGCCTTGATCTAACTTCCATTTGTCTCTTTCCCCCTCTTCCGACCCCCGGTGTCAAGCCTGTCGTGCACTGTCGTCAAGTCGCCCCGCTACCGTCGGCCGGCCTCCCCCTCTGCCCCTCTTCTTTCTCTCTCTTCCTTCTTCTCTCCCTCCGATCTCTCTCTTCCTTCCTTGCTCCTCCCAAAGCTCGACACCCGGCGTTGCCCTGAAGTCGCCGCCCACAGAGGCCCCTCTCGCGACCCATCTTATCGTGTGGCCCACCTGCGCCGCCCCGCCGGGCGGCTCTCATGTCTCTCCTTCCTCCTTCTTCCTTCCTATAATACTCCACTTCCCTTATCCTACCCAAACTCCTAAGGCCCCAACTCCTTGTTCCCCTAGGTCTTCGCCTCTTGAGACCCCTCCGGTCGGAATAAGGGCATCAAGGTCAAAAGTGAAACCCTCGTGACATTACAAGCAAAATTGCTCGTAACACCAGCCTAATTGTGACTCGATTCGATTCATATCTCTCGAGATATGTATGAAGTGGGTATCCTCCATCTGCGACGCTAACGAGCATATCTTCTATAAGTTTGTCTTAATCCCCTCTGCCCATGTCATGCGCCCATTAATCATATCCACCACAACTTCAAGTCTGACTCGATGAGCACCCGCCTAACACCATCCATCTTAACTTTATCAAGTCCCCAACGGATCGCTAGACTCTTTGCCTCCAAGACCACCTCCGCCAAAACTGGTTCCATCATGGCCCACTCCGACAATCCATCTTCATTCTTGCAGATGATCCCCCATGCCAGCTTTCAGTGTATCAGGGGTGATCGAAGCATCACATTGAATAACTGTATAAGCTTTCCTTTCCTCTTGCTCTCTTTGCTTCTTCCTGGAGTTGTTCGATTCCTTAGCCAGCCAGAGTGTCTTCCTTGCAACTTCCATCGGCTTCTCCTATATATTATCAAATACCAATCTATTCCTCGTCTTCCATAAATACCACAACGCATATCCAATGCAAGTTTTCCTTTCTCTAATCTTCTACGATGATCTAGACATGTGCAGAATCTCACTCCACTGCTTCCACCCCTGGCCGCTAGCCATCTCTGCATCTCTTCTATACACAATCGGCCACACCTCTTCTACAAATGAGCACTCTGTAAAAATATCTTCCTGTGTCTCCTCCTCTTGTGCACATTGTGGACATATTTTATCTGGGCTGGCACTGATCCTCTGTAACGCCTCCTTCGTGGGTAACTTCCTATGCTTCAATTTCCACAAGAATGATTTGATGCGTGGACCAAAAGGGTTGCTTCAGATATTCCTCCATCTGAATTGCTCTACTTTAGCTCCCTTCTCCGTCTTTCTTTTTCTTACATGGAGTAGGTGGATCTTCAATTAACTTCTCTTGCCTTATCATGGGTCCAAATAGCCCTGCCCTCCCCTGCCTCCCTTCCAATATTAATGCTCATAATCTCCAAAGTTGTGTCCTCTGTGGAGAGCCTTCTTATCACCCTTGATCTCCACCTCCACTCTCTTGTCATCAACTTACTCACCTTCATGTGTTCACTTAATGATGATTCCACATTAAATGGTGTGAGCTTCATGCATAATGGCAGGTCAATGATCCACCATTCCTTACTCACGTTAACCCGGCTTCTCATAAAGGCACATATTTGCATAGGCTTCTCCATGCCGATGATGAATGCTTCCCCGACGTTCTTGGAGGTAGAACGCCTCTCCATCTATATTTTGCGCAGACTACATCCTTCCATAGGGAGTTTTTCCTGGGCAGTAACTTCCCTATCCTTTGCAATCTCAATGCCTTCTGCCAAGTCTTCATATTCCTAAGGCTGAGCCCTCCATCTTTTATTGCCTCATATGCTTTCACCCATTTTATTAAAGAGACATCACTCCTCTTCCCCTCTCACGGAAACGCGCGGCACAACCTTCCCATCTTCGGCAGCACTGTCTTTGGGACATCTGTTGCGAGCATTGTATGAACTGGGATCCCCTGGAGTACATTTTTTATGAGCACTAGTCTACCCAGAAAAGTCATGCGCCTGTTTTCCCACTTGGATATATTCTCTACCATCTTCTTTAATAGCTCATTAAATTCTATAGAGTGCAACCTATCTTCCTTAATTGGTACTTTGAGATATTTCCAAGCCTCACTGGATTTCTACATCTTCACCCTCCGGCATATTGTCTTTTTCCTTCCCTCCTTCAGCGCCCTTGACAATTTCACGCTTGATTTCTTAAGGTTTAACATCATCCCAAAACTTTCCTTATACTGCTAAAAAATCTTTAGAATCTTCTGTGCTTACCCAAGCGATGCTTTAGTGACTATGACGCGGTCATCCACATGTAGCAACTGAGTCACCCTCACTTCTACTCCTACAAAAGTTGCTCCAACTAACACGCTTCTCAGGTCATTTAGGATTCGAGAGAGCGATGTCTGCACAGTAACAAAGATGAAGGGAGAAAGAGGATTTCCTTGTCGGATACCCCTATGCGGCGTAACCCTCTCGACGACCTTCCCATTTATGATAAAAGAGAATTTTGGGGTCGTGTTGCATCTCATCATCCGATCTATCCATCTTCTAGGAAAGCACATCGCCTCCATGATCTCCTCTATATACCTCCATTTGACACTGTGTCATACACCGCCTTAATGTCCATCTTGATCGTCGTCAAAGGTTTAGTTCACGGGGATCTCGCTATAGAGTGGAGAAGCTCTTGAGCAATCGCCATATTTTCATGAATATTCCTCCCGTTAATGAAAGCTAAATGCTTCGGACAGATTACCTCCAACAATATTTTTTTTTTAATCTCTGCACTAAGACTGTGGCAATTATCTTATAAACAACATTACATAAACTAATGGGGTGGAAATCTTTTACCCTCATTGAATTATTGCATTTAGGAATCAATGAGACAAAGGTCTCATTCCACACCACAGGTAGCTTGAGACTTCGGAAGAATTCCTAGATCGTCTTTGAAGAGCTCCTCCCCTATCACTCCCCAATAAATCTTAAAAAATTAAGGAGTCATACTGTCGGGACCAAGGCAGTTGTCAGCTGCAAGAATTTTCATAGCATGGGCAATGAATCTCTTCATTAGATACCTTCTGTACTAGCATCTCCTGCGAAGTCTCTTGGATTTGTGGCAACTGGGGCACTACAACTTGAGTTCTCATAGGTGCTGATCGCGCCACAACTCGGTGTAGTGTGCTACAAACGCTCCTCGAATCTCTTCCGTAGACTAAATGATATGTCTGAAGCCTAGCTACAACTCTAGAATCTTTGTTTTCGAGCCCTTTGACCTGTAAATATCATGAAAAAAAATGAAGTGTTAGCATCTCCTTGCTACAGCCAACACGGTCTATTCAATTGGGCCCTCCCAACATCCTTCCTTCGCCTGAGTGCTTCAATCAAGTTCTCCATACTCCTCATCTCCATTTGATCTTCCTCCAATATATCATGCTCCTCTTCCTTCCAATATAAAGCTTCCAGGCTTCGTGACCCCAGTTCCTCCCAATGGCCTAGCTCATCATCTCCATCCCACTTCCATCTCTTCATCAGCTTCTTCACCTCCTTAATCCGAACTTGAAAGTTGTAACTACATGGCCCAGTCCTAGGCCTGGACCATGGTCTCTTCACTGCCATCTCAAATGCAGGGGTGTGAAACCAATGATTTCTGAGCTGGAAGACACATGGGCATGTCTTCTTTGGTTTTGTTCCAATGCCCACCACCAAAGGGCAATGATCCGAGGCTACTCGGGGTAGGTACTTTATTGTAGACACCAATTTTGCCTAAGGTCCAAATGTGAGGGTATTTATGAAATTGCCCCTACTAGCCTTGGACATTTATCGAAGGCATATAATCACATACATTAGCTCAAACATATTCAAAACACACTAAGAGTCATTGCGTATGATTCTCCACAGTTTTGATGGTATCCTTTACAAACCAGGGGCACAAAGGGTGTTTTGGTAATTTTACTCATCCAAGGGTATTTTTGGAATTCGGACCAAAGTACATGCATGGACTCTCTAAGACATCCTTTCATAAGCCTACATAGCTTTGACGCTATCCTACGAAAACGAAGAAGATATAGGGGCATTTTGGTAATTTTACCAACACAGGGGTATTTTAATGATTTTAACTAAAATACATGTTCGGGCTAGCCCCTACAATATCTAAAAAGTAACCATGCATGATTTTGAAGGTATCCCACATAAACAATGAATATAAAAAGGGTATTTTTGTCATTTAGCCCCAAGGGGTATTTTGATTATTTAGCCTCTAAGGTTATTTTGGTCATTTCACATCCCTAGGAATGTAGTAGTCCAAAGCATGCACATAAAAGGATAATTTTACATGTTTCAGGGGTATTTCGGTTCAAAAATATATATGACCAAAGAAGGGATATTTTGGTAATTTATACTCCGCTCATGACCATGGACATTTTGGTAAAATCCCCGCAAAATAATTCAAAATTCGAATATATATTCAAAATTCAAACTTCAAAGTATTAATGTTCGAAATTTGAATAAGCATTCCAACTTCAAACAAACATTCAAAATTCAAATGAATGCAAACGGATTCAAATATAATTTTGAATTCAAATGGATCAAATCTTCATCCATAACCTCCGAGATCCTAACTCCCTAAATCCTAACACCCCAACCTCCTAACATCTCAAATCTCAACCACAAGATTTGATTCTGTCAACAAATATTCAAACTCAAATTTCTCTCAACCCCCACGTATAAATAGGGGGTAGGGGTGAAGCCTAAAGAGATCTTTTGGAGACTTTTGTGGGGGATGAGACTCTACATACAAATTTTGGACAATCTAGGCTTTGCTGAGTTTAGGGGTGGCAAAACGGGTCGACGGGTCGGGTTCGGGTCGGGTTGAGGTCCATTATCCCGACCCAAAATGCCAACCCGAACCCGACCTGTTTATTAAACGGGTCGATTTTATCAACCCGAACCCGACCCGTTTTTAAACGGGTCAACCCGACCCGACCCGTCTAACCCGTTTATTAAACGGGTCGGGTCGGGTCGGGTTTGACGGGTTAGATGATAAAATTAAAGAGAGAGAGGTTTGGCGGGTCACGGGTTAGGCGGGTTAAACGGGTCACTAACGGGTCAAACGGGTCAAGGGTCGGGTTTGGGTCACTAAACAGGTCACTAACGGGTCACGGGTCAGGTCGGGTCGGGTCGGGTTCGGGTCACGGGTCACGGGTTAGGCGGGTTAGCCTCCTTAACCCGAACCCGACCCAATTTTTGGCGGGTCGGTGGCGGGTCGACCCATTTTCGACCCGCACCCGAATACCCTAAACCCAAACCCGTGAAATTCGGGTCGGGTCGGGTCGGGTTCGCGGGTTACGGGTCAAATTGCCACCCCTAGATGAGTTGTTGCAGATGGAGACTTGAAGAAGATCTTCTCTTAGCCAAACCCAGGTGGATTGAAATCCACTAGTTGGGAGTAGCTACAGTTCCTAAAGATCCTGCAACGAGTTCTTCATAAAATCGAGAGGACCTTCATCATCACGTGGAGATCTTCATCAACTTTTCGAGAACTTACAACAGTTCCTCTATTGGTATCAAGAGATCCAACAGTAGTTGATCTCGTTCGCACGATGTCATTAAATCGCTCAACTTGACATAATTTATAAATATATAATCCTTCAATCAATCACTACTCTACGGGCATAGAACAGTTGTGAGATCCGGAGTTGAACCACAGGGAAATATTGTCAACAGAGAAGAACTTAAGTCAATCTCAAACTTTCTATCCGAAGGCGAAAGAGAAGGATTTTGATTAACTATGAAATTAAATCTAACAAAGAAAGCAATAAAAGGATAGGGATGAATCAATATGAGAAAGACCTAGGGATTACTCAATCCACTCTAATTTCACCTCATGTATCCTCTAGTATCCTCTTGTTCTCTAATTTAGACATATGGAATCACGGCTTCCTAAGCTCGCATGAATCCCTAAAAGAACGCTAATGTTATCTTACGGCATAGTCTATGTCACACCCCGACCCAGAAAACCCATCCGAGCCGAGGCGTGAGGGGAAACCTACACTATTCATCTCCAAGTGGCGCGATACAAAGCGGAATTATATAAAAACTTAAACAATTTACAACCCAGAGGTAAACAAATATTCAATTCATATAACATCAGTTGTACTATTACAAGATCTTCCAATAAAAGAATATTATACATTAATCCCAAAGTTCCTCAAATATGTTTACATAATTTACAAAATCTGCCAAAAGTACAACAATCGATCCTCTAGCAACCTCAAGCATCTCTGAATGTAGTCGCGCCACCAAAGCTGATCCGCCGGCTCTACTGAAGAAGGTCTGGCGCCTGCACCTGCAAACGCAGCCCGGGTAGGAGTAAGCGATAAGCTCAGTAGGGTTCTACTCTACGGCACACTGAAGGGAGGAAAACAACAACAGTGTTGTCTCCCAGCTCAAGTCTAACGAATGCCACGGGTCCCATAACCCAGTTGATGTCCCAAGTGCTCTTGTCATGAAACCTCTCTCCTGAACAAGTTACCAGGAGGCCAAGGAACAGTAACATGCAAGATCACCCTTCCCAAGCTGGAATACCAAGCCTTGGGGAACCACGTCGGGAACGCATCAACATCCATCCTTAGCACTTGACTTTTGAAGACAACACGACCTCTAAACCTCAAACCATGATCAGAGTCAACTAGCGTGCATCCTCAATCACAAAAGATTTAGATGATCCATGATCACACCCTATTCCTGACTACCCAGCCGCGGTCCTAATGGCTAGATCCGAGCTACCCGAGAGCCTCGGATCGGCGATCAACCCATCGCCCGCCTAACCTCAAATGCCTCTAATGCAATCAAGATGCATGCAATGCTTAGGCACAGATAACAAGATATAAGCATGCAACAAGATGTCATTAATCGTACAGGGCTAGGCATAGCTTACAGCTAGCCAAAGGGTAAGCATAGCAAAGGCCTCGAATACAGAATATCTATGCTAACCAAACAAACATACTGAGCCAAGCATCGAGCACAGATATACAATAGTCTTCAGTGCTCTCTTGCACCTGACAGACTAAGGTTCCACAGTTACCCCGCAGGTAACTGGCCACAATTATACAATAGCCCTCGGCACTCGCCGGCAAGAGGCTAAGGTTCCACAATTCCACATTAGCTAGCACTCATAGCTAGCTAATGGCTAAGCAAAGCAATTTAGCATTTAACTACCATTCAACTAAGTATTAAATGCAATCAAAAACCTTAGATTTGCTCAAAAAGGGAACTACTCGAATCGATCCTCAAACTCGGTAGAAATCCTTTGAAAACTCTACAAAATCCACTTGAAAACTTCCCAACATGTTTGAAGATAAATCCCGATTGAAAGCCACTTAAGAAAAGCCAGAAAACCATGTTCAAGGGCCCACGGACGATGTCACGGTCGATCCACCGATCGACCGTGAGGCCACGGACGATGTCACGGTCGATCCACCGATCGACCGTGAGGCCAAAACTAGGAAAACCACATGGCGACGGTCGATCCGCCCATCGACCGTGGGGAGCCCCAAACGAGACAGAGCCTCACAGACGATGCGACGGTCAATCCGACGGTCGACCGTGAGGCGGGATAAAAAGAGAGAAGACCCACGGTCGATCGACCCATCGACCGTGGGAGGCCAAAATCCCGACAGAGCCTGATGGTCGATGAGACGGTCGATCCGACGGTCGACCGTCAGGCCCAGAAAATGCGAATCAACACTTGACGGTCGATCCACCGATCGACCGTCGAGCCTTAGGCACAGTTCATCAGAACAGTGCCGGAAATCCAATTTCTTGGATTTCAAGGATCAAATCAAGTTGGAAATCATTGAAACTTTACAAGCATGCATAAAAGATGATGGGGAATCCAATGGTGCGAAGAAATCACATTTTTGACGGTTAAATCTCTAATCTAGGTAAAAACGGACGAAAACCGACGAAACGGCGATAAAACGGAAATCAACCGTTAACATACAGAAATCAAGAGATAGGAATACTTCAAATCCTCCATCCTACCTGCACAAAGAGTTACATAGCATTCTAACAAGTATTCCTACAGCGAAAGAGCAATAATCCTATCCTAGGAGAACCCATCCACAAGATCAGGGTAGAAACACCTACGTGGGCAAGCAGGGAAGCTCCTCCATGAGTCCAGCCAGTCGAGCCGCGAAGCTCCGCTCCGTGGAAGCCGCATGCTGATGCCCTAGCTCCCAGCCGGTTGGAGAGAAGAAGAAGAAGAATGGCAGGAGAAAAGAAAAGAAACCAGGAGAAAGGAGGAGAAGAAGAAGGGGGGGGTAAGGTGGAGCTCAACTGCTCCAACTGCCCCCACCAACAGGCCGTTAACGGGCCGGATCGATCCAACGGGTCAAAACCCACTGACTCGCTCACGAGTCCGACCGATCGAGCTCCGATCTTCCGATCGGAAGCGCCCTAAAGGTCATAATCAAACACATACATCAATCAAAGGCCATGTGTGCAACGCGGGTGTGAAACTGACCACCAGGGAGCATATTTACCAAAATGCCACTGGGGTCAAAAACAGCGATGCGATCAACCGATCGCATCCCAAGGCCAACCGAGCCAAACCACAAACCCAGACCCTCGACCTAACGCGGTCGGACCAGGTTGGAGGTACGGGTCCTCACAACCTATTACCCTTAAAGAAATTTCGTCCCGAAATTCAAGGGTAGGGCCGGAAGAAGAAGAACCAACTAGTCCTAGTGGCACGAACGCCCACACAAAGGAAACTACCTGTTGGGGTGAACAGTCGGGGAAACTCCCAACGCATGCGATCCTCTCGCCCCCACGTCAAACTCTCTGCACTACCATGCCTCTATCTGATCATCACCAACGATGTCGATCTGCCTCTCAGCATCTGATCTCGTCTGCCCACAATCTGCACTGGCTGCTCTATGTAGGCGACGTCCTCCTCGACCACGACGTCGTCGTGTCTGATCATGTGGGACGGTCATGGAATGTACTCCCTCAGCACCAGACATGTGACGGTAGAACACGCAACTGACAAGTGCGTAAGTAGTGCCAATCTGTAAGCAAACCCTCTGTCGCCAACTGCGAACTCTAACGGCTGTCACCTCTGACATGATCTGTACTGACCTCTCTACCTCAAAAGTGCAACGCTGGTGCTGAGCCGTCAACTGCGAAAGTAGACAAACTCCACCATGAGGATGTGCTCTCGTCGGTTGACGTCTGCATCAATAACGCGTGCTCTAAGCACGTCACCACAGATCTGAATGGTCCTCTGCATCTAATCCGAATCTGATCTCTGCATCTGATCCCTGCACCTGACCTCTGTATCTGGTGCCAACCGAGCTGATGACGAAACCCATGATACACCTCCATGCCTCCTGGATGAACAGCAACAGGAGAGGGGTGGACCTCTCGTAGGATGCCCTCGTGCAACTTTGGACCTACTACTCCACCTCTGGAGTACAATCAACTGTCTGCTAAAGCCGTCTGGAATCTCTATAGGCTCAATGTCGTCGTCACCCCACACTGTCATGGTTCTGGTGCAGACTCTAGGAGTAGGACTGCCTCGGCCTCCACCTCATCTGGTCTCTGCTCCCTGCCAACTCTGACTGGTCCTCTACACGAAGGAACCTTCAGGAACACTCTACCAGGAACTGAGAACTCCAAAGATCATCGCCTCTGACCTGAGTAGCTCTCTCGTCTGCTCTGTGCTGATCTCCCTGAGAACTGTCTGACCACGTCTGGGATGGTGGATGATGCCTCAACAACCTCGGTTGAGCAACCGAATGAACGGCACGAGCTACCGTACTACATCTCAAATGACATCACATAAATCTGGGCTGATGATCGCTGCACTAGGCAAACTCCAGCAAAGGAACGTACTACTCCCAGCTGCCTCCTGCAATCTGGTGATGACGTCCACCATGGTGTGCTTCCGCTCCCACTCTGACACAGTAAGGGAGGCTACAGTAGATCTGCCGGATCTGCAACACTGCTAACGAAGCACAACCTGTGATCTGCTGACGCTGTCCAGCTCTCAGTCACGTGCTCGGTACCAACCGCAACATGGATCTCTACGAGCTCTGGATATATACCCTGGGTCTATATCACTCTGGCCGGGAGAGCTGGGACGCTGCAACCACCAAAACGGAAGTAATCTGTAATCTGATCCTCGAAACCTGATCCAATTGACTGCCTGTCTCCGATGAGCTGATAAACCGCCAAATCTGCTCTAGCCTCTCTAACAACTGCCGGTGGCTATTACCCTTAAAGGCACTGACGCAGTGACTTTAAGGCAAAAGCTCCGGTCTCCTGGCCACTCTGGTCAACGGTCCCGCAATCTTGGAGATGCTTCAACTGAGTCTCGAATATCGTCTCGACCTCTGCCGTCGCACATCTGTGTCGAACCCAAATGAATCAATCGATCAGCCTGCCGCTGAGACTGCCTGTCCGACGAAACCCGCCCCTGAAGGCCAACACCTTGCGCGGGGAGCCACATGACGCCGATACACCCTCGGCAGCTGCGATGCAAACGCCAAACATCGTTTGTGCTCCTCCTCAACACGCCAGTAGATGTGATGCTGTCGACAACGCCACTGCAACTGATCAGGGTACGGCCTGAAGATCCCCTACGTCAGATCTGTGAAAGCTGCTGGTGCATTCGTCAGACCAAACGACATCACTGTGAACTCTTACAGTCTGTACCTCGTACGGAAGGCTGCCTCCAGGATGTCGCAATCCCGAATCCTCGGCTGGTGTAGTCGATGCGAAGGTCAAACTCTGAAGGGGTCGACGAATCTCTCAACTGCTAATCCGTCATCGTTACACTGCAACGGGCGCATACTCTGTGCTGCAACACTGTCCAGCTTCCTGAAGTCTACACATCTATGGAGGGAACCGTCCACAATGAGAACCGGAACACACTCTAAGGCAACATATCTGGGCGAACGAAGTCCCGAGCTACTGACTCGGCCGACTGAGTCCTCGACTCTTCAAATGCTGCTGGCATCCACATGCAAGCTCGCAATGCTCAAAACTGCCCAAAGGAAACTCGACCTCGAACTCGGTGTCCCGCGAAGGCGACAATCAGAAAGCTCCTCAGAAGGGACAGCTGCACAAACAACAACAACAAAATGCGAGGGGAAGCTGCTCTCCAGAGCACCCTCGAAAACAACGGGGAGGAAGTTCACCACAAGCCGGTGAACAAACACCAGCTCTCGATGAGCAGAAGGATCGCCGAACCGCGATCTTCAACGAGAGCGAAACAACGCCGTCAGGTGTACCCACGAGACCTTCCCACGGCCAAAGAAGCACAACCCAGTGCGCGGCCAACCGACGCAACCGAAGAAGCCGTCGAACCCCACGTGTACCACACGTGAGCCACAGACACCTAAAGGTCTCCAACCTCTAGCAAACGCCCCGAACCAACCCAAGCTCTTGTCCCAATCAGTGGTTACACCCAAAGCCACGCCCGACTCAGGTCCCAAGCCGTCACGGCTACACGGGGACGAGTCGCAAGGGTGAAAACCCCAGAGCCACAAAGGAAAGCGCAAGCTGCGAGAAGCTCCGAAAGCTGAAAGCTGAAGCAGAAGGCTGAAACTGGAAGTCGAAGCTGGCAGCTCTGAAACTGGCTGCTGCTGAAGCTACTAACTCCTCTGGAGTGCGCTAACCGCTGGCTAGAACGGTCGCCGCCTCGCCTCCAGCAAGCCTCAATATGGAATCTGAATTCCCGCGTCTGCCCAAGGTACCTGTCCCAACTGAGGCACTAGTCCACCGCTCTGGCCCACGCCGTGTGTCACACCCGACTGCTCTGCGGTAAGCGCCCAGCGCCCCTCGCAACCAGCACCATCGGCGGAAAGACTTACAACGGCTAGCACTCGAGCACCCAGTGGACTACCTCTCAGTATGGTGGCCCAGGCTACCTCTCAAGGACTGGCACGACGCTGCTGCCACGGTTGTCGCTGATGCTGAAACCTCTGCCTCTGCCAACGGCTACCCTGCCGTTCCCCAGAAGCAGGAACGACAACCCCGAAACTCACCACGACCACCGGCCAACTGCCCGGTGTCAACCCTCAAGTCACCTGTCTCAGTAGCTAGTACACAGTCCAGGGTGCACCCTGCTTAACCGCTAGCCTACCGAGCCAGATGAACCAGCCAACCCACGTGTCGCCACGTGGTGCGAGTACCCAGAACCAGAGGAGGGTACTCCCAACTGCACCACCCTCCAAGGGTAGGTGCCAGAGAACAGTACGCGAACTGTTCCCAACACACAACCAACAGTGTCCCTAGTGGTCCCGACAAGCGCCACTACGAATCGCTTCCTGGGAAGGCAAGAAAACAACAGCTTCCCAAGCAAACGATACTCCAGGATGTCTAAAACATCCGGGATCTGGGTCACGTCCCTCAATCAGTCCTCTACTGTCGAAGGATCTCCAACACCGTCTCTGAACCCTAGCAGGTTCACCTCTCGAGATTTCGAAAGTACAAAGACGACACACGTCAAATCCCTACTCGCTCGTCTCCAGCACGGGGGGAGACGCTGTCAGGCGAGGGAACGGACGACACCGGTGCGCATGCACATCTCCCCCTGAGACGTCATGACGCAACCGGGAAACAACAAAACACAACAGCAAACATATAAATAAGCATGTCACACACAATCGCAAACAGACATGCAAGGATGTTCTAGACCTAGAACTATCCCATTCCACACTCAAAACCTTAACCGCAAGCCTAATCCTATCCCTAGGACCTACAGCCTGCTCTGATACCAAGTTGTCACACCCCGACCCAGAAAACCCATCCGAGCCGAGGCGTGAGGGGAAACCTACACTATTCATCTCCAAGTGGCGCGATACAAAGCGGAATTATATAAAAACTTAAACAATTTACAACCCAGAGGTAAACAAATATTCAATTCATATAACATCAGTTGTACTATTACAAGATCTTCCAATAAAAGAATATTATACATTAATCCCAAAGTTCCTCAAATATGTTTACATAATTTACAAAATCTGCCAAAAGTACAACAATCGATCCTCCAACAACCTCAAGCACCTCTGAATGTAGTCGCGCCACCAAAGCTGATCCGCCGGCTCTACTGAAGAAGGACTGGCGCCTGCACCTGCAAACGCAGCCCGGGTAGGAGTGAGCGATAAGCTCAGTAGGGTTCTACTCTACGGCACACTGAAGGGAGGAAAACAACAACAGTGTTGTCTCCCAGCTCAAGTCTAACGGATGCCACGGGTCCCATAACCCAGTTGATGTCCCAAGGGCTCTTGTCATGAAACCTCTCTCCTGAATAAGTTACCAAGAGGCCAAGGAACAGTAACATGCAAGATCACCCTTCCCAAGCTGGAATACCAAGCCTTGGGGAACCACGTCGGGAACACATCAACATCCATCCTTAGCACTTGGCTTTGGAAGACAACACGACCTCTAAACCTCAAACCATGATCAGAGTCAACTAGCGTGCATCCTCAATCACAAAAGATTCAGATGATCCAAGATCACACCATATTCCTGACTACCCAGCCGCGGTCCTAATGGCTAGATCCGAGCTACCCGAGAGCCTCGGATCGGCGATCAACCCATCGCCTGCCTAACCTCAAATGACTCTAATGCAATCAAGATGCATGCAATGCTCAGGCACAGATAACAAGATATAAGCATGCAACAAGATGTCATTAATCATACAGGGCTAGGCATAGCTTACAGCTAGCCAAAGGGTAAGCATAGCAAAGGCCTCGAATACAGAATATCTATGCTAACCAAACAAATATACTGAGCCAAGCATCGAGCACAGATATACAATAGTCTTCAGTGCTCTCTTGTACCTGACAGACTAAGGTTCCACAGTTACCCCGCAGGTAACTGGCCATAATTATACAATAGCCCTCGGCACTCACCGGCAAGAGGCTAAGGTTCCACAATTCCACATTAGCTAGCACTCATAGCTAGCTAATGGCTAAGCAAAGCAATTTAGCATTTAACTACCATTCAACTAAGTATTAAATGCAATCAAAAACCTTAGATTTGCTCAAAAAGGGAACTACTCGAATCGATTCTCAAACCCGGTAGAAATCCTTTGAAAACTCTACAAAATCCACTTGAAAACTTCCCAACATGTTTGAAGATCAATCCCGATTGAAAGCCACTTAAGAAAAGCCAGAAAACCATGTTCAAGGGCCCACGGATGATGTCACGGTCGATCCACCGATCGACCGTGAGGCCACGGACGATGTCACGGTCGATCCACCGATCGACCGTGAGGCCAAAACTAGGAAAACCACATGGCGACGGTCGATCCCCCCATCGACCGTGGGGAGCCCCAAACGAGACAGAGCCTCACGGACGATGCGACGGTCGATCCGACGGTCGACCGTGAGGCTGGATGAAAAGAGAGAAGACCCACGGTCGATCGACCCATCGACCGTGGGAGGCCAAAATCCCGACAGAGCCTGACGGTCGATGCGACGGTCGATCCGACGGTCGACCGTCAGGCCCAGAAAACGCGAATCAACACTTGACGGTCGATCCACCGATCGACCGTCGGGCCTTAGGCACAGTTCATCAGAACAGTGCCGGAAATCCAATTTCTTGGATTTCAAGGATCAAATCAAGTTGAAAATCATTGAAACTTTGCAAGCATGCATAAAAGATGATGGGGAATCTAATGGTGCGAAGAAATCACATTTTTGACGGTTAAATCTCTAATCTAGGTCAAACGGACGAAAACCGACGAAACGGCGATAAAACGGAAATCAACCGTTAACATACAGAAATCAAGAGATAGGAATACTTCAAATCCTCCGTACTACCTGCACAAAGAGTTACATAGCATTCTAACAAGTATTCCTACAGCGAAAGAGCAATAATCCTATCCTAGGAGAACCCGTCCACAAGATCGGGGTAGAAACACCTACGTGGGCAAGCAGGGAAGCTCCTCCACGCGTCCAGCCAGTCGAGCCGAGAAGCTCGGCTCCGTGGAAGCCGCATGCCGATGCCCTAGCTCCTAGCCGGTTGGAGAGAAGAAGAAGAAGAACGGCAGGAGGAAAGAAAAGAAACCAGGAGAAAGGAGGAGAAGAAGAAGGGGGGGTAAGGTGGAGCTCAACTGCTCCAACAGGCCGTTAACGGGCCGGATCGATCCAACGGGTCAAAACCCACTGACTCGCTCACGAGTCCGACCGATCGAGCTCCGATCTTCCGATCGGAAGCGCCCTAAAGGTCCTAATCAAACACATACATCAATCAAAGGCCATGTGTGCAACGCGGGTGTGAAACTGACCACCAGGGAGCATATTTACCAAAATGCCACTGGGGTCAAAAACAGCGATGCGATCAACCGATCGCATCCCAAGGCCAACCGAGCCAAACCGCAAACCCAGACCCTCGACCTAACGCGGTCGGACCAGGTTGGAGGTACGGGTCCTCACAGTCTATCTTCTCTTAGCATAGACTGTCTTCGAACTTAACCTGAGTACAATCTATCTTTGCTTAGCATAGACTATCTCAAAGACACACACAAAAGCAACATTAAAATCATCCTAAGAATCTTTACATTCAAGTACCGCAATCGTGTAAGACTGAAAATACGTGAAAGGACAACCAGGTTCCTTCAACTCTATTGTCATTAAAACTGAATTCAAAAGATCATGCCATAGAAAATATTACAAGATTTAACTAGAAAAAAATACAAAAAGGCTACATTAGAGTTTCATGAGATCCCTAAGTGAGAGATTAACCACTCATCTTGTGGATGACGGCCATGAATTTGGTGAAGAACGCTTGAGATCCCCGGTGCATCTCCATCTTCTTTAGAAAACTTAATCCTCTCTTTTCTCTCTATTGGGGCTCTGATTTTTGGCCAGCAAAAGCACTTTTTAGAAGCTAACTCCCGGAATTAGGGTTTTGGGTTAAGTTGGACTCCTACTACAACTCGGATTTCCTGAATTAATCCTGACAGCCTATTCCAAGTGCAACTGGGCCCAATAAGTTCGGCTTTTGAACACAAGTCCAACATAAAAGATGTAGATTAGGAAGTCTTCTATCAGATACCGAAGATTTCATAATATTCTGACTTATCTAGAATATTTTAGGAATATTCTTTTGAACGTCGATGGACCAGTTTTTCAGCTTATGTATCTTCATGTATTCTTGAAATCTGCTATCACACCATCAGGAATCTCGCAAAGTGTCCAATAGCAAATGTGTAGATCTATGAGTCTTCTATAATTTCTCAAAGTTTCAGAATATTTAGACATTTGTAAAATATCTGGCGAATAGATTACTGACGCTCGACGAAGCAGTTTATTTAGTCATTTTAGCCGAATTTCCTGCATTTCTTCTCTAAGCATGATTAAATCTGAAATCAACTAACAAGCTATCAACAAAGCTAAGTTAAGGGGTTGAATCATGAACATTTAGTGATTTATCAGTAGTCCCTTCCTCAACCTCTCCAACAAGCTCTTCATCGACTCTTGGAGGAGACTCTGCATGAGACTATTTGGAGGGGCTAGGCTTTGATGATACAAGAGGAGGTGGTTGAATTCTTGAAGTTCTTGAAGCTCTAGCAAAACTCGGGTGGATCCAAATCCACACGCTGAGAGTAGCTATTAGCTTTTGAAGATCCTGCAACGATCTCTTCATCAATTTTGGAGATCCTTCATCAGCTCTCTTGGAAATACTACAACAAATCCAAGGAATTCAGAGAAGAGAAAGCCCAAGAAGATCCACAAAGGTAACGAAGGTGGGGGGGGGGGCCTCACGTGGGTCCTCCACCCAAAATCCTTCATGTTTCTCTTCTTCTCTCCATTCTCCCTCTATTTCTCTCATTGAAGATGTAAGGAGATGAAGAAAGAGATGTGGGCAATGATGCCAAAGGCCACATAACACTTGCTGAAAGCTAAAGATAGAAGACATGATGCTGCCAGCTAAAGATCCTGCACTGAAGGCTAGACAAATACCAGAGGCGATAATCAAATTTAACAACAAAGGAATCCTAATCGAATGCCAGATAAAGGTTGCTGATCAACAACATCAAAGTCACTCTTCGTGCCGAAGACAAGTTAACACATATCGCTCAAGGCGCAACACTGGAGGGTATCAACACAACAAGATCTAACACCGAAGGCTAAATAGAAGCCAGAGGCAACCATCAACACAACTACAAAAGAGACCAAGTGCTGAAGGCCACACAAAAGCCAGGAGCAAAGATCAACCCAACATCAATCTGAAAGATCGAGCATCCAAGCAAAGAGAAACGCCCTAGTGACGATTTACTCAATATCAACACAACATACCCATCGACGAAAGCTAGATAGACACCCCAAGCGATGATCAACCCCAACACCAAAGCAATCCAAATCTAGCGCCAGGCGTTGAAGGCGAACGATCAACAATATCAAAGACAACTCCACGCCAAAAGCAACATGGAATGTTGAAGGCGTATCTTCAACAACTCAGCACAAGCAAAAAGCCTAACACATATCTGAAGTCCGACATCGAAGATTGAAGATCGACATTAACAACCCGACACGTGCGGAAGGCTAGATAAGTTATGGACGCTAAAAATAAGAAAAAAGT
Source organism: Narthecium ossifragum (assembly GCA_963920575.1). Classification (NCBI taxonomy): domain Eukaryota; kingdom Viridiplantae; phylum Streptophyta; class Magnoliopsida; order Dioscoreales; family Nartheciaceae; genus Narthecium; species Narthecium ossifragum. Next base: position 8,738,738 of record OY986964.1, on the reverse strand, counting down.
ATGCGGCACTGAAGACAACACATCAATGTTAGAGGCGTAGGTGAAGGAGAAAAACTTCATCGACCCTTAAAGACTCTACAAACAACTCCCAGGAGTTCAAGCCATTCAAGAGTTTCTTTTCTCTTTCTTTATATTTATTGATTTAATAAACTTTAGGTATTCCTTTATAAATGTAAATCATGGGTTACAAATTTCATCACGACAATATATTACATGTGAGGCAATTGGGAACTCAGAAGTGTTACTTTCACAATCTCCCATACCATGTAAACCAAACTTTTGATCACAATAAAATGAGCAAACATCACATTCCCGAGATAGCGCATTTATTGTCGAACACTTACTACAACATTTGGCATACATTCTTTCCATTTAGCATTACAGTAAGCATGATCAAGTCATTCTAAGATTCTTGCATTCCCAAAACATTGGTTACACCAAGCGAAAAAAGGGCCTACAAATCCCATATCAATCAACTCATTCTGAGTGATACAATCAAGACAATCCATTACACTTGCGTTAAATTCAAATGGCTTTCCTCCTGTTTTTTCCTCCTGCGAGGTAATGTTACGAGCTTTTTGCTCGTAAGCCTTTCAAGCTCGTGTGCCGGGTCGTTGCGGGCGGAACGTCGGCGTTGGGGTTCCCGAGGACTTAGAGTTCTCCTTAAAAATGGTGGCGAAAGGGGATTCCCGGGTGCTAGTCCAAGTCCTCCGCATGGGAAGCCGAGGTGATCGGTTTGAGTCGACGCGGAGAAGTCGAAAGTTAGTGTGGCGGAAAGGGAGTCGACTCGGAGGACGATGTGGCACGACGCGACGCGGAGGCGTGGCGAGAGGAAGGGCGCGGTGTGGGTAGAGTGTCAGCTCAGACGCTCGATGGTAGCGCAATGTTGGGGCTCCAGGTTGGAGATGAGGGCGGGGTGACGAGGAGGGCACCGGCGGGCGGTTGGTGTGACTGTGGTGGGCTCGACGAAGTGCCAGCGCGAGGACGACAAGGCTACGTGTGGCATGGGGGCCTGGTCGAGAGGAGGAGGTCGCCAGAGGGGGAAGAGAGGGAGGCCAATGGTGTGGGAGGCTCGGGTGGCGAGCGGTGGCTATGGAGTGGCTGGTTATGGGGAAATGGTGGTAACAAGGAGAGGGAGGGCGGCACGGATGAGGAGAGTGGAGAGGGAAAGCAATGGATGAAGTGAAGAGTTGGGAAGGGGGGACATGGCAAGATAATATGGAGGAGAAGGGGAGAGGAGTTTGAGTGGGAGAAGTAGGAGGGAGAGGAGTCCGGGTAGAGATGGAGGAAGAGAAAGAGGGAAAGAGGCGGTGGGGGTTTGGAGTTGGGGTAGGAGGAGTAGGGGAGAGTCCGATTGGAGGGGAAGTAGGAAAACAGGAAAGATGAGGGAGAAGGGAGGAAGGATGGTGGCGATTGGTGAGGCAATAGTGAATTGGGCAGAGCTAGTTTGGCGGTGGCGTAGGTCACGGTTTAGCGGCATGGCTGGCTGGACGGCCAAGGAGGTTGCGAGTGTGAGAACCCCCAATGGGGTGGATTGTGTGGATCCGGCATCTTGACGGTGGTATTTGCCTTGAGGGCGTCTTACTAAATCGGATGATCGAGTAAGTAATGCCACAACGTCTAGGTGTGGATCAGGGACATATCTATATGTATGTTAATCGTCTTTTATAACACAACACATTTTAAAGCCGTGATGACAATAATTTCATCAAAAATCTCCAAATTAAACTCTTTTGCCTGGTATTGGGATGAGGGTGTTACAGCGAGCAAGCAGCCTTGGGCTACGGCCTCTCTGCGAGGGAGGTGGTGTGAGGGCGGCTTGGGCACGTCCTTGCCGATCAGAAGCGGAACTCGAGGGCGGCTTGGCCATGTCCTTGCCGCTCGGAGGCTGGCCTCGAGGCCGATGATAGTGCCGCGAGCACGGGGGCTGAGGCCGGTGGGCGCCGGGGCCGTCAGAGGAGAGAGAAGGGAAGGGGCCGGAGAAAGAAGAGAAGGGGGCGGCCTCAGCCACGACGGGGTCCGCACAGGGTGCGGGACTTGACGGCGGGGTATCTTTTAATAACTCTACTTTTCCCATGTGTTCCTCACGTCCTCCATGTGGCCTTCCTCTTTCATCTTCTCATTTATTACCTTCCTGCAGGGTGTCCACTCCCTCCCAGTCCCCTCTTTCATCAAAGACACACCTGCCGGGATTCGGGGGAACCGATGCACAATTATGTGTGCATCGGGATTCCTCCCGTCCCTGACGTCATCGTGTGAGACCTGGCCCCATGAGCCACGGCCGCGGGGTCCCCCTCGCCGAGCGTCGCTTCCCTTTCTTCTCCTTATTCCCAAGCTCCCTGTCGCCGGAGAGTCACGCCACGCCTCCCTCTCTTGTCTCGCCGACCATGGCGCTACCGTGCCGAACTCTGATTGCCGTTCTTCTTTGCTGGATCTCTTCGCCTTTCATACCACCGCCGCCCCAAGACCCACACCATGGCCGCCACCTCCAAGCTCTGCCGTCAGCTCCCTCCCTTCTCCGACTACGGCAACCCTGCAGCTCAAGCTTCGCCTCGGATCACAACATCGTCCCTGTCCGGCTCTATCCTCGCCGATCTGCCACATCAGTTTTGATGGGGTCGGGGAGGAGGAGGAGGATAGGGTGGGCGAGGGGTGGAGATGAGGAAGGGTTGGAGGATGGGGAGGTTGGATGGGGGGCGCTGACGACAGGGTCGGGGCGAGAGGACGGTGAGGGAGAGACGGCCGGAGAGGGAGAAGTGGAGGTGGAGGAGCACACACGATCATCCGTTGGGCGTTGGGCGTCCGATGCGGGGTGTTGCCCCCCGAATCCTGCCTGCCGACGCTTCTCCCTCTGGCAGGTCGAGCCCTACCATCTTAAGGCGACAGTGGAGACGCTACCGCCGTTCCCTGGAGCGCTCTTATTGGCTGATGATAGCTGGATCTCCTGCCGAGGTTTGATCTTTGACATCTTCTCCTTACCCTTTACGCTTCCCAAGGCTCCAGGCTCATGTCCCATCGCTCTCCATTCAACGCGGTTGCCGATCAGACCGCCGTTCCGGCCATCCACCCTCCATTCCGGCCATCCACGGCCGTCAAAAGCCCGGCCCCCCACATGCCAGCCTCCTACAGCTCCCCCAGCATCTCCTCTCCCGCGCTCTCGACCCCTATGGCGGGTAACAGTAATTCATTCCTTTTGGTATGCCGTATGCATCCTCCCTCACTACCGGTGTTTTCCCTCTGCCATCTCCCTCTTGGCACTGGTTCACCGTGATAAGACACCCTTCGCAGCTCCCTCCATGGTTGTTTCCATGTCCTCCGCCTCCAACATAGACATCCGTTTGTCCTCCACCTCCTATCTGGGAAAGCGACACCCGGTCCTCCGATGCCCTATCCGGCCACACCAAGTACTGACCGTCACCCCCTCGTAAGCGAAGGGTTGAAAGAAGGTGAAAGGATCCTCCCAATCTCCCCGTTCCCCAAGGTCATGCCCGGCATAACTGGCTCATTTAAGCTAAGCTCCACGCAAACCCTTGCTTAGTTACACCAGCCAAGTTGACTCTTGCAGTAATCAACTGCCAGAGGTGTTCCGATCCGGGACCCAATCCTGAGCAACCACTTCCTCCGATAAAACTCCGCCGGCAGCTCCGGAAACCTCACCCACACCGGTGCGCGATCAAAGCTTTCGTGCGATGGTCAGAAACATCGCCGCCATTTGATCAAGGTCAACATGCGACCACCTACTGACCAAGGTCCTCCAATGAGCACCGCCATTGTGTCTTCCAGCAACTAGCTAGAATTTGTAGTCAATAGACTCAATACACACCTTTAAACATATCCGAGACTAGAAAAGGGCCAGTAGTGCGCCACATTCTGGCCAGCTGGTGCCTTGGGTATGCCACCTACACTCGCCTAGCGACGAAGCGTCCAAACAATGCATATTCCCATTGTTTGAGGCTATCCTCCATCTCCTCTGGGTCGAAGGCAACTCTGTTGCCAAATCTCCTCGCATATGCCTTCGCCTCTTCGTTTGACACGTGTGTAGCTGCGCTCACCGTCACCACTCACCACACGGTCCACACCCACCCACGTCCTCTGGCCCTCCGGCTCTCCCAGCCTTGGCAGCTGAGGGCGCGCTCTCTCCTCCTGGAAACTCCCCTCTTCCCTTCTTTTCTCTGGTGGCTCTCCCATGGTGATCTCACTCTCTCACACCTTAAAAGTGGTTCTCTCACCTCACTCACCTTGTGTCCACAGCCATGAACTCCATCCGCGATGACCGTCAACTATCAACTAATTTTAGATCCTCCACCACCACCACCCACACACACACACACCCAAAAAAAAAAAAAAAACTAAATTTAGATCAGTTATTGACTTCCTCTTCCAAAGGATTATAAATTGTTTTTAGAAAAATTGGGTTTCCAAATATAAACAATTGCAACTAGTCCAAAACTGCCACCATGTTTTGCCTTTCCACTAAAAAAAATAATAATACAAGTGAATAAATAATGAAAAGAATTGATTTTAATTCTACCAACCCATCTATTCCACTCTACTACTCTGCTTCCTTGCATAAATGTACAAACTACAACAATCCATTTAATAATAAAAAAACCTACAAACTTATATTAGTAACTCCAAAGAGACACGTCGCCGCCTCCATCCAAATCATCACATCCATATCCAGCCATGCCTCCATTTCCCGCCGGCGGCGGCGGCGGCGGATCAAGGAGCAACCCAGCCGCCATCGCCTCGTAGTAATACCCCTGCATACCCCAGTCCACATCGTATTCCACATCGAACACCTCGCTCGTCGTCTCCACCGTCGAAGAGCACGACGCCGCCGCCTCCTCCTCGTGCGACTGCTCCTCCTCCGCCTCCTTGCGCGGCAGCGGCCTGAACATCGCCGCTCCCTCAGACGCCGCGCGCCGGATATCCCCGGCGCTGGACGAGTCCGGGATCGGGAGGAGCCAGGCAGAGTCGGCGAAGTTAAGGCACGCGGAGCGGCCGCGGAGCGCCATGGCGGCGACATCGTGCGCGCGCGCCGCCATCTCGGGGGTCGGGTAAGTCCCGAGCCATATCCTGGACTTCTTATTGGGCTCCCGCACCTCGCACACCCACCGCCCCTCCCCTTCCCCCCTCCGCCTCACCCCCTTGTACACCGGGTGCCGCGTCTCCCTGAACTTCGTCCTCCCGGCCTTTCTCTTCGGCGGCCCCGACGACACCGTCGCGTACCCCCTCACCACCTCCGCCGACGAGCTCGACGGCGACGAGTAGTCATCATCGCCGCTGCTGTTCGTCATCTATTATGCCTCTCTCTATTCGAGTGATGAGTGGTAGTAGAGATCGAAGTAGGAACTATGGTTGGTTGTTAAATGGGAGAATGGGAATTCCCATTGTTTCTATATATAGTTTTAGTTTGGGTTTCTCCAATTCCTTAGCGGGGTCCGCAGTTGTACGCGGGTTAGACACTCGTTAGACAGCTATAATTAAGTCGAGAAGGATGTGTGGAGGGTACAGCTGGAAGGTAACGTGGGCATGTGGGGGCCGTGACGTCAGTGAAGTCCTGGTTTCAGTTGTGTGGCGGTTCGTTTGGATGGGCGGTTTGACGACCGCCATTTAGAGTAGAAAAAGAAAGCAGCTGCTGCATCCATATATGCAGACAAAAAACTACTTTTGGGTATTGAGGGGTTTGGCCATGCGTCGTTGTTTGCGCGTCATGGGATGTGGGCACACTGGATACAGATCATCTCTCACAGCCGCGCACAAACTGTTTCCTTTTGTTAATTATTAATGAAGCCAGTGCGAAGGTTCGGATCAGCTGGGCGTTTTATGGTTTTGATGGTGACCGGAATGATGATTTGTTTTGAGTGGCTCTTGTTTCTAGGGTGGGGTTAGTGTTGGCTTCTGGAGGCTTTGACTGATAAGCAAATATCTGGGAGGGACCTCTGACTTGGACGTGGATCTTATCTAAGGATATACGTATGGGGGTCTGCCGTCAATTTTAGCAACGTGGGTATTAAACGGGTCACGTCTCTCGCTGGATCCGATCCAGTCCTAATGGGTGAAGTCGAAGGGATTAATCAGGGTTGACCGATTAGGGGGCAGATTGTATGGTTTGGTTTGGATCAGGGGAAGCGCGAAGTCAACGGGTCCTCAACTTTGTTCGCTAAGTGGATAGTTTATTTCGGATTAAGAGATTTTAAATTAGAAAAATTAGAATAATGAATGGGCATAGACCATTTTTATTTTTTTAATAAAAAAAATAAAAATGAGGATACAATCGAGATGGAGTTAAATGGGGATATGATAAATGATATTCTCATTTTTTATGATGGCTCACCTTACCCATCTTATTCATATTTTACTAACCATATTCTGTTTGGGGCCAAACCAAACAACTCCTATGGGTTAGATATGGTTAGAAAAAAAAGGATTAAGGAATAGAGGTAACAAAAAGTAAAGAGGAATGGGGTAAATGGAACGATAGTAACCCCGTAATTATTACTTTTATATTTGAGTAAAAAATGGTGATTAGGGAGATAAAGTGGAGTTATTCTCCCTCATCTTTCGACTACCAAACGAGAGCTAAAGAGTTTGGCTCGTTCTTTATTTGCCTTTGGTTCGGAGATGTAGGCTGGTCAACTAGTTGATTTTTTGAAATTCTACATGATTAAGCAGCATAGAAGTTTCACGAGATAGGCGTTGACTGGAATCCTCGTTTAATGGCATGGACAAATGGTGCCTTTTTGGACTTTGTCTTTCAAGGGCTTGTTTGGTTAGGGATAGGGAATCCCTATCCCATTTTATCTCTGCATTGCAGCCAAATATTATTTAATTCTCATTTTTTTCTTCACTTTATCTCTATTTTTTAACAAATAATTACTATATTTTCTCTTATTTTCAATCAATCACATCAACTTTATCCCTACTTTTTCGCTTTTCAACCAATTATTACTTCATTATTTTTACTTTTCAACCAATCACATCAACTTTATCCCTACTTTTTCAACCAAATATTATTAATTTATTACTACTTTTTAACAAAATATCATACATATCCCACTACTTATCCCAGGATATCAATCCACATCCCCTCTAATCCTGAAATAGGCCATCCCGTAACCAAACGCACCCCAAATGTCCGTGAATAGAACTTGGAATGGGGATAGAGTAATTGTTTTCCTTCAATAAACAGGAATACCAGCTAGGATTCCATTAATAAGTCACCGGAGCTATGTGAATCAGATGTATTCTGCATGTTACAAATAAGTCTTATCCCCAGTGTGGCCTTTTTTGAAGTTAATAATATCTCATGCTATAATGATATTCATTATAACTCGCGGTTAAGGTTCGTAACCTCCATTGGGCTCGAATCCTGTGTGAGAGATTTATGATTAATTGTATTGATAATAATCCACTCTAAATAAGGGTATAACCATCCACTTAACAGACTTAATCATGATTAAAACCCCACGAAAGATTGTGAAGGTTCTAAATGCATTTAAACATTAAAACCAAGATATTTGCTTCCAGATCCAACCTTGAGTATCCATCTTGCTTTCTAAAGGCTTTTATGATTTTTGAAAACAACTCTTATGATTAAGGCTGGAAAAAAAATGGTATTGTCAAAATTATAGAGTGAAATATGATATTTAACATATTTTGAGGATGAAAAAAATGATAGTCACCATTTTTTTCAAATAGAGCAAATTCAAACTAAATATTTAGTTTGAATTTGTTTTATTATCACCAAAATTCTTTGGAATAATTGGTGGCTGAGCAACATCTGAAACTAGATATTAAATCTCGGTGCAATAAATAGTCTAGAGTTAGCCCTTTTACTACAATTCACTATTGCAATCATTCCTACACATGCCCCGCAAATAACTGGATTCAAACAACCTAGTAAAACATCGTCAGACAAAAAACTACTTTTATTGAAAAAAATAGAACTATGATTCTTATTTTCACTATGGTAGTAAATAATCATTTACAACGATAAAACAAAACCACTGATTCTTACCGCTAATCCGAATGGGAGAAGTAAGAAGAAAAAAGCGCAAAAAAACAACTTGATCGAGGCCATTGTACCACACTGTGTCCTTAAGCTCGTACTGCCCACCACCACCGAAGCTTCTGGTTCTTGAGGCAAGGAGCTCCCAGGGTACAATGGTCTTCTGCGTGAATGGAAGGAAGTCGGCATCCGATCGCCCGTCAAGCCTTCGTCGGTATGGTTCTCTCAACTTACAGGACCCTCTACGAAGTGGTGGTGTGCAATTATGGATGCATGCAGCTTAGCCTTGAACTGGATGGGTAGGGTTCTATTTATAGGCTAGGATGACTAGCTAATCATCCACTTAGTGAGAAGGTGAAGAGACTCGCCACGTCAACGGTAACAACCCAGTTATGGGTGCTGTCACATCACCTGTAACCTCCACTTGGGGAGCTCAAGGGTCGCCACGTCAACAGTAACAGCTGACTATGAGGACATGGGCTGCTATATCATCCATAACTTCCCAGTCATGGGTAGTCTAAGAGTCATAACTGACTCAGCCTATTATTGTGAGTAAATGAGTCATTTAAACTCAACTGTAACCGACTTGAAAGCTGAAAAGTCAAGCTGACACAACCCAATCGGTCTAGTGTATTCGACCTAACTCAACCAGATCGCCGTGTAGCAAAATAAACACACACGGCACACGGCTCACGAGCACGACCGGACGGCGAGCGGCAGTGGCGCATGTGTGGGTGCCTCTCTCTAGTCTACTCAAGTGTTCAAAGCATAGAAGCTCCAAACACTATATAAACAAGTGAAATGTTTTCTCCAGAACCAATGTGAGACCAAACATTTTACTGCACCATATGGGTTCCTCCATTTGGTTATTAAAAAATGGGCTTTCTCTTGGCCCATTTGATTTAACCCTTCGGGGCTTAGCCCACACTTATTTAATAAGTGTTTTGGGCTTTTATACAAGCCTTAATCCAACAATCCCCCACATGAATCAAATGGTTAATCATATGCTATATGATTCCTAATGCGTTTAAGAGTACCACATAAACTTGTTGCATCGGAAGATGTAGCTTTAGCTTTGAACCTTCCCTAGTGAAACACTGTCGAATGTACTCGCTAAACAGTGAACGTGATGTCTTGAACTATTCAACTTTTGTGTACACTAAGACAACACTGTTCACACAGCGCCTTTCTTATACCACTGAAAGCTCTTTTATTGTGTTCATTTCGGCCCTGAAAATGCATGGTAGAATTCTTCTAGTGCTTTGAAGAACTAGCTCTTACATCATTCTCATAGAAGTGGCCCCTTTTCACTCGATATAGGTGATCTCTTATTAAAAACATCCTACTATGCCCTTACTTTTTGAGTAATAAGGATCATTAAAAACATAAGCTTAACCTTACACTGTGCAGATTTATCACTCACTCGTCAAAGGAATGGGTAAGAGTGATCTTAGTAATTGCCCCCACAATCCGGTTGTCTCGTTGAATCTAAAATCTGGATCTACTAGATTAGTTAGGTTGATTTGGCACTGAGGAGGATCGTCATTTCATGGGCTTCAACTCCATTCCCCTCGACAAAATATCCGCTAGATCTCTTGTTAGGCCTTTGGTTAGTGGATCTATAATATTTTCCTTCGATCTCACGAAATCGATAAATATCACACCAGTAGACAACAATTTCCTCACTGAATTGTGTCATCGACGTATATGCCGAGACTTTCCATTATACATGTGGCTTTGTGCTCTGCTTATTGCTGACTGATTGTCGCAGTGAATACTAATAGGAGGCACTTATTTTGGCCACATAAGAATATCTTTTAGGAAATTACTGATACGATGCACCTTCTCAAGGGCTTTCGTACCGGGTCTCTTGCCTTATCTCAGATCCTCTTTAGCCAAATCTATGGCTAGGTCGAGAGATACCTTTAGGGTTTTAGGAGAAGGACCCTAGGTATTCGACGAGGAAAGCGAAGACTAGAGGAGGAGACGGATGAGAAGAGGGATACCTTGCAGCTCCTCTAGGGTTGGCTGGCTTCTCTTGGAGATTCAAGCCTTGGAGAACGTGGTGGAGGGAAGCACGGCAGCCAAGGGGACGCCGGTGATGGGGACGTGCACTGTAGATGGCAGCGGTGGACGGCAATGGATGGTGGCCGGCTGGTGGAGAAAGAATCCGGCAGGAGAGAGATGAAGGTGGCTGGTGGCTTGTGGAATTAGGGTTACAGCTACTCCTATATTACTTCTACTCCTAAGATTTATCTCTACTAAATAATAACTCTCATAAATTCGTCCATGACTTAATACAAGCTATAGAGGTCCTTTTATAGAGGCTTCAAGAGAGTTCTACTCCAACTAGAGAACTACCTTGCTTTAATCAGCAAGTAACCATACTTTCCTACTAAGACTCAATCATAACTCAAACTTCCTGATTACTAGGACTATTAATAGGAACTAATAAAGCAAATCATAAACTGAACTCAAAATAGGAAACTGACTCAATCAAGATAACTACTAACTAGGAAATCATCTAAGTAAGCAAACCAGTTAGGAATAGGATTCCTTTGGCCGGCTGAGCTTAGAACGCCCAAAGGGACTTGGGTGCAGCCAACTCCTTGGCGTGGGCCCATCCAAGCAAGGACGTGGGTCCCTTCTTGGAATGGCTCGGTTCGACCTCGTATCATCCCTCGTCCCTTCAAAATTGGCCTTGTCCACAAGGCCTGAATGTGATGAGGAAAGAGGGCTCTTCTCTTCTCGAACCGGAGTGATGTGGCTGGACCGCAACTGTTGCTCTGTACTCGGCGGTGAGAATCCCGGTCTGGCCCATGGTGGATCTAATGGTAACTGGGCCATTGAATCAGGGGGCCATGCAGCTGGTGAGAACCCTGGTCGCACCCATGGTGGATCAGGTGGTAACCGGATCGGTGAATCAAAGAGCCATGCTGCCGGTCTAGAAGGAGGAGGCTGAAACTTAGGTGGATCTGGCGGCCTCTGGAACTCCAAGAAGTAGAGGGCGGCTGTAGATCGACGATGGGGCCACCTCAAGTGCTGGTGTCCTAGGTCAAAGACTCGGTCGACCTGAATCAAATCCTTCCAAGATGGAAGTAGACCCAAGACAGCGGCTGGATACAGTCGTGCCGAGGACGGAGCATCCGGGGGACGATCTGATGGTTCAGGTGGCTCCAAGCATGGGATCTTCAATGGTTCTCCTGGATCATCCTCGACACGTCCCATGAGTAGTGTCACCCATGACCATAGGATGGGATCTGATCTCCATGGCCTGGTCGGATGTGCAGGATCTTGGCTTGATGCTGAGTCAAGCTCGCTTTGGCCCAGTCTGAAGTGAAGTCGGCTGGGCCACGCTTCTGCTGCACTACTTGGATCTTGATCAGGTTCAGTTTGACTGAGCTTGATGGAGCTTGGCTGGCTGCAATCAGATCTAGTCGGATTGATTCTGGCTGCATCCAATTGAGTCTGACTTAGCCTGGTCTGATCTGAGCTTGGTCGGATCTGGTTGGTGTAACCAAACCTGGTTGTGCTTGGATGGAATCTGACCAAGTCTTGTAAGCTGCAATCTGACTCGACCAATTGTAGGTGATGGAGTCGGAGTTTGATCAGGTTCAAACCGTAGTGATTTGATTTGATCTGATCAGATAGCTGAGTGGCTCTGGCAACTGAGAGGGAACTGAACTTGGTCCCCGGTGAGGGATGTTCATCAGGGTTTGGATCCCATGGAGAAGGGGGGATGAGAGGATGGGGGTTCAACCCAATGGGGTGAATCTGGATGGGTGTCGGTTCTGGTGGTTGGGGTTTGGAGACGGGCTTGGTAATGTCGAGGAAGGTGTCAGGAGGTTTAGGGGACGGCCTTTGTTGGCTTGAGAGATCTTTCAGTGGGCCATGGAAGGAGGTTATGGTAGGATCAGGGGCAGGTAGGCCGTGACTTCCTTGAGGTTTGTCGCCGGAGTGGGGAAAGATGGAGTTGGGAGCCAGCAGGTTGGTACATGGAATGGCTATGGGTGGAGAGGTTGGGTGGCTTTGAGGGGGACCTTGGTGGAGGTTACATGGTGTGGGGAGTTCTTCAACAAAGGTGAGGTCGGTGGCTGCATTTGAGGAATTGCTGGTGGTGGGAAGGTAGGGTTTGGATGAAAGGAAAGAAGAAGAAGATGATGATAGGGTGCTGACTGGGCTGAGATGTGGGGCGGGATATGGCTGAGGTGGTGAAGCGGGGTAAGGGGGCAGCGGGTGTTGTTCATGGTTTGGGTCATGGGATAGCTCGTGGGTAGGGGGAGTATGAGGAGTCCTAATCCCGGTAGAGCTGGGTTTATGTTTTGCAATCCAAGTTGCAGCTAGAATGGGATTTTCTTTGGAAATCTGAACTCTGGTAGGGCTTGACAGATTCGTAGGAGAATATCGTTTGATCATTGCTTCCCACTGTTCTACAGAAGGGTAAGGTAGAGGGCTCCAACTATGTACAGCTTCCTTCCATTGTTCAACGGTAGGGTAAGCAGTACTCCAAGTTTGACTAGGATTCCTAGTTGGAGTAGGATTTGTAATCCTAGTTCCAGTAGGATTTTGAGTCCAAGTCGTACTCTGAGTTTGACTCGAATTCCTAGTTGGAGTAGGATTTGTAATTCTAGTTCCAGTAGGATTTGGAGTCCAAGTTGTACTCAAGTAGCCATTGGTGTTTGTAGGTTTGGGTTGGTTGTAAGGAGTAGGTAATGGCTGATACGGTGGTGATGGATTGTAGGGAGGAATAGGGTTGTACGGTGCGTAGGGAGGTGGCATAGGCTGCTGGTATGGTGGCTGGGCATGGGCGGGGTATAGGGGCTGATATGGTGGTGGAGGGACTCGGCCAGGTAGAGTAGGGTTAGGGTTAGGGAACGGATGGCCAAGGGAAAGAGGATGAGTGGGTTGAACCGGTTGGGTAGTAGGCTGGTTAGGAGGAATTGGATTGTAGGCTGCATAGGGTGGAGGTAGATGATGATATGGTAGGGGTATCATAGATGGCGGTATAGGATAGGCTGGTACTCCTGCCATCAGAGTAGCTTTCAGAAGGCTTTGGGCGGCACAGTCCGCGGAACGGAGCTCTGATACCAAGTTGATACGATGCACCTTCTCAAGGGCTTTCGTACCGGGTCTCTTGCCTTATCTCAGATCCTCTTTAGCCAAATCTATGGCTAGGTCGAGAGATACCTTTAGGGTTTTAGGAGAAGGACCCTAGGTATTCGACGAGGAAAGCGAAGACTAGAGGAGGAGACGGATGAGAAGAGGGATACCCTGCAGCTCCTCTAGGGTTGGCTGGCTTCTCTTGGAGATCCAAGCCTTGGAGAACGTGGTGGAGGGAAGCACGGCAGCCAAGGGGACGCCGATGATGGGGACGTGCACTGTAGATGGCAGCGGTGGACGGCAATGGATGGTGGCCGGCTGGTGGAGAAAGAATCCGGCAGGAGAGAGATGAAGGTGGCTGGTGGCTTGTGGAATTAGGGTTACAGCTACTCCTACATTACTTCTACTCCTAAGATTTATCTCTACTAAATAATAACTCTCATAAATTCGTCCATGACTTAATACAAGCTATAGAGGCCCTTTTATAGAGGCCTCAAGAGAGTTCTACTCCAACTAGAGAACTACCTTGCTTTAATCAGCAAGTAACCATACTTTCCTACTAAGACTCAATCATAACTCAAACTTCCTGATTACTAGGACTCTTAATAGGAACTAATAAAGCAAATCATAAACTGAACTCAAACTAGGAAACTGACTCAATCAAGATAACTACTAACTAGGAAATCATCTAAGTAAGCAAACCAGCTAGGAATAGGATTCCTTTGGCCGGTTGAGCTTAGAACGCCCAAAGGGACTTGGGTGCAGCCAACTCCTTGGCGTGGGCCCATCCAAGCAAGGACGTGGGTCCCTTCTTGGAATGGCTCGGTTCGACCTCGTATCAATTACGCAGTCATTTCGCTTCTTCCCCAGCTAGGTCTAATACTATGAACTCAGTTTCCATAGTAGATCTTGTTATGCAAGTCTGCTTGGATGATTTCCAAGACACAGCTACACCTTCAATTATAAAGATAAATCCACTCGTGGATTTTGTGTCATTGGAGTCTGATATCTGGTTTCCATCTGAATACCCTTCAAACCAGCTGGATATCTCATGTAATGTAATCCATAATTTACTTTGTACCTTAGATATCTAAGGACTATGATTATTGCCTTCTAGTGATCTGTATTCAGATTGCTTGTGTATTTACTCAGCTTATTTACTGAGTTAGCAATATCTGGTCAAGTGCAGTTCATGATATACATCAGACTATGTATAATCCTTGAATATTCTAATTGTTGTACACCTTCACTGTGGTGTTTCTTTAGATGTGAGTTGACATCTAGCGATGTCCTGGGTACAACATTATTCCCTTTGTCAAATTTATCAATAACTTTCTTAATATAATGACTTTGGAATAATGTATAACCATTCGAAGTTTTGGTAATTTTCATATCAAGTATCACATCAGCGACATCCATATCCTTCATGTCAAAATTTCATGACAACATGCTCTTAGTAGCTTTTATGATGTTATCATTACTACTAATGATGATCATATCATCTACATAAAGCCATAGTATTATATATTCCTTTTCATTGCCTTTTATGTAAATGCATTTGACACATTCATTTATAGGAAAGCTGTTTGTCAACATCACTTGATCAAACTTTTCATGCCGTTGCTTAAGTGCTTGTTTAAGTCCGTATAAGGATTAAACAAGTCGACAGACTTTCTTTTCTTTCCCAGGAACCACAAACCCCTCGGGTTGTTCCATGTAGATTTTCTCTTCCAGATCACCGTTTAGGAAAGTTGTCTTTACATCCATTTGATGTATATCCAGATTGTTTAAAGTCGCAAGGGCAATAACTAATCTGATGAACATTTTCCTAGTAACTGGAGAATAGGTGTCAAAATAGTCCACCCCTTCAGTTTGTTTGAAACCCTTGACAACAAGCCTTGTCTTGTATTTGTCAACCGTTCCATCCGTTTTCATTTTGGCTAAATTACTGTTTTGGGCCCTGTGGTTTTCACCATGTTTCATTTTGGGCCATGTGTTTTAAAATCTTTCAAATTAGGCCCTATGGTTTTGATTTTGTAACAATTAAGGCCCTCAGGCCAACGCCGTTAATCCCCGTTGACGGTAAATGAGTCACGTGACATCACGTGATATCACGTGATTTCGATTTGGGCCCTGTGGTTTTCAAAATGTTTCATTTTGAGCCATGTGGTTTAAAATCTTTCAAACAAAGCCCTATGGTTTTGATTTTATAACGCTTAAGGCCCTTAGACCAACGCCGTTAATCCCCGTTGACGGCAAATGAGTCACGTGACATCATGTAATTCAAACGAAAGGTATGTTACTTCGTCCTCCTTTTTTCACCGTATTTGCCGTTAATGGGGTTAACGGCGTCAGCCTGAGGGCCTTAAGCGTTACAAAATCAAAACCATAGGGCCTTGTTTGAAAGATTTTAAACCAAATGGCTCAAAATGAAACATTTTGAAAACCACAGGGTCCAAATCGAAATGACGTGATATCACGTGATGTCACGTGACTCATTTGCCGTCAACGGCGATTAACGGCGTTGGCCTGAGGGCCTTAATTGTTACAAAATCAAAACCATAGGGCCCAATTTGAAAGATTTTAAACCACAGGGACCAAAATGAAATATGGTGAAAACCACAGGGCCCAAAACAGTAATTTACCCTTTCATTTTCTTTCTGAAAACCCACTTGTAACCCAAAGGTTTACAACATGGTGGCAAATCCGTCAGTTCCCATGTATGGTTCTGCATGATGGAATCAATTTCACTCTTCACAACTTCCTTCCATAAATGAGCTTATGGAGTTGACATTGCTTCTTTGAATGTCTGAGGGTCATTTTCTAACAAATATGTTAGAAAATCTGGGTCGAAAGAAGTTTCTTTTCTAACCCTCTTACTCTGTCTTGGTTCCTCATCATCTTCATGAACTGAGGACTCTTAGAATCCTTCTTCTTCAGCGTTCTTATAAGCTCTCTCACTAGCCTCTATTGTAGGAGAAGGTTTATAAGGAAACACATTTTCAAAGAACGAGGCATCCCTAACCTCTAAGATAGTGTTCACATGGATTTCAGGATTATCTGATTTATTGACCAAAAATCGGTAATGTGAGGACCTGCCCCTCTACTCAGTAGCAGTTACTGGTGACGTGGCGCCTGTTCAGCTCTCTACTAAGTAGCAGTTACTGGTGATGTGGCAGAGTGGCAGCCCGTGACTGGGCGGTTACTGATGATGTGGCGCTGACGTAGCGAGTCTCTTCACCTCCCTACTAAATGGCTGATCAACTAGCCTAACTAGCCTATAAATAGGACCCCATACCAGCCATTCTTGGAGCTTGCTCATGCATTCACCTCTCACCACACCACTTGCACAATAGAGGGTCCTGATTGAGAGTACGATACCATCTTGGAGCTCGAAAGGCGATCGGACGGCCGGCTTCCCTCCAATCGCGGTGGATCGTTGTACCCTGGGAGCTTTTTGCCTCAAGAACCAGAAGCAAGGGGTGGTGGGCAAATAAAGCTTAAGGGCACAGTGTGGCACACTGGCCTCGATCAAGCGGCGTTTCTTCGTCGGATTCGTATTCCTTCTCTTTCATCCATTTACCGGATTAACAGTATGTGTAGTTTTGTTTTGTTAAAACTGATTGTAAATGGTTACTTGCTACCCTAGTAAAAGCAATAATCCTAGTCTATATTTCCAACAATCTTAAGCTTTATTCGGTTTGACCGTATTTTCCGGATCCACTTCTCCTACGGATCCTCTTCTGTTTTATTTTCTTTTTGAGAGGAAGTTCTACTTCCTATAAGAACTGTAAAACACAAGAACTGAACCACTTTGTGGTTGGTCTGCTTTTGCAGATGGCTTCAGGAGCAGGTGCTGAACCTGTAATCCCTCCTCGTGTGGAGAAAGTGCCGGTAGGCAATCCATCTGTAGTGGAAAATGCCTAGCTAGAGAGACCTGAAAAGTTTAAGGGGCTGAATTTTAAGCAGTTGCAGCAGAAAATATTGTTCTACTTGACCACCCTTAAACTGGTCAGGTATCTCACTGAGGATGAGCCTGTTCTTACTGAAGAACAGAAGAATGCTCATACCGTAGCTGCAGTTCAGGCTTGGGGTCATTCTGACTTTCTATGCCAGAACTATATCCTGAACGGCTTGGACGACAAGCTCTACAATGTGTACTTTCCCAAAGAACCGCAAGGGAACTTTGGGAAGCATTGGACAATAAGTAAAAGGTGGATGACGCCGGCGTAAAGAAATTTGTTGTCGGTTGATTCCTTGAGTACAAGATGGTAGATGGTAGAAGCGTTGTCGAACAAGTTGAGGAACTTCAGCTCATCTACCATGACATGAATGCTGAAGGTATGATTCTGAATGAACCTGTCCAAGTGACGGCAATGATAGAGAAACTGCCGTCTTCTTAGAAGGACTTCAAGAACTACTTAAAGCACAAACGAAAGGAGATGAGTCTTGAAGATCTTGTTCGGAAGCTGAAGATCGAGTAGGATAACCGCAAGACCGATAAGAACAGTGGTCTAGGCATTTACTCTAAGTCGAACTTAGTGGAGAATGTCAGCGGTTTGAAAGACAAGAAGCGCAACCGCTTCAATGAGGGCACTAAGGGAGGCAATGGGTCTCAGAAGATCAAGGGCGAGTGTTTTGTCTGCGGGAATGCAGGACTTCGGCCCAAGGATTGCCGCAACTGCCCAAGTGCTCAAGGGAAGAAGAAGCTAGCTCCCAAGAGGATGATGACAGAAGCCAAATAGCTGAAGGTCTCAGTGCAGAGATGGATGACTTGCAACTGGTTGCAGTTGTCTCAGAGGTGAATCTGATCGGGAGCAACCCGAAGGAATGGTGGGTCGACACTGGCGCTACCCGCCACATCTGCTCCAATAGATGGGTGTTCGACACCTACCAGGCAGTGGATGGAGAACGCTGCTACATGGGAAACTCTGCAACCTCCAAGGTGGAAGGTAAAGGGACTGTGAAGCTGAAGATGACGTCTGGGAAGGAGCTGACCCTGACAGAAGTCCTTCATGTGCCAAAGATACGCAAGAATCTGATCTCAGGTTCTGTGATGAGTAAGAAGAGCTTCAGGTTGGTCTTCAAATCTGATAAGGTCATCTTAGCAAAGAATGACATGTACATTGGCAAGGGCTACATGACTGAGGGGTTGTTCAAAATGAATATAATGACTGTAATCCCCAAGGTCAAGACTAGTGAAGCCTTAAAGGCTAGTGCATCTACTGTACTCAATGTCGCCCAAGAGGCTAATAAAGAGAAGCTTGTCTATGTGATTGAGTCATTTAATTTATGGCATGGGAGATTAGGACATGTGAATAAAAATTCCATGAAAAGATTAATACCCTTAAATCTTTTTCCTAAATTCATAATTGATAACGAACACAAATGCGAGGTTTGTGTAGAAGCCAAATTAGCCAAGACTTCGTTTCAATCAATTGAACGAAGCACTGAACCTTTAGGTTTAGTACACACAGATGTTTGTGATCTAAAAATTGTACAGACTAGAGGTGGTAAGAGGTATTTTATTACCTTCATCGATGATTATACAAGGTACTGTTACGTCTACTTAATGAGAAGTAAAGATGAAGCAGTAGAGATGTTCACTCATTATAAGAATGAAGTGGAGAATCAACTCGATAAGAAGATAAAAATGCTGAGGAGCGATAGGGGAGGTGAGTATGAGTCACCTTTTGCCCAAATATGTGCCAAGAATGGCATTATTCATCAAACCACAACTCCCTATTCTCCAGAACAAAATGGAATAGCAGAACGTAAGAATTGGATGCTAAAGGAAATGATGAATGCCATGCTTATGAGCTCATGCTTACCTCATAACATGTGGGGGGAAGCTATACATACGACAAATCATTTGCTGAACAGACTACCGCACAAAAGGTTAGATAAGACGCCTTATGAACTATGAAAAGACCGTGCGCCTAATTATAAGCTCTTAAGGGTTTGGGGATGTCTAGTAAAGGTACCAATTCCAGTTCCTAAACGAACTAGAATAGGACCAAAGACGGTAGATTGTGTGTTCATTGGATATGCATAGGATAGTAGTACTTACCAATTTTTGGTTAGTAAATCAGATAATCCTGAAGTGCATGTGAACACTGTCTTAGAGGCTAAGGATGCCTCATTCTTCGAAAACGTGTTCCCTTACAAGTCCTCTCCTACATCAGAGATTAGTGAGAGAGCTTATGACAACACTGGGGAAGAAGGAATTCAAGGGACCTCAATTCATGAAGAGGATGAGGAACCTAGACGGAGTAAGAGGGTGAGGAAAGAAACTTCATTCGGCCCAGATTTTCTAACATATTTATTAGAAAATGACCCTCAAACATTCAAAGAGGCAATGTCAGCTCCAGATGCTCCTTTATGGAAGGAAGCAGTGAATAGTGAAATTGATTCCATCATGCAGAATCATACATGGGAATTGATTGATTTACCACCAGGTTGTAAACCTTTGGGTTACAAGTGGGTTTTTAAAAAGAAAATAAAAGCAGATGGAACGGTTGACAAATACAAGGCAAGGCTCGTTGTCAAGGGTTTCAAACAAACTGAAGGGGTGGACTATTTTGACACCTATTCTCCCATCACTAAGAAAACCTCAATTAGATTAATTATCGCCCTTGCGGCTTTAAACAATCTGGATATACATCAAATGGATGTAAAGACAACTTTCCTAAATGGTGATCTGGAAGAAAAAATTTACATGGAACAACCCGAGGGGTTTGTGATTCCTGGGAAAGAAAAGAAAGTCTGCCGACTTGTTAAGTCTTTGTATGGGCTTAAACAAGCACCTAAACAGTGGCATGAAAGGTTTGATCAAGTGATGTTGACAAACGGCTTTCACATAAATGAGTGTGACAAATGCGTTTACATAAATGGTGATGAAAAGGAATGTATAATCCTATGCCTTTATGTAGATGATATGATCATCATTGGTAACAATGATAATGTCATAAAAGCTACTAAGAGCATGTAGTCACGAAACTTTGATATGAAAGATATAGGTGTCGCTGATGTGATACTTGGTATGAAAATTACCAAGACTTCGAATGGGTATATATTATCCCAAAGTCATTATATTAAGAAAATTCTTGATAAATTTGACAAATGGAGTGATGTTGTAGCCAGGACACTGCTAGATGTCAACTCGAATCTAAAGAAACACCACGGTGAAGGTGTACAACAAATGGAATATTCCAGGATTATAGGCAGTCTTATGTATATCTTGAACTGTACTAGACCGGATATTGCCAACTCAGTAAACAGGCTGAGTAGATACATTAGCAATCCGAGTACAGATTACTGGAAGGCAGTTATCAGAGTCCTTAGATATCTAAGGTACACGGCAAATTTTGGATTGCATTATACGAGATATCCAACAGTACTTGAAGGTTATACAGATGCAAACTGGATATCGGACTCTAATGACACAAAATCCACAAGTGGATTTGTCTTTGTAATTAGAGGTGCAGCTGTGTCTTGAAAATCATCCAAGCAGACTTGTATAGCAAGGTCTAATATGGAAGCTGAGTTCATAGCATTAGACCTAGCTGGGGAAGAAGCCGAATGGCTGCGTAACTTTATAGAAGATATTCCTATGTGGCCTAAACCTGTGCCTTCTATTAGTATTTATTATGACAGTCAGTCAGCAATAGGGAGAGCACAAAGCCACATGTATAATGGAAAATCTCGACATATGCGACGACGATATAATTCAGTGAGGAAATTGTTGTCTACTAGTGTGATATCCATCGATTTCGTGAGATCAAAGGAAAATATTGCAGATCCACTAACCAAAGGCCTAACAAGAGATCTAGTGGATGTTTCGTCGAGGGGAATGAGGTTGAAGCCCATGAAATGACTATACTCCTCAATGGCAACCTAACCTAGATAATCTGGCAGACCCAGATTCTAGGTTCAATGGGACTACCGAATTGTGGGGGGCAGTTGCTAAGATCACTCTTACCCATTCCTATGATGAGTGAGTGATTACCTGCATAATGTAAATGTTAAGCTTATGCTTTTAATGATCCTTATTACTCAATAAGTAAAAGCATGGACGGATGCTCTTAATAAGAGATCACCTATATCGAGTGAGAAGGGGCCGCTTTAATGAGAACGTTTTAAGGGCTAGTTCTCTAAAGCACTCGAAGAATTCTATCAGGCATGTCCAGGGCCGAAATGGACACAACAAATGAGCCATTAGTGGTATAAGAAATACGTTGTGTAAGCACTGTTGTCTTGGTGTACATAAAAGCTGAACAGTTTAAGACATCGTGTTCACTATTTAGCAAGTACATTCAATAGTGTTTTACTAAGGAAGGTTCAAAGCCGAAAGCTACCTCTCCTGAAGCAGCAAGTATCTGCGGTACTCTCAAGTGTATTAGGATCATACAGCATTTGATCAGTCATTTGATTCGTGTGGGGGATTGTTGGATTTAAGGCTTTTCTAAGGCTCAAAACTCCTAGGGTGAAGGAGTGGGCTAAGCCTTAAATACAGGTGTTGAATCAAATGGGTCTATTAAAGCCCAGTTTAGAAGAGAGCCATATGAAGCCCATGTGAGTGTGTGTGTAAATGTTTAGTCCCACATTATTTGGAACAAGAACATTTCTCTAGTTTATATAGAGCCTTGTGCATCTATAGTTTGAGTGTGTATAAGAACTAGAGAGAGGCACACACACGTGCGCGCACATGTGCCACCGGGCATCGCCCGCCGGCAACCCGCCTCCTGCCGGCCGTCGGACTGGCACCGGCGACGGTGACGTGTGCGTCCATGTGGGCGCCACGTGTATACCATACTTGCATTTTTGCATACGTGGCAAGTGACTGTTCATCTTCCTGAGCAGTTATAAGTGGGCCGAGCCACATTGAGTGAGCCATTAATTCACCAGAAGTGGGCTGAGTCAGTTATGACTCTTGGTCTCCCCATGATGCCCATGACTGGGCAGTTATGGATGAGGTGGCAACCCATGTTCTCCTGGGTGGCTGTTACTGGTGACGTGGCGCCTGTTCAGCTCCCCACTGAGTAGTAGTTACTGGTGATGTGGCAGAGTGGCAGCCCATGACTGGGCGGTTACTGATTATGTGGCGCTGACGTGGCGAGTCTCTTCACCTCCCCACTAAATGGCTGATCAACTAGCCTAGCTAGTATATAAATAGGACCCCATACCAGCCATTCTTGGAGCTTGCTCATGCATTCACCTCTCACCACACCACTTGCACAATAGAGGGTCCTGATTGAGAGTACGATACCATCTTGGAGCTCGAAAGGCGATCGGACGGCTGGCTTTCCTTCAATTGCGGTGGATCGTTGTACCCTGGGAGCTTTTTGCCTCAAGAACCAGAAGCAAGGGGTGGTGGGCAAATAAAACTTAAGGGCACAGTGTGGCACACTGGCCTCGATCAAGCGGCGCTTTTTCTTCGGATTCGTATTCCTTCTCTTTCATTCATTTTCCGGATTAACGGTACATGTAGTTTTGTTTTGTTAAAACTGATTGTAAAGGATTACTTGCTACCCTAGTAAAAGCAATAATTCTAGTCTATATTTCCAACAGCTGGAAGCTAATAATAAATCTAGTGGTGCTAATAGCAAGAGCAATACTAGGATGAGTGGTAGCAGCAGCAGCATTGTTGTTTGTTGAAGATGTGAGTGAGTGAGCAAGTGTGATGTCTCTGACGGAAGCAGGAGGTGGTTTGGTTTCTTTCTTCTCGCAGTGGAGTTTTTCTTCTACGTCGAGTCGCCGATCACACGAGCGGCGCGGATGCGAGAAGGCTGTGGATGGTGGATGCCGCCGAGTCGCACGAGCGGCGCATGTGTGAAAAGGCTGTGAATGGTGGATGATAGATGGTGGATAGTGGATTATGGTGCATAGTGGATTATGGATTATGATGGATAGTGGATAGTGAATTTTGGTAGATAGTGGATAGTGGATTATGGTGGATAGTGAATAGTGGATTATGGTAGATAGTGGATTATGATAGATAGTGAATAGTGGATAGTGGATTATGGTAGATAGTGGATAGTGGATTATGGTAGATAGTGGATAGTGAATAGTAGATAATGGATTATGGTGGATAGTGGATAGTGAATTATGGTGGATAGTGGATAGTGAATTACGTTGGATAGTGCATAGTGAAAAGTGGATTATGGTAAATAGTGGATTATGGTGAATAGTGGATAGTGAAAACTTGATCATATACGTTTTTAATCAAAACTGATTTAAAAGATACAAAATACAAGGAATTTGTAAGTGTATCTTATGAGGCTAGATCGCTCGTAACGGGTCTTGGCTAAGAAATGGCTCAATCAGATCGGCTTGATCTGAATCGAAATTGTTTGAAATCAGCTTTAATTTGATCAGATCTGATTGGCAGAGACTGAGCCTGATCAGATATGACTGGTCTGGATCTGGGTCAGATCCAATTTGGTTGATTGAGTCAACTCGAATCTAATCAAGTGGTTCAACCTGATTTGAACATATAGCTTGGAGAGGAAGCAAGGTGGATCGAACGACTGAGGGAGCTCTGGTTTTGATCGATGGTAAGGAGGGACTGTCGGTGGTCGATGCTGATAGGGATGAAGTCGTGGTGGCTTGGGGAGTCGATCCAACAGGTCGGATCGTCGGTGGAATCGCTGGAGGCGACGGATCTGAGCTGGCGGCGGCAACGCTCTTGGAGAGAGGAAGACCGTCGTCGCCGGATCGAAGTCAAATCTAAGCCGGAGACGGAGGAGAGGTTGTGGGGGTGAGGGGGTTTCGAATCTGGTGGTGGAGGACCTCGGGGAGGCCGGAGGCGATGGACTGAGGTGGCGGAGGCGCCGGTCTGAGAGAGGAGGGGAGCTTGGGGTTGACGGGTTTCTAAGGGAGAGGAGGATGGCGTCGGAGTTAGGTTGCGGGCCATAGGGGAGGTCGTAGGGTGGTCGTGGAGGTCGGAAGGTGTCATGGCGGCGTCGGGGGCCGCAAAAAATGGGAAGAATGGTGGGTTTCGGGTAGATGGTCGAAGTTAATGGGGGGGAAGTGGTGGTCGGGGTGGGCTGAGAGGCCGTCGGGATTGGGAAAGAAGGAGGTGGTCGTGGTAGGGGAGGATCTCGGCGAGGAGGTCGGGGGGCAGCCGAGCTCGAGGTGGAGGTTGCCGGTGACTGGGAAGGGCGACATCAATGTAGGGGACCTCGGGGAGGTCGGGGTGGCGATGGAGTGGAGGAGGGATGCCATCAGTGGTCGTGGTTTCATCGGAGAAGGGCAATGACATTATAGTTTTTTTATAAACGAAGGTGACTAATCGTCTTTTAAAAAAAGGGTAAAGTATGCGTTTGGTATCTGGGTTTTCAGGCAAATTTTTATGTGATACCCATGTTTTCAAAAGTAAGCATTGAATACCTATGTTTCTCGAACCATTTTTAATTGATGCCTCCGTCCACCTGCCGTCTGCCGGTCTAACGACGGCCCGAGCGAACTGGTCACGTGCCTACACGTGACCGGACAATCTCCTTTCTCTGATCATAAAAACATTCTGATAGGAGGGGTTTAACAACCCAAGCAGCGGCGGTGTTGATCCTTTCTTTCAAGATCAGAGGAATCAACATCGGTGGAGCGGCGGGAGCACTGCTCCAGCAGCTGTTGCACCTCCACCCGGCTTCTCTTCACTCTCTGGAACACCTCCCTCACCTACCTCTGAAGCGGGCCCATCCCCTCCCCCAGCTTCCGTGACGCCTCTGCAAGCTCCTCGGCTCTATGTTGCCACCCTTCTTTACCTGCCACCGTCTCGAGCAGCACTCTTGCGCTCTTCTCCATCCCCTGCAGCTCCGCCAATAGTCATGCTGAACACCTCTTATCCTTTTTCTTCCATTCCTCTGTTATCTGGTGTCGGAGCGCTGCTAAAGGTGCGGTCCATGCCAGCTGGCTTGGCGACAGTACCACCGGCAGGGTGCCCGGTGCGTTGGCCCAGTCTTGGCACGGCAAAGCAGCAACCAGTGCCCACATGGTGAATACCAGCACGGAGCTCATGATTTGAACGGCCAGAATGAGGCTGCCACCGGCCCCAGTGTCCGGACAACGTGGCAAGGCCAGGCGGGCGGCCATGGCCTGCAGCTGTTTCGAAGCGGACCATTTTCGAGACACGCTCGTCTGCAAGTGCCCCTCGCTTTTGTTTCTAACATAGGAGCTATTGCTGTTGTTGCGTACCCTGGCGCCGTCGAGGGACCAAGCCCTCTCTGTCTTGGCATTGGTAGGCATGGAGCCGAGTAGATTGGTTAAGGCTCTCGTGGCTCGATTGAGCTGCCCCTGACACGGCGGCCGCTGGCAGCCGCCGGGCTGTTGTTGGACAGCCGAGGCGGCGATGTTTGCGTGACGGAGGCAGTGCTGGAGGCTGGAAATAGCATCAATGACATCATTACATATGTCTAAAGCTTTGACGGCCTGATCGAGGAGGCCGGAGACGAGCCGGTTCACCGACGGCATAGAAATCATGGTTGGGTCAAGAGCGAGGACGAGAAGGGCCCTGAACTCCTCTTCGCACAATAGGAAAACACCAAGCAGCTTCTCGAGAAATGCCAGCGAGAGCAGCTGCTGGTCATGTGAGGACCCGTACCTCCAACCTGGTCCGACCGCGTTAGGTCGAGGGTCTGGGTTTGTGGTTTGGCCCGGTTGGCCTTGGGATGCGATCGATTGATCACATCGCTGCTTTTGACCCCAGTGGCATTTTGGTAAATATGCTCCCTGGTGGTCAGTTTCACACCCGCGTTGCACACATGGCCTTTGATTGATGTATGTGTTTGATTAGAACCTTCAGGGCGCTTCCGATCGGAAGATCGGAGCTCGATCGGGAGAGATCGAATCGGACGGCTGTGATGGATTCCAGCTTTCTATTTAAACCCCTTTCCTTTCTCTCTCTTTCTTTTCTTCTTCTTTCTTCTCCTGCGTTCTTTCTTCTCTCTCTCCTGCGGGCGGCTGTGCTAGGGCATTCGGAGGCGTGGCTTCGAGGAGCGGATTTCGGCGATCGGAGTTGAGGGATGCGTGGAGGAGCTGCCCTGCTTCATCAAGTAGGTGTTTCTACCTCGATCTTTGGATCGGGTTCTCCTAGGATAGGTTTAATGCTTGTTCGCTGTAGGGATACTTATTAGAATGTTGTGTAACTTGTAGCACATGTGATGTGGCTTGTTTCTTGTATTCCTACCCCGCGACTTCGGCATTTTAACGGCTGGTTTTCCGTATTCTCGCCGTTTATCGGTTTTCGGCCATTTTAACCTAAATTGATGATTTAACCGTCAAAAATATGATTTCTTTACATCATTGGATTCCCCATCATCTTTTATGCATGCTTGCAAAGTTTCATCTATTTCCAACTTGATTTGATTCTTGAAATCCAAGAAATTGGATTTCTGGCACTGTTCTGAAAAACTGTGCCTAAGGCTCGACGGTCGATCAGTGCATCGACCGTCAAGTGTTGTTTTACACTTTCTGGGCCTGGCGGTCGACCGTCGCATCGACCGTCAGGCTCTGTCGGGATTTTAGCCTCCCACGGTCGATGGGTCGATCGACCGTGGGTTCTCTCTCTTTTTCATCCTGCCTCACGGTCGACCGTCGGATTGACCGTCGCATCGTCCGTGAGGTTCTGTCTCGTTTTGGGCTCCCGACGGTCGATGGGCCAATCGACCGTCGCCCATGTGGTTTTCCTCGTTTGGGCCTCACGGTCGATCAGAGGATCGATCGTGACATCGTCCGTGGGCCCTTGAATATGGTTTTCTGGCTTTTCTTGGACGGTTTTGATTGGTGATTAGTATCTAAACATGTTGGGACGCATGTATGTGGATTTGATGAGGTTTTCAAAGGATTTCTATCGAGTTTGAGGATCGAATCGAGTATCTTCCCTTTCTGACGAATTTATGGTTTGATCGCATTTAATACATGTTTGATAAGTAGTTAAATGCTATGTTGGTTTGCTTAACCATTAGTTAGTCATGAGTGCTAGCTAATGAGGAATTATGGAACCTTAGCCTCTTGCCGGCGGTTGCCGAGGGCTATTGTATAAATGTGGCCAGTTACCTGTAGGGTAACTGTGGAACCTTAGTCTGTTAGGTGCAAGAGGGCACTGAAGACTACTGTATATCTGTATTCATGCTTTGCTCAGATGTTGTTTGGTTAGCATAGATATTCTGTATCTGAGGCCTTTGCTATGCTTACCCTTGGCTAGCTGTAAGCTATGCATAGCCCTGTATGTTTAGTGACATCTTGTTGCATGCTTTATATCTTGTTATATGTGCCTGAGCAGTGCATGCATCTTGATTGCATTAGAGGCATCTGAGGTTAGGCGGGCGATGGTTTGGGTCGCCGATCCGAGGCTCTCGGGTAGCTCGGATCTAGCCTTAGTACCGTGGATGGGTAGTCAGGAGTAGGGTGTGTTTGTTTGATCAAGTCTCATGTCTTTGGGGATTCACGCTAGTTGACTCTGATCATTGTTGAGGTTTAGAGGTCGGGTTGTCTTCCGAAGCTAAGTTCTAAGGGTGGGTGTCGACGTCCCTGACATGGTCCCCAGGCAGTGGTTTCCTGCTGGGTAATGGTGATCCTACTGGTTTCGGTTCTTTCCTCCCAGCGTGTTGGTTGAGTTTCCCAGCGTGGTCGGTTGAGAAGAGTAGGATCCCTTGGGGGAGTCGACAGGGTTGTGGGACCCGTGGCATCCGTTAGACTTGAGCTGGAAGACAACTCTGTTGTTGCTTTCCTCCTTTCAGTGTGCCGTAGAGTAGAACCCTACTGAGCTTATCGCTCACTCCTACCCGGGCTGCGTTTGCAGGTGCAGGCGCCAGTTCTTCTTCAGTAGAGCCGGCGGATCAGCTTTGGTGGCGCGACTACATCCAGAGGTGTTTGAGGTTGCTGGAGGATCGACTGTTGTACTTTTGGCAGATTTTGTAAATTATGTATATTTGGGGAATTCTGGGATTATTGTATAATATTCTTTCTTTGGAAGATTTGTATAAATTATTGAACAGTACAACTGATGTTATATGGATCGAATATTTGTTTCACCTCTGGAATATAAATTGTTTAAGTTTTTCTATAATTCCGCTTGTATCGCGCCACATGGAGATGAATAGTGTAGGTTTCCCCTCACGCCTCGTCTCGGATGGATTTTCTGGGTCGGGGTGTGACAGGTCAGGCTCTGTTCGGACCGTTCCTTCGCTGAGCCGCCCTCTTTGTGGGCGGAGGATAGCAGGAGGGAGTGGAAGCAGGCGGCGACGTGGTGCTGAAAGTGGTCGAATTCCTCAAGCTCCAGCTCCTGGACATGATCCACCAAGACAACCTTTTTCCGGGCGAGGCTGAGCATGGACCGCCGCATTCTGACAACTGTGTGGAGCGCCAACAAGTGTTGGGATTTCATGGCAGCCATAGGTTTCGCTCGAGAGAGTAATTTATAGGCAGCTATCATAGTTAATTAAGAGATGATGGATCATGGCCCGAGAGGAAGAAGGAGGATGTCATGTCACGTGTAGGCACGTGATCGGTTCGCTCGGGCCGTCGTTAGACCGACAGACGGCAGGTGGACGGAGGCATCAATTAAAAATGGTTCGAGAAACATAGGTATTCAATGCTTACTTTTAAAAATACGAGTATCACATAAAAATTTGCCTCAAAACTCAGGTTTCAAATGCATATTTTATCCTTTAAAAAAACAAGTCACGAGTGAAAACCGTATCAAATTATAATAGGAGAGCTGGCGCTAAATCCCCTTTTTTATTTGGGGCGTGGCCTTTTATAATTACGCGGCGGATAGAAGGCCACGTAGGATGATCCACAGGAGATGGACATCAACCGCTTCCTTCCTTCTTCCCATCTGGCCTTCGGGCTCATCTGATCAAAATACAAAAAAAAAAAAGGCCGCTCCCTTCCCACCATCAAGGTAGCAGACTGGAGAGTCGCAAACCTAGCTTCGGGCGATCAAATGGAAACCCTAGCCTCGCCGGCTCTAATATTGATATCTCATGCCCGTCGCCACCGCCTCCGACCTCGCCGGCGAGTTCTTCCGAGGAGGATTCCTATGGCGTCGATCAGGGGGCCTCCGCCAGGGTTCGACTACAAAGCGGAGGTACTGGAGGTGTCCCGAGCGGCGGTGGCCGTGGCGCACCCGGAGCTCATGGATCTTGCTGAGCGGGGCGTCCTGGTTGTGGTAGAGAGGAGAAGGTTCGGCCCCGTGCCGGCGTGGAGGATGGGGTTTGTGGAGCCTGGCGAGATATGGTTGCTCGGGACCTCGCACATCTCGGAGAAGTCGGCGGCGGATGTTAATCGCGTGGTTAGGGCTTTGAGGCCGGACAACGTCGTGGTGGAGCTATGCAGGAGCAGGCAAGCATAGGATTTCATATGTTTCTTGGTTGTTTCCGCTCGATTTATTGTGATTGTAGGTAGCATGGATCGAGGGATTTGAATTCTGTTGGCTATCTATTTTTGATACGGATACTTTATCCGGTTAAAGGGATATATTTTCGTGAAAAAAGGGAGAAATTTGTCACTTGTATTAAGAGTTTTGAACAATATTCTCAGGCTTAGAGATCAGTTTTCTTAGAACAAAATGCCATTTTCTTGTTCATAAACAAAATTTCAGCCGCTAATTCACAGGAGAAGCTAGTTGGTTTACTCAGAATCATGCCCTATGTACGAGACATGGAGTTAGATGTCACATTTAGATTGGAGGCTAATACAAAATATAATTTAGTTCGTAAGAGTCACTTTCGATTATCAAATATGTGCTTTTCTGTTAAGATGCTGCTATTTTATAAACTTCACTTCTGAGAGCTTGGTTTTTTGTTAACCAACTGCTTCAATGTTCTTTCAGCCATTTTTCCCTCTCTTGGCATAGTGAATTACTTCTGGTCATGTCGCTAATTTCTGTATTTGCAGAATCCAATTTCAGAGCTGGAATAATGTACGCATCTGATGATCCTGAGGACTCCCAACTCCTCAAATCAAATATGTTTTCGTTGAGTGGGACTAAATTTGTGGTGGCCATTAGTCGCAGTATAAATTTGGGTATGAGTTCTATACTTGCAATCTTTCAGATATTATAATAGTTTGACAAGTCGTTCGCCTTTAAATCTCTGGATTTAGAACATTTATGGGTTATGATGATCAGCATCGTTCTGTTTGATATTGATGAATGAAGTGAAAGATATGTTTATGGATTTTGTAAGTACTATTCTGGCAGGTTTTTCTTGTGTTATGCTTTAATAGGGTTTTCTCCGATAATCTGCAAGTGTAAGCACATATTCTGTCCCCGACATGATTATGTCATTAGATTATTTATGTTAAAAGATTGATTTTATCGGATATCATTCATGCTGCAACTTTGTGCGCACCATCTTCAAACAAAAATATCTCTAGATGTTTCTAGTTCTTCTTTGTCCATTAGGAGTGATTCTTTACATTCCATTGTAGTACATATTGCCCTTCAATGTTGATTGGTAATGTAAGTGTTGCTAATGTATACACCATCTGCAAATGGCAGGAGGACAAACTGCTCTTGCTTTGCGGTTACTCCTAGCTGCTTTTTCTTCAAAAATCTCTTCTGGTGCTAACCGGCCTTTTGGGGATGAGGTGGTAATTTATTCAAATTATAAGATGCATAACTGCTTGGGAATTGGCAATTAGAATTCCCTTTTGTAACATATGCAGTTTCGGGCTGCTCGAAAGGCATCTGAAGAGGTGGGGGCTCAGATTGTGTTGGGAGACCGCCCGATTGAAATAACTGTATGCATCTAGTCATTAAGGTCCTTTAATACTGCTCTAGGATGCTCTGTTTGAGATTCACAATTATATTTTGATAAATTTTTACTTTGCTCACTCCAGCTAGAAAGGGCTTGGGATTCTCTAAAATGGAGTGAGAGACTGAGTTTGGTCATCTCACTTTTTCAAGGAATAAGTTCTCCATCATTTCAACTGCCTGAAAATGAATTGAAGGTTCTTCTTACTTGCTATACTTCTACCTATTTCCTTCCACAGATTTCATTTTCTATGTCAGAATGTATGCCATTTGAAGTATACCATCTTTTTCTAATATGGTGGAAAGTATGATGCAAAAGTAATCATGGAAGTAAATAAGTACCTAGTTATCAACCTGCAGCAATATCACAATTAAACGTTTGCAGGGCAATCTGCATATTGCATTGATATATTGGAATATTGGATATTGGATATCCCTACGTTATACTTGATAGTAATATGTCAGATATCCGATAGTCTCTCTCAGCCTTGCCATATGTGTTTGTAATGGTAATGCTCATCATCCCATATATGCTGTTCTTTTGTAATAACTAGTTGTATTTCCCAAGAATATGCTCTTTAATCAAAGAGAGTGTGTGTATAAGCTTCCCTCCTGCAATGCAGGTTCAGGAAATGGATGGCAGCCCAATTCCATTTCAGCTGTATGAGCAGCTGAGCAGTTCATATCCTTCCCTCCTGCAGGCTCTTATACACGAGCGTGACACAGTAATTATTTCTCATCTATCTGAAAAATTAGATTCTATATTCTAAAAGCCTGAAAAGAAACTTCGAATATATTGTTGTCTAGCAATAGAGCTAGGATTCATATCATCTGAAGGCTACTGCATGTACTGATTTTCCCCGCCCAAAATTACTTTCTGAATGCTTCCTTTTTCAGGAAAAAATTTGATACTGATTCTTTCCCTTATGGTTCAGTATCTCGGGTGGTCCCTTAAGAGGAGCAAAGCTGTGAATAACAGTAAAAGAGTTGTCGGAGTTATCGGGAAGGGCCACATGAATGGCGTGGTTTATGCCCTGATATCAGACCAGGGCAACTTGCGGTTCCGTGATCTTGTTGGCCGGAGCTCCGCTGAGGGTTCCAACAACTGGGCCATATCCATTCTCAGGAGTTTAGTTCGTGATACTATCCTGGGTATCTTTTTGTGGGCCTTGTATGAACAACTGAAGCTTGTATTCTAAGTTCCATGCAATACTAACAGAGTTAGAGAAGGCTTTTAAATTCGTGGTTTAGTTTTTCTATTGCATATTTATGCTACTGATTAACGGGTAGGAAATTGTTTCATAGCCTTCTGGTGTGATGTTTGGCATGGACAACTATTATCTTTAAACCTGATGGTATCTAGATTCGGGTTCTCACCTTGATCAACGTACTTAATATCAATGGTTGTGGATCCAGCGGAGTCGATAAGCCGAATGGGGATGTGCCACGTAACCCGTTTTAGGATAGTTAACATTATCCTATATTATTATCTAACGGCTATAACTAACCAGCGTACTCTCTAAGCACGACAGCTGCAAATTCCTGTAAAAATCTTATCATCCAACGGTCAAGATTAAACAGTGTTCGTTTTAAGCAGGCACCAAAATAAATCTCTACCCCTACTCAGATTCGTTCATAGGAATATCTCGTCCCGAGTCTCTAGCGGTCTCTTCAACACTCTGCCTCGAGACGTCTCCGCCGCTACTCATGCTGCTCCAGTTCCGCCCGCCTTCTCCCCCGCCGTCCTTGGCGGCGGAGCGCCGCGGCCGTGGGCTCAGGCGACCCCTCTTGGTCGCCGCATCGAATAGAAAAGACGACGACGACTACTACGCCACCCTCAAGGCCCTCAACTCGAAGGGGCGCCGCATTCCAAGGAAGTCCTTAGGACAGGTCTGTGCTATGGCATAGTCCTTGCGATTGCAAACTTTATAATGTCAGACTTGTCGAGTATTTGAATTTAGGATTTTGGGCGTCTTTCTTTATTTTCTTGGTTTTGATCGATGCTTTGAGTGCAGAATTACATGTTAAATTCGAGGGTTAACGAGGAGCTTGTGGAGGTGGCTGGCATTGCGGATGGGGATGTCGTCCTGGAGATTGGACCGGGGACGGGATCTTTGACGAATGTTCTGATAAATGCTGGTGCTACGGTCATTGCCATTGAGAAGGTTGGAAACCCTCGTCTGGGTTCTGCTTTGATTTCTGAATTTGGTATCGATATCTTTATGTTTTTTTCTCATTTTAATTCATCTAAATTTGGTAATTTTATTTCTTTGGTCTCCCTATAGGTATTTGACGAACTTTGTAATTCCTTTGGGGCCCAAGTGGTATTATCCGTTATATATCATCTGTTGTAGTTATTTGTCTAGCTTCATTTAGTTTGCAAAAGTGTGGGATTTCGGTTTATTGCACGTTTTCTCCAAGTGATAAAAGTTGCAAAACCTGACAAATTTATTGGCATTAAGCTCTCAATCAAGTGTTCGATGAAGATCCTTATATTACCTTCTTTCCCATCCATTAGGTTTTGATATCGTGTCTTTGGATGTCTTTCCTAGTTTTATATTTCTTGATCTAACGACAATATAGATGTAAATGACATCCTTATATTACCTTCTTTCCCATCCATTAGGTTTTGATATCTTGGCAGTTGGCACTATGACTTGCATCCAAGTATTATTTGCCCTTTCTGCGTCTTTGTCTCAACCTTCCATGCAAATCGAGCTTCTAAGAGTTTGTGAGCCTTCATGATTCATACACTCACCTTGTGTAAATTCTCTTTCGATGATAGATGAACTCCCTGTTGCTGATTGAGCTATGTATTGCTTGATGTTCTCAACCCTGGATAAGTTTAGAATGCTTGGAGACACTTATAGTTACTATGCCAGTATCAGTAGTTTCATTTTATTACTATTGCAGAAACCAAATAGCTAAAGAATTAAGAAACTTAGGGGGCGTTTGGTTGTCTGCATCAACAGATGCATGCATCAGTAGATGCATGCATCAGTTGATGTAGCATGATGGTCCAAACCCATGTTTGGTTGACCATATGCATCCACTGATGCTGCATCAGTTGATGCAAAAAAGTGACTTCATGCTGCATCAGGAGATGCAACACGTGATGATCATCCTCCTTTCCTCTCTCCTCCTTTCCCCTCTCCTCCCCCGAGCCACCCAACCCTCTCCTCCCAACCCTTGATCGCCGGCGCTCCGATCTCCTCTCCCGCCGCCGCTCGGATCTCTCCTCCTCTAGCTTTCGCCACTCGGATCTCCCCTTCTCTGGCCGCCACCGCTTGGATCTCCGCTCCTCTGGCCCTTGTCGCTCGAATCTCCCCTCCTCTGGTCACCGCCGCTTGGATCTCCGCTCCTCTGGCCGTCGCCACTTGGATCTCCCCTCCTCTGGCCGCTGGGTCATTGGATCCCGCTTGGAAGGGGTCGGAGGGGAGTCGCAGTGGCGAGGGGACCCCGGATCTGAGGGCAACGACGCTGTGAGACCGTGGGCGGTGGATTTGAGTGAGGCGGCGTTTGGATCCGGTGGAGGGGGCGAGCCGCACATCGAGGACGGCGATGGATCGTCGGATCGGGTGCGTGGAGGCGAGGGGCCGAGCTCGAGGTGATAGGAGGACAAAGAGGAGGAGCCGCGGGTGGCCGCGGCTTCGCATGGGAAGGAGGAGATGATGAGGTGACGGCGACCTTGGGAGCTTCACTGGGACTAATGGTGGAGAGGTGGATGGAGACCGCGGATGACGAGGGTGTGGTGGCTGCGGGGTCTTGAGGAGGAAGGATAAGAGGAGGGTGGAGGAGTAGAGAGATGAGGGAGATAGAGAGTGGTGTTGATGGTGGTGGTTGCCGACGAGGTCGCCGGAGGTGAACGGGCGGCAGTGGCGACATCGTTTGGTTACCTGCATCAACTGATGCAATACACATTAACCAAACAGAAAACGAGTTAATACTGCATCAGTTGATACAAGCAACCAAACACGTATGCAATACATCAGTTGTATCAACTGATGCAATGCATCAACTGATGTAAGCAACCAAACACCCCCTTAGATTTTCTTAGCTAAGTGCTTGGATAGCCTAATCATATTTATTTTTCTTGGCAAAATCAACCTTTTGGTAGTATTGTGCTCTTCTGGAAATTATTGCTCCATTTAAAGTTATCTAAATGAAGTCACTTGTTGACTTTTTTATTATCTCTGAATAGTAATTTTGAGGGCTTAAATATATCAATTAGTCAGTACTTGTATTAGTTCTACTTTGTTAGTTCTGTCCTTGCATTTTGCTCGAAAATTTGCACGGATAGGGGGGTTGCTCTATTTCCTCATTGATTCATCAGAATCTATGAAGAAGCTGAAAGTCTGAATTGCAGAAATTAATCATTTTTTTGTCATTCACTCTTGATTATATGGCTTGACATATGCGAGATGCACATCTCATTTCTTTGGGTTACCTGGCGTCCACAATATGAAAAAAATGTTATATATTGCTGCTGCTTTTCTCTATATAAATTGGTACTGCATTGGTGCTTATATAATTGTGTTTTGAATCTCCTTCTGCCTTACCTTGTGAAAATTTGTTTGATCTTAGGATCCGCACATGGCCATGATTGTTAAGGACAGGTTTGGGTGCATAGATCAACTACTGGTAATATGCTAATACTTATCTGTCTTTAACTTGAATTTCTAGGCATTCTATCAAATTTACTTCTTTGAACATTTTCTTGCTTATTTCGTACTGTATTGACGATTAATGAGACTAAGTTTTGCCATCTTATGCAAATAACTTCAGTTTGATCTTACATAATCGTCTGTTGCACTTGTAAGCCTAGTTTGAGGTAATAACGTGAAATAATAGCCTATTCCTAATCCAGAAACATAAACTTATCATAGTGAGATCTTAAATATCATTAATATATCTCTAAAAAAGTTTTAAACATTTTTGCTGATGAAGCTGTTGTCCATGGCCGGATGCCTGGAGAGTCATCATCATTGTCATTATGAAATGCTATTCATCATGTTAAATGAGGGAACCATTCTTGTGATATATCCAACGGCTTAGGCTAGAAGTACCTTAGGATTTGTTTAACTTTATTGGCAGATTTTATCTTGTATTTAATCTTTCTTATGAAAAAGAATGGGAAGGCATCATCTAGCGCATCTGCTTGACTTTACCTATTCTGAGCTAAAGCAGTAATGACCATATGCTTGTGGTGCCGGTTCATTGTGCCATAATCCTCATATATATTATTCCTGATGTTGACTAACAGCTTCAGGCCACTAGAGTCAAGCTTCGAGTTTCGTAACCTTGAAAGCTATTGTATGTAAACCTTTAACATCTGCCTGTTAGAATTTATCATATTGCTAATAAACTATCTTCATCAGTCACGATCCCTAACTTTTCCCTATTATATGACACATATTTCCTGCGTTATTTTCTACGGGAACACACTTCTACAATACAGAGTTGATTTGCTGTTAAGTCCTTTGGTCATAATATTGTGATTCCTACGTGCGCTTGAATCATCTGCAATCTGCGATTTACTAAACCAGAATGGGGAACTGAAAGGATTATGAAATGCAGATAGAGGTTCCTTAGCTTCCTCTTCTTGTTATTCTTGCAATCTTACTGATTAATTTGTTCAGCATTTTTGAGGGATTGACTTTAATAAGGGGCAAGTTTCCAGCATATGAAGCCTTGCAAAGTCAAACAATAAGGGATGCTTGCTGCATTTTAGACATGCAGTTTTAGGACTATTTTTGTGTAACTTAAGTCACATAGCAGTCAAGTTTATAACAGGAGCAATCATGCATCTGAAAGTGGCAATAAATTGAACTGAAGTCGCTTTTTTCTTATTTAACTAAATCCTGAATCATAACTGAGAATCTCAAAAGAGTTTAGCAGGTTTTACAGGAAGACTTCACTAAATGCCATGTACGTTCCCATTTAATTTCTAACTTGGAGAGAAGGATTTCGGTTGGAGGTGGACCGCAATATGCAAAGGTGAGAAACAGAGACTGAAGTCTTCTTCGTTGAGTGAATTTTGGCCTCAATTAGTTACATTAGGTTCTCATGTATCCTGCATATTGAATGTTCTTCTTTTTAGATTGGTAGTTAATGCGAGCATCAAGGGATTTTGCAGGTTGTGTCCAATATACCCTTCAACATAAGTACAGATGTTGTAAAGCAACTTCTTCCAATGGGTGATATTATTTCTGATGTTGTACTCTTGCTTCAGGTTAGAGCTGAATGCCTTCCATCTTGAAAGAATAAAAGTTACTTATTTCACTTTGCCTTATCAATCTTTTGTGATTGTCTTCACTTGCTTTAATTATAATTAGATCTATTGGTGGTAATAATTGAGATTTAAGATTTTATTCTATTCTTTCAAAGCCAAATACCAGCACCTTCTTTTCAGAATTGGTTTGCAATCATGTCGTGTTTGAAGTTATTTTGAAGAGTTCTAATGTTGGGGCATATAGTGATGAAAAGTTGGGTCTTCTTGGTGGATGGCGAATGCACTGCTTGGTTAATGTCTATGAAAGGACTGATGTAATTAGTCATTTCCAGAAAACAAGTAGCAGTTGGTGTTCTTTATATAGCAACTAATGCTAGTTTAGTTGCCTATGAAGAAACTACGAAGAAAAAATGCTTCTTGCATATTATTGAGAAAAAACGATGAAGGTTTGAAAACCCTGCCTGTAATTTCAAGAGAGACTTTTAATCAATTATTAATGCTTTTGCTATTGTTCCTTCTTGCTTATATGCCTCTGATATCTGCTCAAATAAAACTTACATATTCACACTTTTACTGGATTATCATCCTTTGTGTGTTTGGCCATCTCTTTGGATGCGCCAAAACTTGTCTTGGGGTTGAGAAGTCGTGTCGTAATTTGAACTACTTGTCTGCAAAGTCCTTGCTGCATGCATGAAAATATATGAGACAGGCACTGCTGGTGTAATCTTCGTAAATGATGGCTAGTCAGTAACTTCTGGGAGTAGTTACACTTTTCAGGATGAAACAGCATTGCGTCTATCAGACGCTTCATTGCGAACATCAGAATATCGGCCAATCAACATTTTCATCAACTTCTATTCGGGTATGTATTATCTGCATCTGCACTTTACAGAGGTCTAAAGCAGGTTAGTGAAAATTTATGGAGTAGATTTGGCTATACGCAAGGCAGAAGCTCCATGTTATTCATTATTAGAAAGGTGTAAAACAGGCTAAATGAAGGTTTTTTAAGTTAGGCTGTATACAAGGCAGAAGCTTTGTATCTTGTTATCGGAAGTTGTGGGAACATGTCTCACTTTATCTCTTTAGTTTGTAACTTGCATCTGAGAGATGATTATTTTGTACAGCATATCTTCTTAGATTTCTTCTCCATCTAAGCTTCTCCAGTTTATGGATTAAAAAAGGATTATGCTCTAGTAACTTGATTTAAGTTAAGAAACCAGTTGCAAGTCCAACTGACATATTAGCTTTTGTTGGTAGCAATTGACTGTATAAAGTTCCTCGGTTAGGAATCAATTGCTGATCTGTATATATTTCTGTGTCTGGTTGACAAAGGTCTTAAATGTAGTGCTAATTTTGACCAATTGTTAGGTAAGTTCTTGCTGTAGGAGTTATGTTCCATTCTTTTTTGTCATTGACTCAAATATTTGTGGGTCGGATTAAAGCAATTTGCTCTCACTCCTTTCCCCAGTATATTGAACATTATTGGTACTTAGTGATAGAAAATATTTGTTATAGGACTTATTCACATTATCCTCTACTTAAAGTTTTAAAAACTCTGATACTATTTGTCTTTTAATTAGTTTTGGTTATTTGATTGCAGCACATTAATAGTTATTGCTTGTAATAGCATGACCTTAATATGTGAACAAAGACTCATTCTTTTTCAGATCCTGAATACAAGTTCAAAGTTGAAAGAACAAACTTTTTTCCTCAACCAAACGTAAGTGGCATTCCATCTACTTGTGGTAAAGCATGTCTTTTGATGTCCACCCTTGTCCATGTCAATACCTGTGATAGTGTTTGTAGTCAAGTTGTATTGCTGCAGATTGTCAATTATCGTTGGAAACTTCTTTTTCCATTTCAGATGTTGCTTGCAAGAAAAAGTCTTTACTGCTTGAATGGTATTTCTGATTATTGAACTTAAGGACTGGAATAGTGTTGGGCATAGTCTAGGCTAGAAGCGTGGATGATTTTTTTATCAGGATGGTTATGGCATTCTTTTGTTATGTCCTTGCCTTTATTGTTCTATAATTGCTCACAAGAGTTCTAGAGTTTTGACTGTCATTTTGGTAGTCAGATTGATTTCACTTAGCTCATATAAGAGATTCAATGACAGAAAACTTCTTATGCCACAATTGAAGCACTTAGGAATGCTTAGGAGTGTCTATTATGTTGAGTTGCTTTTACGTCAAGATTCATATGCCTTTGGAGGAAGAATTGAGCCTTTAAGTCTGGCTTAGGGTGGGGAAATGCCTTTACAACCTTGCAACTACAGAGTTCTCAAGAGGATTTGCACCCAAGGCCTCACACGGGGAGTTCCTAACCAAACAGGTGCTAACCACCCTTACAATGTGCCCTTGCATATTGTTTATTACAGTTATGGGGCATTAGTAACTTTTTCAATGGAGAAAAGAAACCTGTGTTGAGATTTGAAGCATAAGAAGCGAGATTTTGATATTTGGATCAATACTTAAAAATTTCCTAATCAGATTGATGCTGATATTTTCTTTCATAAATTAAAAGGGCAGGTTTCGTTGTGAATCATACTATCACCACGAAAATCAAATTAACAAAATCAGAATCTTTAACAGAGGAAATTGATCTAATTACTACTGTTTAAATCAGACAGTAAGTTGCGACAAAATTTCACCCCTACATTTTCATATGACGTTTGTGCAATTATTGTATAAATGTGGATACAGATTTCAAGTTAATATGCTATATGGTACTATTTTCCCTATTAATACTACTAATGGTCAGGCAAAGTCTTCTGCAAATACTTTGTTAAACAAAAAGAATGCGACATGTTGTTAGTTCAAATTTAAATAAAGTGAAAAAAGAAAAAGATGTTCACTACTTTTCCATGCACCAATCATCAAGCGTGCTACCCTTGCTTGAGCCCAGGATGTGGCATGTTAACTGTCCCTACTCTAAGTTTAATTCTGTTTAATAAGTCAAGATTAATCTCGCTAATTAATCTTGCTTAATATTTGGCAGGTTGATGCAGCTGTTGTTCAGTTCAAATTGAAGCCAATTGAAGAGCATCCATCAGTTTCTTCTGCAAAAAGCTTCTTTTCAGTGGTCATTGCCGACTTCTATGTCACTTATGTTTGTTTCCTTACCTGCACATAGACATTGAAATACATCAATTTGTTAAATAAATATCACTATACATAAAAAACCTTTGAGTCAGTTCAACCAAGGACATGGAGTAGTTTTAGAATGTTTTAACTGAAGCATTTTAGAGGTTTGCCTGTTCCTCTAATTTGCAAGTACAACTTGATAAAAGCAAGTAATTAGGGCTTTTAACTTTTCATTTCATGCTAGAAAAATATACTGTATGTGTAATTCGGAACTAACAGAACTATTGGGTACTAAGTGAAGAAGTTGCCATTACTAGCTTCAGTCTAAGGGCACATTTGGTTGCAAAACATAGTGAAGGAAAGTAGAGAAAGTTAGGACTCTCTAGACAGTAAGTTTCTAGAAAGTGATTGTGACTTGCCATGTTTTGGTTGTGAACTAGGAAAGTAGAAATTTAAGAACGTTTTGTCCCAATTGCCACACATGATAAGAAAATATGAAGAGGGACATATGACTCTCTGTCCTCTTAGCAAAGAGTCATATGCCTAATTTTAGAAACCTGAAGCTTCTAAAAAACTAGTCTCCATTTCTCATTGGACTTTCCCCCACATCAAACATCAGAAAGTCGGAGAGGTTTGGAAACTACTCAGTTTCTCTCTTATTTTCCTCCAATCAAATATGTCCAATGAAACACAGGATCCACTTTTGTGTTTTGACTTCTTCCTCCAACTTAGTCTAACACATAGATCAGATGAATCTTGTAATTCGACAGCAATTCTGCTTGAATGTAATCTAACTCTTTTGAACTTATTGCTTTTGTTGTTTACTTGGATTCCCTCATCAATGGTGTGAATTTCTGAAATAACTGAAATGTGCATATTTTTTCCCCCTAATAGTTCCCTTTGTTCTTCAACTATGAGCTTTAAAACTTTAACTGTGCTTTCCTTTAGACTATTTTCATTGGTGGGTATTTATCAATGTTATGCGCCTATGCTTGTTTATGAATAATCAACCATCAATACTATGGGCCCATTAACCCATTACCTGGAGGACAAGCTTGTCGGTTTGGCAATGTCTGACATACATGTCTAAGGGTTGTCCATGTTGGATAATAGCTCTATTATAAATCCAAGTATTGACAGCTCAAAGTGTTGTGGCGAGATGATTTTTTTCATACATGTCCTAAAATATTGCTATATTGACTAAAGATTATTTACTTTGAACAGGTCTATGTAGAGATCTCTATTACTTTTGTTTTCATCGGCAATTGTACTTGGATCTAATGATAAAAGATTCTATATTGCATCAGTGATGTTTTTTAGGAGAGTTAGTGCTAGTTTTTGTCCTATTCTGTTACTTGTTTGGATTAGGCACTATGATGTATGTTGAAATAGCAATGCTCTTTCATTATGTAGGTAAATTCGGCTTTCAATAGTAAGCGTAAAATGCTGCGGAAGTCACTTCAGCACATATGCCCTTCTCTTGAGATTGAAGCCGCCCTTGTGAATATTGGCCTTCCTGCAACGGCGAGTCACTTGTATAATGTCATTGTTATCATCCTTCTATGATAAGGCAATTACTGACACCCCATTAACTGCCTTGAGTGAATTGCAGTCAAGGCCTGAAGAACTTACGTTGGATGACTTTGTGAGACTACATAACTCAATTGTGAAGGTTTAGCACTTGTGGTCTCTAAATCGCAATTGCACTGGGACCCTCATGAAAAGAATCAAGAATGTAAAGCTTCATTCTAGCAGCCCTGATATGCGACACATGAATCTCTGATTGATCATAAATGAAAGGTTAGTCCTACAGTTTCAATTTCTTTAGAAATTAGTAGCTTCACAGCATGTATGAATAGGTCAATGCTGCTTCTGTTCAAATCTTCCAAGTTTTCGTGAAGGAGCAATTTCTGTGCTCGTAATGTTTTCCTGATCAGGAGCATGTGTGAATCTTAGTCTTTGTCTTTTTTATACCAACTCATCTGCTACTTTTGGACTTTAATTTGTGGATCTATCATTTGTTTTCTTGACAGGGTCGCAAGCAAGGTTGCAGGAAAACTATAATGTTCTGATTTCTATTCTAATGTTGTATTTGCATGGGATTGAAACCTTTTTCGGTTTGTGACATGCACATTGATTGAGTTTATTTCCTTGAGAAACTGAATAAACAGCTCCTTTTGCCTTGAGAAACCTAACACTGTCTGTCTTTGGCTTCAGGTTGCAGGAGCCTCCAAGAGAGCTCATACAGAGCTATCAACTTATCCATATTTGCCAAGAAAGAAAGCTATGGTGAAGTGGTACAGGTTGTAAAACCTTTCCACTTGTTTCTTAAACCATTAGATAGGAAACTGTTGGTTTTTATTTGTGATGTACATCATGTGCCTGCATTCGAATCTCTTATCTTGCATGATTCAGATAGGTAATCTTTAGTTAAATAACTCACACCGCAACTAATTCACACAGTTGAGACATTTTGGTGAACATCTTGCATTTAAAGCTAATATCTTTTGTTTAGATTTTTATGGAAGAATCCATGAATCAAGCAGCTGTAATATCTTTAATTTGTATTTTTGTTGAAAGTCTATGAAGTGTTTGGTAGCTGCCAGAGCAAACATCTTCTCTCAAGAAGATTGATCCCTGGAACTCGTCTATAGGT
This sequence comes from Narthecium ossifragum, assembly GCA_963920575.1. Classification (NCBI taxonomy): domain Eukaryota; kingdom Viridiplantae; phylum Streptophyta; class Magnoliopsida; order Dioscoreales; family Nartheciaceae; genus Narthecium; species Narthecium ossifragum. The sequence goes on along the minus strand of OY986964.1, from coordinate 8,695,895 downwards.
ACGTAGTTCCTCATGTATCAGAATGCAATTGCAAAGTTAATGCAGGGGTTACTCGTCCAGGATTCGGTTTACTTAATATTTGTAACGTGGATTTTTGCGTTCTATAACCTTATATATTCAACCTTACCATATTGGAGAACCAAATAAAATTGAGCTTTGTATGCTACTCCTGTGCAAATGCGTGGGTGGTAAAGATCAATCCAATTTTTTTTTTGATTAATTAGATTAACCCAATTAAGAACATATAATTTTGGGGCTCATTTGGTTCGCCATATATAGGAAAGGATGTATAAACTCTACGTTGGATAATTAATCATTTAAGAATAATTTGTAATATTATACGGTGTTTGATACAAGTGAGATAAAAGATGTATTGTATAATATCTTATGAATAGACAAAAATGTCTTTTATTAAAAATGTAGTTAAGTATGAAAAAATAAGGGTAATTATGATATCTGTCAGAAACAAATAATATGATGGCCTCTTTATAAAATTATACCGTCTTAAAAGTAATATAAAGTTATATGGCTTTTTAATATATTAAATTACCTGAAGTATAATTTTATATATTATCTATCGTCACACCAAGCATGATAGAAATTTTTACATTTTAAATCCATCTTTTTTTTATTGATTTTATAAAATTAGACAGTTTTCAGTTTTGTTTACATAATAGAGCACCAGTCTTTTGGTGTTGTATAGCATTTAATGCACTCAAGTGCATTTAGGGGATGTTTGGTTGCTTGCATTAGCTACTAATGCAGCATTTTGGTCTATATCAGTGTTTGGTTGGACACTGCATTAACTAATACATGCATTAGCTAATGCAAAAAGGGCCTGCAATGCTGCATTAGCAAAACCGAATATCGATGTTTGCTTGTATTAGCTAATGCAATGCATTAGCAGATGCAATGCAGTGCATTGAGCAATGCATTGCATTAGCTAATACAAGCAACCAAACACCCCCTTAATGCTTTGCAGAAGCATGGGTGAATGCCCTCGGGAAGCTCACTGTCATACACAGGTCTGAGGCCTTCCATCAGTGTGATCACTCTCCTTTGTGCCCCACCCAAACTCGGAGATCTCCTTTGTGTTCCACCCAATCTCGGAGAGAGCGAGTATTCAATATTCGGTTAGATTTTCGATACAAAATCAAAATAGTGAAATTTATTCGGTATAAAATTAAAATATTAAAATTTATTTGGTATAAAAAAAATTGAACCGAATCGAACCGAATTTCTTTCAAAAATCGAATTGAATTGAATCGATTTTTTTATATAATATCTCTAAAATCGAACTGAATTGAATTACCCTAAAAACAAAACCAAACCGAATTTTTTATGGCTAGGCTCATTCTAATGACGAATATGGCTAGGCTGTGATATATCATATATATATATATAAAGGATACCATATCTTACATTCTTACAAAAAATATTTCGGTATTTATCGAATTTAAAAAATAAAAACCGAATACCGAATCTTAATGTATATAAAACCGAACCGAATATACTGAAAACCGAACCAAATCGAATATACCGAAAAATTGAACCGAACATAATGTACAGAAAAACCGAACCAATCGAACCGAATATATCGAAAAACCAAACTGAATTTTTCAGATCAGTTCTATGATTTCGGTTCGGTTTTGCTCACCCCTAGGAGTAGCAATTCGGGTTCACGGGTCAGGTTCCGGTCGGGTCGAGCACGTATATCCCAACCCATATGCCCAACATGAACCCGACCCGTTTAATAAACGGGTCAGGTTTATAAACCCAAACCAGACTCATTTATAAACTAACCAAAAGAGAATTACAATGAATGCAGGGAAAAGGGAGCTCGTCGGTGACAGTGACCGCGAGCAGCCATGGGCGCATGGAAGGTGGATCGCGCCTGGGGGGTGGCCGAATCTGGTGGGCGGATGGCGCTGGGAGGTGTCGGTTGTTGGATCCAATGGAGGAGCGGAGGATGGATGATGTCGGAGTGCGAAGAGGGGTTGCGGGTGGCGGAGATCAATGTCGCCATCTACCCCTTTACCTCCATCTTCCTCATCGTCTACTGCTTCCTCCCGTCCTTCTCCCTCTTCTCCGGCTTCTTCATCGTCCGATAAATGTAAACGGGTTGACCCGCCTAACCCGCGGGTCAACCCAACCTGACCCATTTATTCACGGGTCATAAACGGGTCGATCCGTTTACGACCCGAACCTGATTACATCAAACCCAAACCCGTTTATCTCGGGTCGGGTCGGGTCGGGTTCACGGGTCATGACCCGGATTGCCACCCCTACTCACCCCTATCCAGAATACATCAAGGAAGAAAGGCCCCTCAGTATTCCGTATAGAAAGCCATTAGCTCAAGCTGGATATGTTCAAATCAGCACTGAATCGCATTTGGAATTCTAATTATCATGGGAACCGGTCATACATATTGACATCTAAAATCAAGGCAATTAAAGCAACGGTTAAAGGTTGGGACCGAAGAGCTACTAGTAGATCTGTTTGGAGTGGGGAAACAAATGGAATATTGCCTACAATCATGGTATGCTTTGGAGGTAGAAAGAGAATTGTTAGAGGAAGAAGAAAGGCACATGAAGGATGTTGAGAAGCAATGGGCATCAATTGTCTCCGAGAAGGAATCCCGGGCTACTCAAAGAGCACGAGAAGTGTGGCTAGCTAGAGACAGAAACTCTGGCTTCTTTCATGTTGTTGTGTCAAACAAGGGCCACAAATCGAGGGTCTTGGACATTATTGGAGAAGATGGTGAGCTAATTTTTTATCAAGAAAAAATAGGAGAGGAATTTGTCAAACGTTACTCCAAGATGTGGGAATCACCTAAAAATGTGATGCTCTCAATCTCCCTGACTTGCCTCGTGTTGATGAAGTTTATGCTGACATGCTTGCATGCGATGTCACCCCTGAGGGATTAAAGGAGGATGTTTTTAGCATGGGTAGAAACAAAGTGCCTGGTTCAGATGGGATGCCTGTGGAAGTGGTGGGAGTGGATTTTACCGATGTGGTCCTATGCTTTTTTAGCTCCGGTTGACTGCCAATAAATTGGAATGAGACTTTCATCTCTTCATTCCTAAATACAAGCTATCGAAGAGGGTCAATGACTATAGATCAATTAGTCTTTGTAATATGGGATACAAGGTTATCACCATAATTTTGGCTCGGTGGATGATGAGGGCAATGCATGGAGTAGTCAGATTAGAACTATCAACTTTCTTGCCCGACCGTAGTATTCATGACAATATTCATACGACGATTGAGATTATTCATTCTATGAGGCATGCTCCAAGATCTCGATGCATGACAGTGGCAAAAATTGATTTAAAGTCTACTTATAATAAGGTGAAGTCAAATTTCCTTGAAAAAGTCCTTAGGCAAATGGAATTCCAAGATAGATTGGGTTTGTGGTTGCTTGCATTACTAGACTTTGCTTCTCTATCATTGTCAATGAGCAGTTGTTTCGCCAAATCACTTCAAGATGTGAGTTGGATCAGGGGGACCCTTTATCACCCTTCTTGTTCTTAGTGGTTCAAGAAACACTTTCAAGAATTCTGAGCAGTCCCAGATGTGAGTTGGAAGGCATGAAAATTACTAAATCTAATTTCAGTATATCATATTGGCTCTATGCTGGCGCTTGCCTTTCGTTACTCGAGCTATATGTGCAGAGACGAGGAAACTAAAGCAAAAACTACTCTATTTCAAGGAACTCTCGGCTTTAGAGATGAATCCTCTTAAATCTAGTATCCGGTTCTCTAAAGTGATGGGTGAAGATAGATTTCACACGATTTGCCATATCTTAGGCATCTCAATTGCCAAAGGTAGGGGTGAGCATTCGGTTTTCAGTTTGGTTCTCGGTCCAGAACTGAAGAACCGAATTTTTTTCGGTCCAATTTTTAGAAAACCGAACCGAACCAAAGTTACATGGGAACCAAACCGAACCGAAATTTTCGGTTCCAAATTATTTAAAACTGAACCGAATTATGTAAAGAACTGAACCGAACCGAAAGTTTCGGTTCTAGTCGGTTCTAGAACCGAACCGAAATTGCGGTGATGAGTTGGTTTGTGATGTCACCGATTCATGTGTACTTGAGTACTTCTCCACCTATCTTGGATGTATCATGGATTTCTTGATTGGAGCACACATGCATGAGAGGTCTCTAGATCTCTCTGGCTTTTGTAGGGTTGTTTGTCACGTTTTTTATATGGATTTCTCGTGTTATAAAATAAATTAATTATGTGATTAGATTCGTGTTTTCGGGCTTAAACTTTTGGATGAATCGGTGATTCAATAATTTTTGGGCTAGGAAAACAGAAGCATGATCTCATGGAAACCTGAATCTTGCGTGTCTTCATGTTAGCCATATATCTATAACTAAATTGCCTATAATTCTGCCTAGTTATTTGATCATTTAAGAGCTCAACAAGAACTTGAGAGAAGGATTTGAGACGAAGGAGGAAGAATCTCACCTACTCTGCAATTTTAAGCAACTGTTCTCCCCATTTGGCATTTTAGCTGCCAACTTTGATGATCATAATTAAAGCTATATATATCACATAAATGCCTTTAAATCTGTTTCAAAAAACTCATTAAGCATCAATATGGTTTCAACACTAGACTTGCTTCAAGAGATCATCAAAACAAACAGTATATAAATTTGATTAAAAATCTCAGGGACTATATTCAATACCTTTTCTAGATCTCTTGTTCTGTTCTCAATGAATCACTAAGCCATATATATATATATATATATGTATGTATACCAAAGCCTTAATTTACATGAGAAAAGGACTCATTAAAAGAATCAACCTATATCTAACTAAAACAACATATATATTTATAGTTCTCCTCAAAGAATTAATCCACTTGAGCCCTGCATATATGCCTTATTCATTCACATATACTGATAAGAGCCTGGCAAACTCGATAATTTTCAGCACTACTTAATTAGCCATGCATCAAGTCCAGTGCGGCATCAACAAGTGAACAGAGAGTTGTGCTATGCCTGCTCAGCCCAACACTTCCAGAGAACACATTGAAGGACTCAAGCTCCGATGTGGTGTCGGCCACGCCGCGGAGTCCCTTCTCCATTCCGAGATCTCTGAACAATTTGATGCAGCTTGTGTCGGATTTCATCATCAATATCGCGATCTCAGCGACGAACTGCCGCCGGGCCGCAGGCGGACGGCGACATGGCGGGCCGCAGGCGGACGGTGACGAGGGCGGGCCGCAGGTGGTCGGCGAGCGGCCGACCACGAGGTCAAGGAAGGAGGCTGATGGCGTTGGGCTCTCGTTAGGGGGAATGGATCTCCGGATGGGGGGAGCCGAGGAGAGCTTGGAAGAGATCAAGAGAGGGAGAGCCAGGACTGAGGCGGCGGCGTTTAGGGGTTAGGGGCTTAGGCCCTTAGGGCATCGTGAGATTTGGGACTGGCCACTTGGGAGTTGGGACTGGATTGACCGGGTTGGTGGGTTAGACCATAAATCAATATATGTACAAAAAGTTCGGTTATTCGGTTCTGACCTGAACGGAACTGAATTTTTTTTTAAAGAACCGAATCCGAACCGAAATCCGAACTTTTCATACATGCCAAAACCGAACCGAACCGAAAAAATAAAAAGAAAATGAACCGAATGGACCGAACTAATTCGGTTCGGTTCGGTTCTTCGGGTTCGGTTCGGTTATGCTCACCCCTAGCCAAAGGGCCTTGGACTTACTTGGGAGTGCCATTCATGAAAAGAGATTAAAGGTGGTAGATTTTCTGGGCTTATTGACAAGATGGTCAATAGAGTGTTAGGTTGGCAAGGACGGTTGATCTAGGGTTGTATTGATCAAGTCTGTTATTCAATCTATACCGGGATTTGCCATGTCTTCCTTGAAGATTCTAAAGGTTGTGATCAAAAGAATGGAAAAAATATGTAGAGATTTCCTTTGGAAAGGAAAGAAATCAGGGTTTAGCATCGTTACTTGGAACGATGTTTGCTTACCGATGGAGGTAGGAGGTTTAGGAGCGATCTATAGACTTTGCAACATTCCCTGAAGATGAGCAGAATGGCAAATTTCTTGGGCTCAAAAGATACAATATTGAAACAATTCAGCAAGGCAAAATATAAATGGAATGAGATTCTTCCTTCCAAGAGGGGATTCAAGTATGGCTCAACACATTGGAAAGCTCTCTGCGAGGCTGTTGATGAAATCCAGGGTGGATTGGTGTGCAGTCCTGGCAGAAATAGCTCTATCATCATCCTAAATGATTTTTGGGTCGAGGAGGGATCCTTTGTGATGGCACCAACAATGATTAATGTGGTTAATAGCTACTACTCTGCTATTGTGGACGATTTGTAAGATGCTATGCTATGGGACATTGATAAGCTCTCTACTTTCAGGCATCAAAATCTGTGGAAGAAGTTTTGAAAGTGACAATTAGAAGAGAGGATGGTTGTAGATGGTCAATGCACAGCTCCAGGATGATGACTAACTCCTCAACGTATAATTTTGCTATGCATAAGAAGATCAAGCCTAGCAGATTTGATGAAATGAATGTTTGGAAGCTCCCTATTGGCCCCCGGATTAAGTAATTTATATGGAAATCGTTTCATGGGAAGTTGGCTGTGAGGAGATGCTTTAGAAGGGAAGATTGGTATATGATAGATGCTCCCCAAGATGTAGGAGGGAGGGTGTAAACATTACACACGCTTTGTTCCATTGCACATTCGCCCAAGAGAGATCTTACAAACAGTGTTGGGTTTCATTGACCAGAATAGCAATAGATGGAGTGCCGAGGACTATTTAGACTTGCTAATATGTTCCTCAAACCACGGTGACTGTAGGAGGAAGAAAGCCTTTGTAGCCTATGCGGTTTGGCTCATTTGGAAGGATAGGAACAACATTGTCTTAAATGGGAAAGGTAACACGGTGAGGGCCTTGGCTTACAAGGTGCGCAAAATTGCAGAAGAAGTTTTTGAGAGAAATCAGCTACAGGACAATGGAAGAAGGAATAGAAAATGGATTGTTATACAGGTGGATGCCTCCTATACTCAAACAAATGCATCTATAGCTGATGTTGCTGTCCACGGGAGCTGGCTAAGGGAAGGGGACGTAGTGCTTTGGGCAATGGGCAAACCAGTAATGGCCAATTCAATTCTTGAAGTAGAGTTGCTGGAGATCTATCAAGGAATCAAATGGGCGAAGAAGAACGGTGTTGAGCAAGTGACCTTGGAGACAGATTCATGCATGGCGGTAGACTTGATATATAACAATATGGCTCCTCCACCTACTGTTGATTTGTTTTTATGAGATATCTTGGCATCGATGGTGGAGCTAGGAATGAGTCTCTATTTGTATATACCGCGTTCTAGCAATGGCAAGGCGGATGGTGTAGCTCGTTGGTGTCGCCGCTCTCAAATGCCGTTGTATTGGGCCTTGGAGGACTAGGAATGACAATGGGGAGGGTTGGGGCGGGTTTCACCAACCCCGTCCCCGCCCCAAAAAACTTTACCCTGCCCCATTCCCGCCCCAGTCCCCGTTGCGGGGCAAGAAGTCCGTCCCATCCCCGCACCATCTATATTTCCCCCGTCCCGCCCCGTTTAGGATTCTCATTTTCTTTCGACAAAGTTAATAACGCCGATAATTTTTATCACAAATTTATTAAGTATCATATAAACCAATACAATATTGTGAACTTTCAAGCGCCACATAGTTAAAAAAAACAATTTTTCAACTTCCAAGTGTTCCCACTAAATAAGATCATGCGAATTACAAAATCTAAAAATGAACCCCAAATTCAAAAAAAAATTAACTTTAGATCTGCTCAAAATTAAAATCGATTAGTTTTATACTTTTATTCATTAATCCCTTATAATATAAACTAATGGAAAGCAATGCATCATGGGCCTCGTGGGTCTGTGACCATATAAAGCTTAAGTAGTCAGTAGCTAATATATTATTAGAACTAATTCTTATACCAACACCTTTTTTTGCCATTTGTTCTAAATTAAAGAATTAGAATAAAATTATTAGAACTAATTTAAAATTACTAAAACACATATCCGGGCCGGGTCGAAAGCGGTGCGGGTTGACCAAAACCCATCCCCGCCCCGCCCCAACGTTTAACCCGCCCCGTTTAGTCCGCCCCACCCCGTCCCACCAACCCGATAATTGCCTTGTTTCCCCACCCCAAGCGGGGTGGGTCAAGCAGGTTACTGAGGAAACCCAGCCCATTGCCATCCCTATGGAGGGGTTTTCTGTAACTTAGGCTTAGGGCTCATCATATCAAATTAAAAAAATGCTTTGCATGTTTTTTTAGCCTGCATTGGAAATGATTACATCCTCTACCATCACTCTTTATCTCTCACTCTACCGTCTCTCTCTACCTTCTATCTCTCGCTATCTCCCACTCTACTATCTTTCTCTCTACCATCTCTCTCTCTCTAATTGTCTACCATCTCTCCCTCTCGACCATCGCTCTTTATATATATCTCTCTCTATCGTCTTTATCTCTCTGCCTTTTTTTCTCTCTACCATATTGATAGAACATTTCCAAAGATACCTCCTGTGAGGACCCATTCCTCCAACCCGATCCGATCACGTTAGGTCAAGGGTCTGACCCGGTTTGGCCTTGTTTCACGATCGGGTTGATCGCGAAAACTCGAAGGGCAATTTGATAAATTTTGCATTGGCGGTCGGTTTCACACCCACGTAGTGCACATACATCCCTTGAATGATATATGTACTTGTTAAAACTTTAGGTGAGCTTGGGATCGGAAGATCCGGGCTCGGGCGCGACAGCTGGTTTTGGGACACCTGTCAGCTCAGGGACGATCGATCGGTCATGGGGACAATCGATCGTTCAAGGGACGATCGATTGTCATCGATCGGTCCTGGGGACAATCGATCGTTCAAGGGACGATCGATCGGTTTCGAGGTCGGCACCAACGTTGATGTGTCCGGATAAGAATGCGTGTCACGCCCCGACCCAGAAAACCCATCCGGTCCGGGATGTGAGGGTCCTAATCTAACTTCTGAAATCAAACGGCGAGAGTTTCCCCTGTATTCCTTTAAGTCATATGTCTCAGTATTCAGAGTACAGTCCAGGGCGTCCCCCGCTGTCGCTCCAGCATATCGAACCAGGTGATCCAACCAACCCGCGTGCTGCCACGCGGTGCGAGTACCAAGAACAGAGGAAGGTACTCCCAACTACACCACCCTCCAAGGGAAGGTGCCAAAGAACAGTACGCGAACTGTTCTCAACACACAACCAACAGTGTCCCTAGTGGCTCCGACAAGCGCCACTACACATCGCTTCCTAGGAAGGCAAGAAAACAAAGGCTTCCCAAGCAAGCGATACTCCAGGATGTCCAAAACATCCGGGATCCGGGACACCTCCTTCAATCAGTCCTCTACTGTCGAAGGATCTCCATCATCGCTCCTGGACCACAACGGGTTCACATCTCAGGATTCATAGAGTATAAAGGCGGCACGTCCTCTTCCCTACTCGCTCATCTCCAGCACGGGGGGAGACACTGTCAGGCGAGGGAACGGACGATACCGGCGTGCATGGACATCTCCCCCTGAGACGTCATGTCACAGCCGGAAAACAACAAAACAAGCAACAATCAAAAAGCGAAAACATATCACACACTTGCAAACAACCATGCAAGGATGTTCTAGACCTAGAACTATCTCATTCCACACTTAAAATCTTAACCGCAAGCCTAATCCTATCCCTGGGACCTACAGCCTGCTCTGATACCATACTGTGACGCCCCGGCCCGCGGGCTCCTGGTCCGACGAGGATCCACCCGAGGGCTCCACCCGACACAATATTATCCGCTTTTGGCTCACCACAGAAATCTGGGAAAACTTCCCAGTAGGTCACCCATCGTGTGACTACTCCATGTCAAGCACGCTTAACCATGGAGTTTTCTGACGGATCACTGCCATCACGGCTTTAAAACGCGTTATGTCTATTAAAGGCTTACTATATACTTATATCGAACCCCGGACCATACCCAGGCGTTGTGGGATTGCTTACCCGGCTACCCGACTCAGCCCCTCCTCTAGGCGCAGGCATCTTGTCCCACGGTAGACCCAGCGGACCTCACAATCCACCCCCTTTGGAGGCCCAGCGTCCTCGCTGGCACAATTTTTGGCTGGGAACCGGCTCTGATAATGCGAACCGACCTAGTTCGATTGATTGCTTTGGGAGCAACCGATCGGACTCAGGCTTATATAAACCCGCGAAGGCTTTGTTTTCTTTTTTTTTCTTCTTCTTCCTTCTTCTTCTCTCCGCTGAGGCTAGGGTTTCGTGTGAGAGGCTGTTCCAGAGGCTTGTAGGCGTCGCCAGCAAGGGGAGGAGTTGATCCAAGCTTTCCTAGCACGGTTTAATCGAGGATTAATTGTGGATTAGCGTAGAGCGCTAGGATTCTTCACTTAGGGCTTGTTTATGTGTTCTTAACTAATTGAATGCTTAATTAGTTGATCGATATATGCTAGATGATGCTCCTAGGCTGGCTTAATATTGTTTTGAAGCTTGATTGTATTTTGGTTGGATTTAAACCAGATTTAAGTGAGTTTTTCCTTGATTTATTCCAGGATTTCTGTTCTAGCAGAAACAACAATGTTCTAGCTTTTTTTCCGGCTCGTACGTGCATGATCTCAGTTGATATCCAACAATAACGTTGTATCTCTCTGAGCTAGCTTTCGATTCCAACTAGTTTCAAATTTTTAGGATTTATGTACGATTTTTAGTGAATTTAATGGCCAGGCTGTGCAGAACAGAGCGACTAGTTTAATTAGTGAATTTAAGTAGAGGTTTGTTATCTAAATGATCCAATCTTTGGATACGTGATTCGGGGTATGTCATTGAGTGGGCATATCAAGTTTTACATCAATCGAACGGTTAGATTGGAAGTTATGATTTTCTGAAGTTAGTAGTAGTTCGTTTGCTTTAATTCGAGAAATCGACCTGTTCATTATTATATGTTATTATATTGCGTAGGCCCTGTGTGTGGCTTGTGGTTGAACCAAGGGGGTCATGCCTCTTGGGTTGTGTACAATAAATATTTTCGCTTTCCAAAGACCTTTGCTATGTATACCCTTTTGGCGGGCTGTAGGCTACGCCCAAACTTGTATATTATTTGACATACTATTACATGCTCATACTTCTATATTTGTGCCTGAACATTGCATGCATTTTGATTGCATTAGAAGCATAAAGGCTAGGATGTGGGCGATGGGTCGATTTCTGATTCGATGGCTCGGGTAGCTCGGATGTAGCCTTAGGACCGAGGCTGTATAGCAAGGTTTAGGGCGAATTGTTATGATAATCTTTTGTTATCGAGGTTACTGTTTAGTAGGTTGCATTTATTCTAATTGAGGTTTAGAGGTCGTGTTGTTTCTCCAAGACCAGGTTCGAAGGATGGTTGTCGATGCGTTCCCGATGTGGTCCCGTTTTACAGGTGCAGGCGTCAACTCTTCTTCTGTAGCTTCCGTTGGACAAACTCTTCGTGGCACGTCAACCTCTGGAGGTGTTTGAGGATTTGGGGTTCAGTTATCTTGTTGGATTATTTAAATGTATAATTTTCTTATGTAATGATTTTTGAGATTTTTAAATAGGGTAAAAATCATTTTGGTCCCCTCTAGTTTCAGGGTTTTTCATTTTAAACCATGTGTTTCAAAACGTAACAAAACAGACCTTGTAATTACAATAATTTCACTTAAAACTCAAATTACTAACGAACGTTTCTTGACTTAACGGCCGTAAGTAATTCATTTTGGGAAAATATCATTTTGGTCCCCCTCTAGTTTCAGAGTTTTTCATTTTAAACCCTATGGTTACAATAATTTCAATTTAAACCCTGTATTTCAAAACGTAACAAAACAGACCCTGTGGTTACTATAATTTCAGTTTAAACCTAAATTTAGTAATGACCGTTACAGACTTAACGTCAAACTGGCTTTGACTCAATGTTGACTGGTTTATTCTGTTATCTCTCTTCCCTCACTTATCTCCCTCTAGCCGCATGTGGCTTCCTGCCGCCAGACTGCCCAGGCACTAATGTGCTGTCGTAGGCACTCAAAAATAAAACCAATACTCATTAAAATAAATGTAGTAGTGCGAGTATGAGTCGATCCCACGAAGAGTGTTTAGTCTGGTTTTGTGCTTAGTGAACAAAGATGGGGGGTTTAAACGTGAGGAAAACAGTAAAGAAATAATCTAAAGCGAAGAATTGAATTAAATCAAGAGAACAAACCTTGGTCTGAGTCAACATCCACCATCGGAATCTAACAACTGATCATAGATGCAAGTATCAATCAATTCATACCATGAATATTCACCGTCCGAATTTAATTCGAATCTCTCCTCAATCTTAGTTAATTAGAAACAAGCGATCCAATTAACCCTAACTACTAAACAACCTAAGACAAGCGCTGTAGATTTAATCTAGTAGCAAGCTTAAGAATAGGGAGATCGATGAAGGTAAACAACACAAGCATAAGCGGTTGCATTTAATCTAGTCGAATATTCTTCCTAAGATCTATTAATCTCTGAAACGCAGATCTCAGTTGCTTCGCAGATTAGAGGGATCAAACAATTACGGATTTGATATCCAACCTAGCATTAGATCGTAATGAATAATAAACTAGTAGGCCTCCTAGCAATTAAACAAGACAACGATGAATATTTAATCTCAGAAGAACATTCAATACTAAAGTATAAACTGAACAATAAAAATAGATTAGATCTCACAGTTTCGTTGATTCCGAGGTTTCAGTCTCCTCGACCAAGAATTAAGGTTTAGCCACGCAAGGCCATCAAGAACAATCCAATCCTTTAAAAAAGAAAGAAGAATCCTAGAAATATCAAAGAAATGGAAAGGAGCAGCCAAAAACCTCTAGAATTCGCCCCCCTTAATCCCTAAAAAGAACCCTATTTATAGTCCATATGTTTCCTATCCTCGGATTTGATCTGAATAGTTGAATTTCTTCACTGGGAAAGTCGGATCGATCCTTCTCATCATAATCTTCAATTTCTGGCTACGCACGAGTCGGAACGATCTTATTAGGGTTGTCGGATTGATCTTCTAAGTAGGATCGATAGTTGGATCGATCGGACTGTGTACAGCTGAAAAGTATGTGTTTTGTCAGGCTTCTGCATAGATGGATCGATCCCACTATGGGTGTCGGATCGATCGGACTTTCCAGAGTATTTACTGTTCTGCCATCCAGACTGCGCCATCGGTATTAAAATTGCCGTAACTTCCTCTAGGGAACTCGGAATCACGAACCATAAAATTCTCCAGAAACTAGACTTCAAGAGCTTTCCAACCATATATGATACATCATTTGGTTTTTCATCAACAGGTACAGTTTAATCTTTAAAGTTAATCCATATACTCTTTTCAGCTTCTTTTCGAACTTAAGGACTTCAATTGCCTCCTAAATCAAAATATAAGACTAATGAGTGTATTTAGGTACCAAATAAGCACATGAGACTAAGTATTAAGGGATAAAAATATAACATTATGCATCATCATCAGGCACCCCACCTCTTGATCTTTCATGACATGCTGAGATCTTAGGCGACCCAAGAGGCCATTATTCTAATCTCTCCCTTCACATTGGTGGCCTTCTACTTCTGCAGATTGCCGCCGCCACCCATGCAAGCTCTTCCCAGCTCTCTCCGTCGCAAACCAAGATGTTGCTCCGCCTCCAGCGCATCCTCGAGTACCTGCTGACCCTCTCTGTGGTCAACATGCTCTTTACCCAGCTGGTCCATGCATGGGATGCTTGCTTTGACAACTATGATTGTAATGGGGCGGCGAGCGAGCTGGCAGCGAGGTTGACGACGAGACGACCGTTTGGCGTTAAGTCCGTAACAGCTGTTACTAAATTTTGGATTTAAAATGAAATTATTGTAACCATATGGTTTAAAATGAAGAACCCTGAAACTAGAGGGGACCAAAATGATATTTTCCCTTTCATTTTAAACCATGTGTTTCAACAAACGGTCGTTACTAAATAAGGGTTTAAAGTGAAATTATTGTAACTACAAGGTTTGTTTTGTTACGTTTTGAAACACATGGTTTAAAATGAAAAACCCTGAAATTAGAGGGGACCAAAATGATTTTTACCCCTTTTAAATATATGATGTTCGAGGATTAGTCTTGTATCATAATTTTGTCTCATATAGATATTTAATATTGATCCCATATCAATTGTTTAATTTAGATGTCTTATTTTATTATAAACACGCCAGTGATGGATTGAATAGATTAGAAGCCCTCACGCCCCGGACTGGATGGGTTTTCTGGGTCGGGGTGTGACACCTCTGATAATTATAGGGATTCCTAAGAAACAAATAAGGATTCCCACTAACGTGAAAGCCCTATCTTCAGTCACTCTCCACCTTCGATCTCTCTCTACCTTTGGTCGCTCGATCTTATTCTCCCAATGAGAAAGCCCAATCTTTGTTCATCTTTTTCTCGGTTTAGTAGTGATGTCATCATCGGCTTCTCCTCTAGTCCTTATCCTCATCGTTTTTTCTAAGTTAGTATCGCTATGAAATCCGTCTCTCTTCTTCTTCTTCTTTATTTGACTTTTTCTAAGGAGGAGTATTCATCACTTATGTGAGGAGTCTCCATAGTCACAACAAGTTGTTTCTACTATGTCTCTATGTTTAATACTATGTTTTTAAACCAATATCGAGGGGAAACGGAGTATTACCATGTAATAAAAAAGTGAGTCTTATGGAAAACAACGTATTCCGGTGACATAAAGTGGAAAACATAGTATTGACAGTAGAAATATAATAATGTTTACTATTCTCCAAGAAATAGCTTGTTGTGACTATAGATACTCCTTATCATGAATCCTTAATTGGGTATTTATCTTATATGAAAAAATCCGATACATATGCGTATGGGTTGGAAAACAAAAAAGGTACCATAGTAATGGATTTGGAATCCATACATTTACGTATCTCTATTTGCTTATACACTGGATTTATCACTCATAAGAAGGATCTCCGGATGTGGAGAAAGCAATCAAAGAAGGAAGATATTAAATAAAAAAAGGTGAAAGTTAAGAAGTATTCCCAAGAAACAAAGAAGGATTCCTTTTCTATAAGAAGGAATCATGTTACAAATTGAGTTCTTTAACTCACCTGCAATATTGAGCTATTGTCATACAACGTATTATTTTTTTTTAATTCCACTTGTCTTTCGATTTGTCAATCGATGGACACTTTCGTGTTTGTTTACAAAGCAGGTCAAATTCATAAATTTGGGACCAAAATACCACTCGACAAATCTCTCTCATCATTCAATGCCACCTGACACAAGCACGAGAGAGAGAAATGAGAGAGATATCTCTCTACATTAAGATAAAAGAGATATCTCTCTACAGGAAGAGAGTGGGAGAGAGTGGAGGGAGGGAGAGTAGTAGGATTCCATTTATTTTTATATAAATTCCTTCATTATTTTTTTTTATTGTTCCTCTTTGTGTAATAAAGAGAGGGAAGGAGGCTGCGAGAAGATGAAGGAAGGAGGAAATTGTTAAAGAAGAGAGAAAGCGATGGAGAAACAGAGTGGGAGAGAGTGAGGAATCCTTCAATTTTTAAGTGAGGAATCCTTTAATTTTTAAGTGGATTCCTTACTTACAATCTGAATTCCTTAGCCTCTTAATTCCTTACTTATACGAGGAATTCCTTACTTATGCTAGAAATTTCTTATTTAGTATATGAATTCTTAGTTATGCGATCAGTGAGGCCTCTGTAGCCTTCCTGCGGGACACGAGGGCCCATCGAAGATGACAGAACTCCTAGGAAGGAGCCGGGGGGCCAGCTGGAGTGGCAGGGCTCCGATGCCGGCGGAGGGGAGTTGCCGGAGATAGCCGGTAAGAAACAGAGGAAGAGGGAGGAGATAGAGAGAGAAACGAAGGAGAGAGAGAAAGAGAGAGAGAGATGAGAAAGCGGAGAAACAGAGGAGTCGGGGAGGAGAAGTTGGAGAAGAGGGGAGGAGAAGCCGGAGCCGGAGGGGAGGAGGAGCCGGAGAAGAGGAAGCGACGGAGACGGAGCCGGAGGGGATCTGCATCCGCGACGTGGAGCTCGCGGCCCGGGCGGTGCTCCCGCGGCACTACGCCGCGGACGTGAGCAAGGAGAGCTGGCGGGCGTTCTGTGGTTGCGGGGGGTGGCGGGTAGTGGTGACGGCGAACCCGATGGTGATGGTGGAGCCGTTCGTGAAGGAGTACCGGGGTGGCGGGTGAGGTGCTTGAGAAACAGAGGAAGAGGGAGGAGAGAGAAACAGAGGAGAGAGCAGGAGGGGAGGAGGAGCCGGAGAAGAGGGGAACTGGAGCCGGAGGGGAGGAGAGAACATGAGGGGAGGAGGAGCCGGAGACGAGGACGAAATGGAGGGGGTGGTGGGGGTGGTGGAGGGGTTGCTCTGCGATGGGGACACGGGGACGGAGGTGGCGGGCGTGGGGTTCGTTGTGGGAGCAGTGGGGGCGGCTCGAGGGAGAGAGATCGGGTGGGATGGAGGGCGATCGAGAGAGAGTGAGTGAGAGAGGGAGGGAGGGAGATCCGACTCAATGGAGAGAGAGTGGGGACGGAAGACAGAGAGAGGGGGGGGGGGTGGAAGACAGAGAGAGATCAGGGAGAGAGAGAGGTCGGGGAGAGAGAGTTGGGGCGGAAGAGAGAGAGAGAGAGAGAGAGAGAGATAGAGAGAGAGAGAGATAGAGGTGGGAGAGAGAGTGGGGACGGAAGAGAGAGAGAGATAGAGGTGGGAGAGAGAGTGGGGGCGGAAGAAAGAGAGAGATAGAGGTGGGAGAGAGAGAGTGGGGGCGGAAGAGAGAGAGAGAGAAGGCGTGGAAGAGAGAGAGGGCGGAGGAGAGAGAGAGATGGGTGTAGAGAGAGAGTCAATTGAGAGAGAAGACCAGGTGGAGAGAGAGAGTCGATGGAGAGAGAAAGATGGGTGAAGAGAGAGAAGATCAGGTGGAGAGAGAGAGTCGGTGGAGAGAGAGAAGACCAGGTGGAGAGAGAAAGATGGGTGAAGAGAGAGAACACCAGGTGGAGAGAGAGAGTCGATGGAGATAGAAAGATCATGTGAGAGAGAGAGTCAGTGGAGAGAGACAAGACCAGGTGGAGAGAGAAAGATCAGGTGTGAGAGAGAGAAGACCATGTGGAGAGAGAAAGATCAGGTGAGAGAGAGAGTCAATGGAGTGAGAAAGATGGGTGGAGAGAGAGAGAGTCGATGGAGAGAGAGAAGATGGGCTAACTAAAGAATTCCTCGCATAAGTAGGGAATTCATAGAATAAGTAAGGAATTCATAGGCTAAGTAAGAGTAAGGAATTCCTTAGCCTATGAATTCCTTAGTTATGCGAGGAATTCCTTAATTCTTTACTCTTACTTAGCTTATGAATTCCTTACTTATCCTATGAATTCTCTACTTATGCGACGAATCCCTTACTTAGCCTATGATTTCCTCGCATAAGTAAAGATTTCCTCTCTCCTCCGGCCTCTCTCTCTCTCTCCTCGACCTCTCTCTCTCCTCCGGCCTCTCTCTCTCCCCGACCTCACTCCCTCACTCTCTCTCTCTCTCTTCAGACTCTCTCTCTCTCTCTCTCTCTCTCTCTCTCTCTCTTCCGCCCCCCTCCCTCGCTCTCTCTCTCTTTGGACTCTCTCTCTCCTTGATAAGTTACTAATTATTTCTAATTAAACCCCTTAAATTACCTTTGTTAGGCCTAGAGTAGTTGTATTTGATTGTTTGTTAGTTGATTTCAGATTTAATCATGATATGAGAAGAAATACAAGGAATTCAGCTAAAAAGATGAATTTATATGATAAAGACTGTTTCGTCGCCTGTCAGGAGAATATTCCCTAGAAATTCTTTATAAGTCAAAATATTCTATAAATTTAGTACGTGATAGACGACTTCAAGAGCTACAACTTTCATGTTGGATACTTGGAGAGATTCCAGACAGATTAATACCAGTTTTGAAGACTATGAAGATATACAGCTGCTGGAAACTGGTCCGTCGATGCTCAGGAGAATATTCATCAAATATTCCACATAAGTCTGAATATTATAAAATCTTTGGGAGAGGATAGAAGACTTCCTAATCTACATCTTTACTGTTGAGCACATTTCCAAATTCCGGACGGGTTGAACCCAGTCGCGACCAGAAGAGACAGTCAGAATTAAACTAGGAATTCCGAGTTGCACTAGAGGTCCAACTCAACTTAACCATAACCCTAATTCCGGGATTAAGGGTTTTTATTATAAAAAGGGGTTATTCCAGCAAAACTTCTCATCTTTTTGACAACCTTTGAAGGAGGAAGAAGAAGAAGGAGAGGATGTGGATGGTAACAGCTTCATATTCCAACCCAATGGCTTTTATCCAAAAGATGAGTTGCTAGTTATTGTACTTAGGATTATTCATGAAACCCTAGCATAGTTTTCTATCTTCTTTGGTTTGAATCTTGTATTCTTCTCAAGACATGATCCTATGAATTTGCTTTTTATTGTTAATAGAGTTGAGGGAACAGAGTTCCTTGACGTATTTTCAGTCCTACATGATTTCTGTGATTGGTTGTAGAGATTCATAGGATGGTTTTCACGTGATTTATGGTTTGCTAGTGAGATAGGCTATGCTAAGCTAGGATAGGTTGTGCCAAGGTCATTAGGAGTAGTATAACTTAAAGTAATCGTAGGACCGAAGACAATCTATGCCAAGAAAGATAGGCTATGCCGTTAGAAACATAAATCTTATTTTAGGGATTCATGTGAGCTTGTAGCCATATGATCCATAATGTTGAGAGAAGAGAACAAGAGGATAACTAGAGAAGATTGAAGGCGAAACTAGGGCGGATTGACTAATTTCTAAGTAACTACTCTATTGATTCAAATTGATCAACCTTTTATCTCTTTTATTTATTAGCTTAGATAACTCTATTCTATCTTTGATTCTTATCCTTAGTTTTAGGGTTTTGAGAATTGATTTTGATTTCCAACGTTTTCCCTGTGGATCGACTCCCGACTTCACCGCTATTTCTACCTAGTAGTTTAGTGATTGAATAAGGATTATAAATTTAATATTTGATTGAGTTTGTAACGTTTTAACGACGACGTTTGTAAGCGATCACTCCTCGACCTCGCTCTCTCTCTCTCTCTCTCTCTCTCTCTCTTCGAACTCTCTCTCACTCTCTTCCGCCCCCCTCCCTCGCTCTCTCTCTCTCTCTTCTGCCTCCTTCCCTTGCTCTCTCTCTCTCTCTTCTGCCCCCTTCCCTCACTCTCTCTCTCTCTCTCTCTCTCTCTCTCTCTCTCTCTTCGGACTCTCTCTCTCTCTCTCTCTTCGGCCCCCCTCCCTCACCCTCTCTCTAGCTTCCGCCCTCGCTCCCTCGCTCTCTCTCTCTCTCTTCGGACTCTCTCTCTCTCTTCCGCCCCCTCGCCCTCTCTCTCTTCCACCCCCCTCCCTCGCTCTCTCTCTCTCTTCTGACTCTCTCTATTCCGCCCCCCCTCCCTCGCCCTCTCTCTCTCTTCCGCCCCCTCGCTCCCTCTCTCTCTCTCTCGCCCCCCCTCTCGCTCTCTCTCTTCCGCCACCCCTCTTTCTGATACGGTTGGAAGTCCAGCTCCACCTGGGCTAGACCAACCCACGCCCAATTATGGGGCAGGGCCCACACATGGGCTAGATCCAGTTGGCACCCACGCAGGTCAGGCCCCACCCCTTGGTAGGAACCGACCTTGGACCAGGTCTCAAGCCAAAGCCGGCCTTAGGGATCCTAATCTTTAGCTGGTTACTACCTTAGTTAGTTCTTAATTGCTTTCCTAGTTGATTTCCTAGTTTGAGTCCAGTTTATACTTTGTTTTATTAGTTCCTATTTTGAGTCCAGTTTGTTAGGGAGTTTGAGTTATGATTGAGTCTTAGTAGGAAAGTATGGTTACTTGCTGATTAAAGCAAGGTAGTTCTCTAGTTGAAGTAGGACTCTCTTGAGGCCTCTATAAAAGGACCTCCATAGCTTGTATTAGGTTTTATGCATTGAAGAATAAAGTTAGTAGTTAAAGTAGGATATCTTAGGAGTAGCTCTAATTAATATTCCACCACCACCAGCCCCTCCCACGTTTCTCTCTCTTGCTGGCCTTCTCCACCCGCCGGCTACCACCATCGCCACCGCTGTCCGCCGCTACCAGCCACCGCTCCAATCCCGGCGTCCTCCTTGGCCGCCGCCCCTCTTCTTCCACCTCTCTTGGCGTGGATCTCCAAGAGTAACCAGCCAATCACAAGAGGATCTGCAAGGTAACCTCTTCTCTACCGTCTCATACCTCCAGTCTTCATCTTCCTCGTCGAATTCCTAGGGTCCTTCTCCTAAAACCCTAAAGGTATCTCTCGACCTAGCCATAGATTTGGCTAAGGAAGAACTGAGACCAGGGAAGAGACCAGGTACTCGTGCCTACGAGAAGGCCCGGCGTAACAACTTGGTATCAGAGCTCCGATCCGTCGGCTGTGCCGCCCAAAGCCTTCGAAAAGCTGCATTGATGGCCGGAGATACCGCCGCGAGTGCTTCCAAGGAGCGGGACCTTTCCGTAACCAGAGAAGAGATCGACGAAATCAAGGGATCACTGCTGTCCCTTCATACTGTGCAGCATGAGACGCACGCCTTGATCCTCGGGCTCTCGGAGAGGATGGTGTTCATGGCCTTGCAGATGCAGGGACAGAGTCCAGGAACGGCGGGAGAGCAAGGTAACCCTAACCCTAATCCTAACTAGCCTCCTACCACAACTCCTAGTCCCCCTAGGACTCCTCATGAACCGGTCCACATCCAGGAAGGATTCGGCCCTAGTCCCAACTACATCTTGGTTGGACCAGGTCCTACCCCTCCCACCCAACCGGCTCAACCAGCCCACACCACACCCCTGGCCAGCCCCACTACCTTACCACCACCACCTGGCTCCACTGTCCTTCCACCCCCACCATACCAGCCTCTATATCCAACCTATCACTTCCCTCCATACCAGTAGCCTGCGCCCCCTCCACATGTCCCCTACAACCCAGCTCTTGCACCACCCCATTACTACCCTCCTCACACCCCACCGGCCTATGAGCAGCCCCATGACCCAATCCGTGAGCAACCCCTTGCTGCCCGGATTCCCCGCATGGACTTCCCCCGCTATGATGGAGCTGCAGATCCTACTCACTGGATCCTGAAGGCAGAGCAGTTCTTCTCTTATCATCCTATCCATGAGCGAGAGAAGGTCCGCTATGCCACCTATCACTTCGATAGAGATGCCCAGACATGGTACCAACTGTCGAAGGATACGGACGAGTGCGCAACATGGCATACCTTCCAGCATGCCTTGCACTTGTGCTATGGACCGACGACCTACGAGGACCCCATCGGCGAACTCACTCGAATTCAGCAAGATGGTTCAGTCCGAGACTACCAGATCCGGTTCGACCGAGGTCTAGGTCGTGTTCCACACTTGGCTCGGGACGTGGTACTGAGTCTCTTCATCAGCGGACTGAAACCGGCTATCAGGTACGATGTTCAGCTCGCTAGACCAGCCACCATAGCCGAGGCTATCAGCTATGCCAAGACTCATGAGGCGAAGCAGTACGCTATCCGGCATGCTACGGCAAGGACGACGCCTGCACCTACCCGTCCAGCCCCCGCTGCCCGTACCGCGCGCGCGAACTGGAGTTCAAGTGAGACTAGGACTCCTAATCCTACTCAAACTAGGACTCCTAGTCAGACTCAAACTACAGTCCAACCCCAACGGAGACAGCTATCCCTAGTTGAACTGCAACAACGAAGATCACAAGGACTTTGCTTCCAATGTGACGAGCCCTTTACACCGGGGCACCGCTGTAAGCAGCTGTTGAGCATTGAGATCGTCAACGAGGAACCAGCCGTGGAAGATCTGGGTGAAGCTGACTTGGAAGAGGAGACCCCGGTCCTAGATGAGCATGGAGAACCCTCACTTGGCATGATGATTGGCCAAGTGTTTGTGGATCTTCCAGCCACCAAGTCCCTGGTAGAGGATCCGCTACCGTCGCCAACTTCTGATCCTGTCCCTCCTAATCCAGACAACCTCTCCCACGGCCAACTTGAGTTCAGCCCCGCCGTCATGACAGCATCGCCACACTCGATAGCTGCCATCTCTAGTCCGGTTCCTCAGTGGCTAGAACCAATTCAGGAGGATGTCAAAACTAATGCGGAGATGCAAAAGCTCGCCAAGGACATCCAAGACGGAATCACCAAGGGCCCGTGGACAGTTTGCAATGGAGTCATCTTCCACAAGAACCGCATCTTCTTGAGGAAGAACGCCCTAGTCATTCCGGAGATCTTGGCGACCCTACATTCCAGCACACATGAGGGGTTCGTCAAGATGTGGCACCGGCTGCGAACCACCTTCTATTGGAAGGGAGCTCAGGTGCGGATCAAGGACTTCATCCGCCAATGTGACACCTGCCAGCGACACAAGGGCGAGACTCTAAAGCCAGCCGGCCTACTTCAGCCCCTACCAATTCCCCAAGAGGTATGGACTGATGTTTCTATGGACTTCATCGATGGCCTTCCTTCTTCTAGAGGATACACGGCAATTCTAGTAGTCGTCGACAGATTGTCCAAGTATGCACACTTCGCTCCCCTACGGCATCCCTACACGGCCTATTCTGTAGCACGAGTCTTCTTCGACACCGTGTTCAAGCACCATGGCATGCCAACCAGTATTGTTTGTGATCGAGATCCCACCTTCACCAGCAACTTTTGGCAGGAGATCTTCAAACTCCAGGGAGTCAAGTTCAGATTTTCCTCAGCCTATCACCCACAGACAGATGACCAAACGGAGGTAGTTAATCGGTCCCTTGAGATGTACTTACGCTGTTTTTCAGGTGATCGACCTTCACAGTGGACCCAATGGCTGACCTGGGCGGAATACACCTATAACACCAGTTGGCACTCCAGCATCCAGCGGACGCCTTATGAGGTTGTGTATGGCCGACCCCCACCTACCCTCTTGTCCTATGTATCTGGAACGGCTAGATCAGCAGCTGTAGATCACTTCTTAGTTGAAAGGGATCAAGTGATAGCAGATGTCAAGTCAAGGTTAGCAGCTGCCCAGAACAGGGTGAAGCAGACCTATGATCGTGGACATCGAGACGTCGAGTTTCAGATTGGTGAGATGGTCTACGTCAAGCTACAGCCCTATCGACAGAAGTCCATGGCCAAGCGCAAGTCACAGAAGCTCAATGCGAAGTTCTATGGGCCATACGAGGTACTGGAGCGTATAGGAGCTGTCACCTATCGCCTCCGACTCCCATCAGATTCCAAGGTGCACCCTATTTTTCATGTATCACTTCTGAAAAAGCACATTGGAATTGAAGTACCCGTCATCACCGAGATTTCGAACCCCTCAGAAGAGCAGCCTAAGCTGTATCCCCAAGCTATCATCGACCATCGGCACTTTCCCCGGCAATCAGAAGAAGTTCTAGTGCATTGGAAGGGCCATAGTCCAGCTGAAGCCACATGGGAGGTATTCACTGATTTCTTGGATCGTTATCCTGACTTCGGCCTTGAGGACAAGGCTCTTTTCGAAGGGGGAGGGGATGATACGGTTGGAAGTCCAGCTCCACCTGGGCTAGACCAACCCACGCCCAATTATGGGGCAGGGCCCACACATGGGCTAGATCCAGTTGGCACCCACGCAGGTCAGGCCCCACCCCTTGGTAGGACCCGACCTTGGACCAGGTCTCAAGCGAAAGCCGGCCTTAGGGATCCTAATCCTTAGCTGGTTACTACCTTAGTTAGTTCTTAATTGCTTTCCTAGTTGATTTCCTAGTTTGAGTCCAGTTTATGCTTTGTTTTATTAGTTCCTATTTTGAGTTCAGTTTGTTAGGGAGTTTGAGTTATGATTGAGTATTAGTAGGAAAGTATGGTTACTTGCTGATTAAAGCAAGGTAGTTCTCTAGTTGAAGTAGGACTCTCTTGAGGCCTCTATAAAAGGACCTCCATAGCTTGTATTAGGTTTTATGCATTGAAGAATAAAGTTAGTAGTTAAAGTAGAATATCTTAGGAGTAGCTCTAATTAATATTCCACCACCACCAGCCCCTCCTAAGTTTCTCTCTCTTGCTGGCCTTCTCCACCCGCCGGCTACCACCATCGCCACCGCTGTCCGCCGCTAC
Organism: Narthecium ossifragum; assembly: GCA_963920575.1. Lineage (NCBI taxonomy): Eukaryota > Viridiplantae > Streptophyta > Magnoliopsida > Dioscoreales > Nartheciaceae > Narthecium > Narthecium ossifragum. The sequence goes on along the minus strand of OY986964.1, from coordinate 8,671,711 downwards.
CAGCCACCGCTCCAATCCCGGCCTCCTCCTTGGCCGCCGCCCCTCTTCTTCCACCTCTCTTGGCGTGGATCTCCAAGAGTAACCAGCCAACCACAAGAGGATCTGCAAGGTAACCTCTTCTCTACCGTCTCCTACCTCCAGTCTTCATCTTCCTCGTCGAATACCTAGGGTCCTTCTCCTAAAACCCTAAAGGTATCTCTCGACCTAGCCATAGATTTGGCTAAGGAAGAACTGAGACCAGGGAAGAGACCAGGTACCGGTGCCTACGAGAAGGCCCGGCGTAACACTTTCTCTCTCTCTCCGCCCCCTCTCTCCATCCACTTTCTCTTCCGCCAATTAATGGCCAATAGCTCTTCATGCATGTCACCCTCATGCATGCCATGTATGCGCCGCCGGCGCTCCCATGCACGCAGCCCGCCTGTGTGTTCTTCCATGTATGCGCCGCCCTCGCCTCGTCCACCCTCGACGTCGCCCCGTCCACCTATGTGATCCAAGCGCCGCCGCCACCCGCGGGTTCCCATGCGCGCCACCAACCACGCTCTCCCATGCGCCGCCCTCGCATACCACCCACGCTCTCTCTCTCCCTCTCGTCGCCACCCGCGGGTTCCCATGCCAACCGCGCTCTCCCATGCGTCGCCACCCACTCACTTTTGATCTCGATCCCGATCCCCTGCACCTTCGACCCCGATCCCGACCAACCACTATCAGCCCTTACCCCGAGATCCATCGTCGGCGCGCGTCCCCGCTCCAAGTCCTCGCCGGAGATCGGAGCGGCGTCAAGCTCCGTCCTCACGGTTGGGAGCTTGCCCCCTCGCTCTCTCTCTCTCTTCCGCCTCCTCTCCTCTCTCTCTCTCTCTCTCCCGCTGGCCTCTCCTCTCTCTCTCTCTCTCCCCGACCTCTCCCCCCCCCTCCCCTCTCCTCCCTCTTCCTCCGGCACCTTGCCCGGTGCCCCCACCCCGCCTACAACGACCCCCACGCCCCGCCGCCTCCACCCCGCCTTCCTCCTCCGAGCTCGATGCCGTCATTGCCGGCGACACGGCCAACGGCTCGCACGAGATGTAGATCCCCATCACCTCCGGCCTCTCTCTCTCTCTCTCTCTCTCTCTCCTCCGGCCTCTCTCTCCCCCCCCCCCCGCCTCTCTCTCTCTCTCTCCCGCCCTCTCTCTCACTTCCGCCCTCATCACCGGCGAGGACTCCATCTCCGACCATCCCTCACCTCTCCACTCCTCCTCCACCACCTCCTCCTCATCTCCTACCCCCTCTGTTGCTGTCGAACCCCATCTCTCCTCCTCACCGCCGTCCCCCCTAAACCTCGCGGCCACCCCTCCCTCATCAACCCCACCACCATCACCATCCCCAACTCCGGCGGAACCCTCTCTCTCTCTCTCCCGTCATCATGACCCACACACACACACACTCTCTCGCTCTCCCCCTTCTCACCTCGGACCTCGCATGCCTCCCTCGCATCGTCCACCCTCGACCTCGCCCGCCCTCCCTCGCCCCATCCACCCTCGATGTCGCCCCGTCCACCCGCTCCCTCGCCCCGGCCACCCTTGACGTCACCCCCTCCCTCGCCCCAGCCACCCTCGACGTCGCCCCCTCCCTCTCCCCGTCCACCCTCGACCTCGCCCCCGCCTCCCTCCACTTCTCCCTCTCCGGAACGCCGTCGCCCTCGACTCGCCTCGCCGTCGCCGTCGCCCTCTCCCTCTCCCTCTACGGAACACCGTCGCCCTCGACTCGCCTCGCCATCGCCGTCACCCTCTCCCTCTCCGAAACACCGTCACCCTCGACTCGCCGTCGCCGTCGTTGTCACCCTCTCCCTCACCGGAACACTGTTACCCTCGACTCGCCTCGCCGTCGTTGTCGCAGTCACCCTCTCCCTCTCCCTCTCCGGAACACCGTCGCCCTCGACTTGGGGCAATCCGCCCTCCTCTTGTCGAGCTCCTCCTTCACTCCCTTGTGCACGTCATTCAGGGAGCTCGCCCACGACCCCAGCTTGCACGGAATAGTACCCTGGCACATGATGTCAGTGGAGCTCCTCTAGCTCCAACGAGAGCCATGGGCCGAACTTGCTAGGTGCCGGCGGCCATGGGGTCACCGGAGAAGGTGAGATGAGCCTAGATGAGATGGTACGGAGAAGAAAGAGAGTCCTCATCTTCTAATTTGGGTGGTGGCCACGTAGGCATGTGCAATGCACATGCCTATGTGGCATGTACCCAATTAGAACCCTTAAGCATGACGTCAGCATGTTTTGTGTACATGCTGACGTCCCATGCACGCCGCCCGCGCGGGTGGCATGCAAGGGCGGCACATGGGAGAGCGCGATTGGCGGCGCGCATAGGAACCTGCGGGTGGTGGCGGCGCATGGATCACATAAGTGGACGGGGCGACGTCGAGGGTGGACGGGGCGAGGGCGGCGCATACATGGAAGAACACGCAGGCGGGCGGCGTGCATGGGAGCGCCGGCGGCG
>OY986964.1:8617138-8669040 GCA_963920575.1 Narthecium ossifragum | reverse complement strand
CAGGCATATCTCCAATCCGCCATAGCATAGGGCCATCCCAACAGCACCTCTGACATACCTCATCAACCACTTGACTGCTTCCCAATGCTCCTTACCTGGGTTGTTCATGAATCTGCTGACAACTCCCACTGCATGAGCTATGTTTGGCCTTGTGCATATCATAGCGTACATCAAGCTTCCAATTGCTAAGGCATATGGAACCTTAGCCATGTGATTTCACTCCTATTGCGTTGATGCTCCTTGCTCCTTTGAAAGCTTGAAGTGGCTTGCTAGGAGAGTGCTAACTGGTTTAGCCCAATCCATGTTGAACCTCTTGAGTACTTTTGCCACGTACTCAGCCTGTGACCGTGTCAACTTCTGCTTCACGCTGTCTCTACTGATTCACATCCCAAGGATTTGCTTTGAAGCATCCAAATCCTTCATTGTGAGCCCCTTCGATAGCTGTCTTTTGAGATTAACAATTTCATCCATACTTGATCCGGCCATAAGCATATCATCTACATGTAATAGAAGGATCAAGTATGAGGTCTTCAACTTCTTGAAGTAGCAATAGTGATCGGCATGAAACTTCGCAAATCAACTTGCATTCATGAAGCTATCGAACTTCATGTACCACTTTCTCGGCTCTTGCTTCAACCCGTACAAGCTCTTCCTCAACTTGCAAATAATGTTATCCTTCCCGACCTCTATGTAGCTTTTGCGGTTGATACATGTAGATGTCTTCCTCTAGGTCACCATGGAGGAACGTCGTCTTCACATCTAACTGCTCCAATTGCATGTCCTCAATCGCAACAATATTCAGCACGGCTCTTATGGTGGTTACCTTGACAACTGGGGAGAATATTTCGGTGTAGTCGATACCTTCTTTCTGCTCGAAGCCTTTCACAACCAATATCGCCTTGTACCGCTTGCTCCCATCATGCTCTTCTTTCAACCGATAAACCCACTTGTTGTGTAAAGCCTTCTTCTCTTTCGGTAGTGGAACCATTTCCATGTCTTGTTCGATAATAAAGACTCCATCTCATCATCCATGGCTAGCTCCCACTTGTCCCTGGCTTCGTTACCCAAAACTTCATCGTAGCTTTCTAATTCACCATTATTAGTCAGTAGTAGATAATGCAAGGAAAGAGAGTACCTCGATGGGGGTTTGATAACCCTTGTCGATCTCCTCAAGGGTGGAGTCTGGAGCTCGTTCTCCTCCTACTACAATACTTCCTCTGTATTGGGATTCACTTGCTTCAGTACATCTCTGTTAGAAATCTCTTCCAGCTGTACACAATCTTCTTTTTCCTTTTGATGTCCTAGCCCATCTTTGTACATAGTGGTCTCATTAAAGACCACGTCATTACTCTTTATAATTTTCCGGTTCCCCATATCCCAGAACCGATAGCCGTACTCGTCCGTATCGTATCCGATAAATGCGCATTTCTTGGACTTCGCATCCAATTTTCCCCTCTTATCTGAATCAATCAGCACATAAGAAATACAACCGAAGGTCCTAAGAAGAGAGTGTGATACCTCTTTTTCCAGTCCATGCTTTCTCTGGTAGAAGTCCAAAGGGACTGAGGGACCTCGGTTGATCAAGTATGCGGCTGTGCTAACCACATCTGCCCAAAATTGCTTTGGCAACCCTACATGTAACCTCATGCTCCTAGCATACTCTAGGATAGTTGTATTCATGCGCTCAGCTACACCGTTCTGTCTTGGTGTTCTCGGGATTGTCTTCAATCTTCTAATCCCCATTCGAAGCGTAAAATTCCTCGAAAGCATTGCTATAGTACTCGCTACCATTATCGTATTTGAGGCACTTCAACTTTGAGCTTGTCCCATTCTCTACTAATGCTTTCCACATTTTGAACGCTTCGAAAACATCTGACTTCTGCTTCAAGAAGTACACCCAGAGTTTATTTGTGGCGTCGTCGATGAAAATCACAAAGTAACGTGCATAGCCGATGGAATCTATAGGAGCTGGTCCCCAGACATCAGTATGGACGAACTCTAATCTCTCCGTTTTCAGAGTTCTCACAGCTCTTGTCAAACTGACTTTCTTCTGTCTCCCGAAGACACAATCTTCACATAAATCCATTTCTAAGGACTTCAAACTCATCAACCTCTTCTTGTTCATGAGAATCTTCATCCCCTTCTCGCTCATGTGCCCCAGTCACCGATGCCAAGTGGTTGTATCCATCTTTGTTGTACTAACTACAATCCCAATATGAGAACCAAAAGTCAGATAAAGAGTTCCCTCTCTTCGACCTCGAGCTATCACCAAGTTGATGTTCGTCATCTTCCAGAAGTCGCATGTGAAGGACGTAACTATCCCAAAATCGGATAGCTAACCGACAAAAATTAAATTTCTAGTTAGACTGGGCACATGTTTGACATCCTTCAACTTTAGCACTGTCTCGTTCGACTGAGTGATTTGGACATCGCCTTTGCCAACAATATTGCATGCCTCATCATCGCCTAGATAGACCTTGCCAAAGTTTCCTTGCACATAGTTGTGAAGCAGCAACATGTGTGGCGTGGCATGGAACGACGCGCCAGAGCTCACTATCCATGCTTCGTTTTGAGACTTCATAAAGAGAATCTGGGCTTCAGAGTCTTCTCCTTCAGTCACGTTCACTGAACCCTTGTTGCTTTGGTTGTTGTTGCCTTCGGACTACTTAGGTGTTCTACAATCCCGCTTGAAGTGGCCTTTCTTTCCGTAGTTCTAGCAACCATCACCTCTTCCTTGTCGAGATTTTGACCTTCCTCTTCTTGACTTGGATCTCCAATGGTTCTTGTTATCTTTGGTTAACCATCTTCCTCTTTCCTCGGTGTTCAAGACTGATCCGGATCCACCTACCGTGATCCCTGTGTCTTTCCTCCGAGCCTCCTCTCCTACGATGCAACTGATCACATCTTCATGCTTCAACTTCACCGATCCAGTTGAATTGCTCACAGCCACTACCATACTGTTCCAACTCTCTGGAAAACTTGATAAAAGAACAAGAGCCCGAAACTCATCATCAAAGACAATTCCAATAGACTCCAACTAAGTGGTTACCTCATTGAAGTCGCTTAAGTGATTTGATGCATATCTCTCCTCAATCATCTTCATGTGTTGAATAGTTTCTTCATGAGATGCACCTTATTCGATGTGGAGGGCTTCTCGTACACCCTTGATAGGGCCACCATCAAGTCTCCGGTGGTCTTCTCCTTGGATATGTTGAACGACACCAATTGTGCTAGGGAGAGTCGAATCATCCCTAGCGTCTTCTTATCAAGGATCTCCCAATTAGGGTCGGGCATATCCTTGGGCTTCTTCTTCTTTCCTCCAAGAGGGAGGAATAGATTCTTCTGTTAGAGATAGTTTTCTATTTGCATCTTCCAGAATCCGAAGTTCGTACCTTAAACTTGCCGATGTTGATCTTCCCATCTTCGGCCATCGCTCTCAATCACCGACAAACCTGAGCTCCTGATACCAATTGTTGGGGTTGTTTGGAGTATATGTTGGATACTCCCCTCGGGTCAGGATCGAGCAACTAATGAACGAGAGAACAAAAAATGAAAAACAAAGAAGAACAGAGACATCAGAGATTTTTACATTGTTTCCTCAACTTGAGGTACGTCCACGGACCACACCAATTTTCACTAAAATATAGAGGAAGGATTACAAGTACAAAAACTTATCGTTACTCTCTTCTCTGCCAAGTTTCTCTCTCTCTAGCCAGCGTGCCTTCTCTCTCGAGCGACCTCTCTCCTTGGCCGGCCCTCTCTTCTTCTCCTACGACAGCAGCCTGCCTCTTGATTTCTCCCTGCGAAACCAAAGCCCTGGCAACCTTTATATAGCCACTCAAGAGCACCCATTCAATCAATCTCTCTTAATCATACCATATGAGTAGTATAATTTACCATAATTAATAGATTGATTGAATCCCTTCAATGCAGGAATCCTACATATAGTAGGTCTTGAATAATAGAGATATTAATTAAAGAAAAGTAATCAATCTCCACCTACCTAAACCATCTCCAATCACACAATCAAGGATGAGATATTAAGCAGGCTAGGATTAGATTAGGCTCCACTTTCCTAACATCTCCCTCCTTTCACTCTCATAACCCCCCCCCCTCTCTCCCGAAGTAATCCTCACGCATTTCTCATGATATTTACTCACGAGTAACTGTCATATCCCATGATCTAAGTAAATACTCCTCTCTTATATAGGTAGAGAGACACTTCTCTCTGGTATTGGCAAAAAAACAAGGGGGATTTGTCAATAAGTCCTAAAAAAAAATGTGGTACGACAATAGGTCTCCATACCTCTACTGGAGGGAAATGCACCTATTATCTATCGATATCAATCCATACCCCAGCTAAGCCTCCCCAACCCCCCCCCCCCCCTCTGATCCCCCCCCCCCTCTGATCCGCCACCCCCCCCCCCCCCCCCCCGCGGCCGTTCGGCTGGCCCGATCTCGCTGTTGGACGCCTATCTCGAGCTCACCGTCCGATGCCTATCCCGATCTCGCCGTCCGTCGTCGATCCTCAACGCCGTCCGTCGTCGATCCCGTTCATCGCTAATCCCGATCTCCTTGTCGCAGTCCGTCGTCGATCCCTGTCGCCGTCCGTCGTCGATCCCTGTCACCGTCCGTCGTCGATCCCTGTCGCCGTCCATCGTCGATCCCCGGCGCACCAGTCACCACCTCCTTCCTCAGCACCATCCTCGCCGCCACCTCCTTCTCCGTCACCCCGTTGCCAATCCAGTCGGACCCATCCGATCCCATCCAAACCCGTCGGATCTCGTCCGACGCCCTTCTGATCCCGTCGGATCCAATGCGAGGTCGCCGCCACCTCCTTCTCGGGCTCCTCCTCAACGATCCAGTCGGATCCCGTCCGATCTCATCTGCGAGGTCGCCACCAAGCCCGTCGTGGAACCCGAACATCGCCCGTCGCCGTCTCCAAGCCCCGTCACGACCTCCGATCGGAGGTACAATCTCCTCATGTGATGACCTCCCGATCTCCTCCTATAACTACCTCCGATCGGCGACGATAGGTACCACGGCTACCTTGCCAAGCCCGATGATGAGGTAGCCGTGGGAAAAATAGTGATGCATTTTTTTCTTTTTCTTTTTTATTTTTGAAAAGCAAATAGTGTCTCCCTCCTTTCATGCTAATTACTTTTCGCAATTGGCAATCAAATTTTTCACAAATGTTCCTTAATTTGTTTTGACTCAAGTTACTTTTCATAATTGTTGTTAGTTACTTTGCACAGTACTAACATCTGAATTTTGGAAAGTAACTTGTAATGTTTGTGGAAAGTAATGTAACAGTAGTGGAAAGAAACTCAAGTTAGAAAGTAAATCAAGCTACTTCCCAATGGTTTGAGTTAATTTCCACAATTACATCATCACGAGCTCAAGTTACTTGCGTAATTGTGGTAACTTACATTCCACTGTACTAATATCTGAATATGAAAAGTAACTTGTAATAATTGTGGAAAGTAACTCAAGTTACTTTCCATCAGTTTAATTTACAAACTAACTCACAAATTTTCCATGATTTCATCATTATGAACTCAAGCTACTTCCCATAATCGTTGTAAGTTACTTTTCACAGTACTAACATCCAGATTATGGAAAGTAACATTCATATTCGTTTGTGAGTTACTTTTCAAAAACAAAATCGGCCAGACTTAAGTGGTTGGTAGTTACTGTTCATGAAAATGGCTTTTCAATTAGTTAGTTTCTACAATTTTATTAGTTACTTTTCACAATTATAATACTTAATTTCCTCATTTTTTGGTTGTAGTTACTTTCCACAATTATATTAGTTACTTTTCACATTTTTTTATGGTAGTTACTTTCCACAATTCTGAAAGTTACTTTCCACTGATCCGGTACTTACCTTCCACCACAATTTTGGTAATTACTTTTTAAAAAACCGGTATTTACTTTCCACCACCATTTTGATAGTTACTTTTCACAAATTTGATACCTTCACCTACTTTCTCACCACATTTCCTTATTTTCCAACATTTTTCCCCGTTTTCTATTATTTCCCCTAATTTTTCTACTTTTTCCTATTTTCAGCAATTCTACTTTACCTCTCTCCTCTCACCTCTTCCCACGGCTCCCAGATCTCCCGACGGGATCGTCGTCTTGGGCTCCCCATCGCCGTCCCGGGCTCCATCGCAATCTCCAAGCCCCGTCGCGACCTCTGATTGATACCTCCAAGCCCCGTCACGAGCCCCCATCACGACCTCCTTCCCTGGCTCCAATCGGGACCTCCAAGCCCCCGTCGCAACCTTGCCAAGCCCCCGTCACGGCCTCCTTCCCCGGCTCCGATCGGGACCTCCAAGCCCCCGTCGCGACCTCCTTCCTCAACTCCGATCGGGACATCCAAGCCCCGTCGTGACCACAGCTACCTCGCCAAGCCCCATCGCGACCTCCGATCGGAGGTCCGATCTCCTCCTGCTACGACCTCCTGATCGGCGACGGAATCGAGCGGGGAGATCGGCGATGGAATTGAACAGAGAGATCGACGATAGGTTCTGACGAGGAGAGTCCCCAACTTCGCCACCATGGAGGATATTTAGGATAAGGGCATTTTCATCATCAAAATATGGATTAGGGGACTAAACACCTTTTAAAAAACTATCGTGACCTAGAGCTAAATATTCCATTCCAACGGACTAAACACCAATTAACCCAAAAGGCAATGGGTTTTTTCCATACATTGAGGAGTTGATACATTATCCCATAGATCTCCCAAAATACCCTCACCATCAGCCTCATCATGTCCCCCACTGATGGGACGTGAAAAGTGTCGCGGCTTAACGCGGCCGTTTAAAATTACGACTTTATAATCGAACTACTAACTAACTACTTTGGGGGTAGCTAGCGGTGAGTCCGAGTCGAATCCACAGGAAATGCATAAGGAAACAATTAAACTATTAACCTCAATCTAAGTGTTCCTACAAGGATAATGAAAGAAATGGTTTTTGGGTTTTATGATAAGGAAACTAAGAAAGCATGTAAATGATTCAATGGATAGAAAGAGGTCCTAGGGAATCCCAATCCGGATTAGGCTCAATCGTAGGTTTCTAATGGATCAAGATGCGCAATCCTATCGAGACATTACAATATCGACTACCTTGTGGCTAACATAGGTCGTCGCTAACGAATAACTGGTTAAAGACTATCCGTCGCACTAGGTGTATGCTAGAAAGTCGACGATCGAGGGATTAGCTACGATCATCGCCAACGAGAAGTCGGGTTAGGATCATCTCGTCGCAATGAATCGGGCTGTATGGAGTACGGTAATGGATCAATGTGGTTCTAGCACATCGCATCCAATACATTAAAAAGATGGAATGGAGGCTAGGCTAAATGTGGATTGGGGTGGTTCTAGCACCTACAAGCCCTAACCTAGAGCCAATACTCCTTTCAACACAAGTAGCCATGGTTCTAGCATAGCCTACTCATTGGGGAATATCAGCAAATACCATCCAAGCATAAGGGTTTAGCCTATGTAATAGAATGAGATCCACCATTCAACATTAGAATCCAATTACAAAGATGATAAATGAAGCATAAATCCATACAATCTTGTCTCAAAAGGGTTTACAACATCCAAATCCAAAGAAAACTATGGTTTTTGGGTTTTATGATAAGGAAACTAAGAAAGCATGTAAATGATTCAATGGATAGAAAGAGGTCCTAGGGAATCCCAATCCGGATTAAGCTCAATCATAGGTTTCTAATGGATCAAGATGCGCAATCCTATCGAGACATTACAATATCGACTACCTTGTGGCTAACATAGGTCATCGCTAACGAATAACTGGTTAAAGCCTATCCGTAGCACTAGGTGTATGCTAGAAAGTCGACGATCGAGGGATTAGCTACGATCATCGCCAACGAGAAGTCGGGTTAGGATCATCTCATCGCAAGGATTCGGGTTGTATGGAGTATGGTAATGGATCAATGTAGTTCTAGCATATCGCATCCAATACATTAAAAAGATGGAATGGAGGCTAGGCTAGATGTGGATTGGGGTGGTTCTAGCACCTACAAGCCCTAACCTAGAGCTAATACTCCTTTCAACACAAGTGACCATGGTTCTAGCATAGCCTACTCATTGGGGAATATCAACAAACACCATCCAAGCATAAAGGTTTAGCCTATGCAATAGAATGAGATCCACCATTCAACATTAGAATCCAACTACAAAGATGATAAATGAAGCATAAATCCATACAATCTTGTCTCAAAAGGGTTTACAACATCCAAATAAAAAAAAAACTACAAATAAAATCTAAAACATCATGGTATTCCACTAGGTAAATAGATTAGCTACTCATCTTCGATGGAGAAGCCATGGAGAAGAGATGGATCCTCCTCTTCTTCATCAATCTCCTCCCTCTTGGATGAGAGCTCCCTTCCTTGCCCAAGGGGGTTGCCCCTTTTCTTGGCCTCTTCTTGTCCAAAGGAATCCCCCAATAAGAGCCCAAAGTTTGGTATTTATAGCCCTCAAGTTTCTCCCCTTCGGATTACATCTGGGCCCTTCATTTTGCTTAACTGGCAATGAAAGATCGATCTTCTAGGAGTAAAAATCGATCTTTTCATCCCGTATAATTGGTTGCGCCCGCGGAAGATCGATCTTCTCCCTAGAGAAGATCGATCTTTTGAATTATTGCTATCTGTCATCTCTGTTACAGTACAAAGATCGATCTTTTATACACAGAAGATCGATCGTCTTTTCTGCATATTATCTATTTTGTCATTCAACACTACGCATTGGTATCAAAAATGCCATAACTTCATCTAGGAAAGTCGAAATCATGAACCGTAAAATTATCCAGAAACTAGACTTCCAGAGCTTTCCAATCATATATGGCACATTATCTGGTTCTTCATGAGAAGGTACAGTTTAATCTTTGAAGTTGACCCATGTACCTAAATGTGCTCGAATAGGCTCGTTTAAGCTCCAAAGTTGATCTAACTTTTGTTGAGGACTCTTGTACCTGAAATACCATGAAGATTATTAGAAATACCTTGCTCGAAGACTAATAAAGGTAAATTAATGGGTTAATTTATGTACTTTTCACGTCTCATCACCCACCCGACCATCACCTCCACCTCCGGTCCTCCACCACCCACCGCCACCCCAGGAGCCGCCGCCAGCGTCCACCCCCCACCCCTCTCTCTCTTTCTCCCTCTCCCTTGTCCTTCCACACTACTCATGCCTCTCCACCACCATCATCCCTACCCCGGTACCTGCCGCCGCCCACCCACGCCCCCAACTCGACCCACCCCTCCCTTCCTCAGCCACCGCGCGTCACCACCCACACCCCGCCCCACCACCCACCCCCTCCCTTGCTCAGCAATCCTTTCTTCATAGTTCGAACCACATAATCCCTTCATGATGTACAAGCACTAACACTTGGTATTTTTTTATTTCAGGTTTATCCAGCAGTGATGGAGAGAGAGTGAGGGAGACAGTGACTGAGTGATAGAGAAAAGAAAACGTTGGATTGGGGGTGCCAAAGGGTAATCGCTTGGCAGCCCCTGCCAAGACTAATCCTAGCCCTCCTGGATTCAATCAGACCCACCCTCATCCTATTAAATTCCCTTCGCTACCGCCCTCCTCCGGCCTCCACACCCCGGCCTCCTCCAGCCTCCGCCACCGCCCTCCTCCGCTCTCCATCCCCGCCTCTTCCACCGCCCTCCTCCAAACTCCATCCCCGCCCCGCCCTCCTCTGGCCTCCACCATCTCCCTCCTCCGCCCTCCATCCCCCACCCACCCCTCCTCCTGACTCCACACTCCGGCCTCCTGCGGCCTCCACCACTGTGATCCTCCGCCCTCCATCCCCGCCACGCCCTCCTCCGGCCTCCACCACTCCCTCCTCCAGTACGATCTCCTCACTTTGCTCTCCTCCCAAGAACCCCATTTCGTTTCCTCCAAGACTCCTCAAAGTGGCGGCACCGGAGCGCGAAGCACCGCCGTCTGCTGCTCTGGTACTCGAAGAGGATGAAGTGTGGAGAAGAGTGTGGGCGTGTTAAAGACCGTTGTGAAGACATGGCATGTGCCCCAAGCAAATGTTCTTGCCGCCCTCGATGTCATCAAGAAGTCCAAGACGGAGCCGAACTCATATCTTGAGACGCTTGGTGGGACGGCGCCGCCAGGACGCACCTGGATTCTCATCTTCACCATGGAAGTGAGCTCAAATGCGAACATCTCAATTTAGAGTGGAAATCATGAAAAAAAAATTGGAGTAATTGAGATGTGGGTATTTGATGATAGGTTCAGTTGAAGAAGGGGAGGTATTTTTCGGCGACGGCGGTGCAAAGATTGGATGTTGCGGTGAGCCTCCTAGTTTTTTTTTTGCCCTAGTTAGGTCTCTAGTTTTTGTTGTGATTTAGATTTTTGAAAGGCTCACCGCAGCAGCGAATCTTTGCACCGCCGTCACCGAATAATACCTCCCCTTCTTCAACCGACCCTATCATCAAATACCCACATCCCAATTACTCCAAAAAAAAATCAAGATTTCCACTCTAAATTGAGATGTTCGCATTTGAGCTGACTTCAGCGGAGAAGATGAGCATCCAGGTGCGTCCCAGCGACGCCGTCCCACCAAGCGTTTCAAGAAACGAGTTCGGCTCCGTCTTGGACTTCTTGATGACATCGAGGGCAGCGAGAACCTCTGCTTGGGGCACATGCCATGTCTTTGCAGCAATCTTTAACGCGCCCACACTCTTCTCCACGCTTCATCCTCTTCAAGTACCGGAGTAGCATATGGCGGTGTTTCGCGCTCCGGCACCGCCACTCTGAGGAGTCTTGGAAGAAACAAAATGGGGTTCTTGGGAGGAGAGCGAAGTGAGGAGTGCCTACTGGAGAGGGCGGTGGTGGAGGCCGGAGGGCGGTGGTGGCGGGGGTGGAGGGTGGAGGATCACGGTGGTGGAGGCCGTAGCGTGGTGTCCAGAGGAGGGCGGGGCGGGGATGGAGGGTGGTGGTGGAGCCCAGAGGAGGGCGGGGTGGGGATGGAGTCTGGAGGAGGGCGGTGGCATGGGCCGGAGGAGGCGGGGATGGAGATCGGAGGAGGGCGGTGGTGAAGGGCGGAGGAGGGCGGTGGCGGAGGCCGGACCATCGAAGGAGCCCTATATCGCCGGGGGGGCTAAGGGGATTTAATATGATGGGGATGGGTGTGATTGAATCCAGCCCCTGCATCACCCCGAATCCAAAAAAATTTGGAGAGAGAGAGAGGGATGAAAGAGATAGATGTGCATTAAATGCAATGTGAGAGAGAGAGACGAGGGAGAAGCTAGCCATTAAGCCCTTGTTTGTCAACGGGGTTAAAGGGGAGATTTCAATATGGAAAAGCGTGCTTCGAAGCTCTTGCCGAAGGAGATTTCAATATGGAAAAGCGTCGTTGCTGCGAAGTATCGTTGGAAAGGCATCCTCCCGTCAGGCAAGCCAAGACAGGGGTCCTCATCTTCATGGCGGTCAGTCTGTCGTGCTCTGGAGGTTCTGAGGCTGGATCTACGATGGACAGTTGCGAGGGGGAGCAAGGTGGATCTTATTAATGATTGGTGGATTTTAGATCTTCCAATTGCCAAGAAGCCGACATTTGTTAATGTACAGAGATTGCCAGTCTCGGCGTTGGTGGGGGATCTGATGACAGGAAATGGAATGTGGCGATCTAATCTCATCAGGGGACTATTTGCTATGGAGATTTGGGTTGAAATTGAGGCCCTGGATATTAGACCGACTGTAGAAGGAGATGTGGCGATCTGGACGAGATCCCCTGGAGGTAAGGTCTCATCAAAATCTACATACCTTACCTTGTATGACAGAGCGAAAGCTTCGAAAGAGGAGTGGGTTTCTAATGAGAGATGGCATTCGGTATGGAGTGGTCCTTTTGGACCAAGGGTAAAAACTTTTTTGTGGAAGGTGCTTCATGGAAAGGTGGCAACAAGGGAAGCCTTGGCAAGATTCCAAGAGATACCAGATGATTCATGTCCCAGATGTGGAGTACAGGGAGAAACGGTGGATCATTGTCTTTTTCTTTGTGAGTTTGCAGGACATGTTTGGAGGTTGGTTTTTCCTTATGACTTGGAGTTCAATTGTGATTATGAATGGATAGATTGGAGGAGGATTTTGAATTGTGTTGATAGGAGTGAACATTCAAGGCTTAGGAAATCTAAACTTGGCTATGGTATGTGGAGACTTTGGAAGCACCGAAATGATTGTATATTTAGATGTGAATGTTCAAGGCCAGACGCGGTGGCAAAAGGGGGGTCTTGGGCTGCTAGGGAGTGGATGCTTGCTAAGGGAGGGTGTGTTGGGACCGATCAAATGCCACCTCTTCAGAGCAAGGGATTCATTATTGTACAATCAGATGCTTCATTCCTACATGGTGAACGGACTGCAGGGGTGGGCGTAGTATGCTTCTCTGATGGTGTATCCTGGTGCCTTGCGGAGAAGGTGAGGGCCTTTTCAGTAGCCGAAGCGGAGTTGGCAGCTTTGCTTAGAGGAATGGAGATGGCATCTCTGATGAGTTACAAGAGCCACTTAGGAACATGCTCCAACGGGTATGTTGGTTAGCGGCTCAATTCCAAGAGGTGCTTATACTTCATGTTGTGAGGGCACATAATGTGTGTGCAGATAGTCTAGCTAAGATGGGAAGGGTGTCTAATGGAAATCTCCTTTGGCAGAGGGAATCGGGTGAGCCACCCCCGGTTATCCCTGATGTTTTGATGTAAGTGGTTTGTAATCCAGCTTCGGCTTAACTTTTCAAAAAAAAAAAAAAAAAAAAAAAAACGGGGTTAAAGGGGTTCCCCCACTTTATCCTTATTTTTTCACCAAACTTCAAAATAATGACTACGGGGTTACTATTATTCCAGCTACCACATTCCTCTCTACTTTTTCTTACCCTCATTTATTATCCCCACGTTTTCTAATCTCATATTCCCCTTAACCCCCTTAATAGTTGGTGCATCAATGAGAGGTAGAAGCGGTCTTATAGTAATTGAAAATTGGCTGAATTTATAAACGAAACCAAATGTGACTTAAATTGCAAAATCGATAATGTGCTGAATTTAATATTTGAAAAATTCTAACACCGTATTATGACGCCGATGTATGATATTATGTTATACATTCCGTTGTACGGCGTACCAAACGCCCTTGATGTCAGCGTTCTCCCTCGCAAATGCTATTTCACCTTGTTGATTCTGGATCTCTCTGGGGTGATTCAACTACCACTGATATAGTTTCTTGTACTTCTTGGTGGCTTTGCAACTGCTGAATAGAGACCACTAGCCTTTCGGTGCCTGGATGATGCGTACCCAATGCTTCAGCAGATGCATGAAACGAATCTTTCAGTGGCAATCCACATATCGGACACGTCCACCGGTGCTCCAGCCATGTGTCTATGCAGGGCAGATGAAAGTTGTGACCACAGCTGGGCATGATTCGCAGTATATCTTTCTCTTGGTAGTCTCTTAAACAGATTGAGCACCTGAGAAGGAAAGCTTCAATTTTCCATGCCTAATTCATAGTGACATCTCTAGTTCATAGAAAGATGGAGAAAGAATTCTAGAAACAGAGTAACAATTACATACTGGGCATCTTCTTTGGAATGGAAGGCTTCTTTGTTGTACTTCACCGTCGGAATCATCGCCACCGCCACCACTACACGTTCTACTCTATCGGTGGTTTCATGTAACCCCTGCAGAGAAAAAGCTCTGAATCCTTCACAAGATATGCAAACATATGGGCATGCAAGTTATCCTTCTATACCTTGAGCACTCACCGGATCGAGATCATCCTGATCGAAGGCAGCCGCGGCGGAGTCGTGGCGGCCGCGCGCACGGCTGCAGACGAGACGAGCGCAGATGAAGGTAATGAAGGCTGCGCTCATGCCGAACCCGATCAACATGGTCTCCAGGTTCCCGCCGAAGCCCAGCATAGTACCCCTCTCCAGGCCAGTACACCAATTGAGGAATTGGTTCTTCCAATCAAACACCAACCTCGCCGCTGGCCACCAGCTAGCTATCACCACCACTGCAACATGATGATCTCCTGGTGATTAGCCTAGGCCGGCAATGGTGAATAGAGATGGAAGTCGGAGGACCCATCTGGAAGTCCTCACTTCCCTTCTTTCGAATGGCAAGAAGAGAGAGATGGTGTTGGTCAGCTGGTAACTTCTTTCAAATAGCGTATGAATGAGCAGGTAGGTGATCTCCATAGTCCATAGCATAATAAACGTGTGAAACTGTGGAAGAAGAAAGGTTCCACAAGTAACTCTTCATAGCCGCCACTTCTTGATCTTCCACAAGTAACTAGCAAAGCAATAATTGAGTGGAGTGTTAAACATGCGTGTCCAACGTTCAAAGGAAAACAGTATAGAGATATGTGAGAAGCCGCCATCAAATCAGGAAAAGGAAACGAGGCTGATTCACTGAACACTGAACAGAGTACTGGTGGGAGAGAGAGATCCGGCTATCTTTGTAATCCCAAGCCTGTTTGGCACGGAAAGTGGCGGACCACCCACGGTCTGTATCGTCGGACAACACTTAACTCTTCCCCTCCTCTCCATATAAACGGTCTGCATAATTTTGGACATCTGATGCAACGCACTCTCCCTTATAAAAGACTAGTCGATTCCCGTGCCCCTGACACAGTTTAATCCGACGGCTGCAGTCAATTTATATATTTTCATATCCACTGTCTGATGCACCCGTACATTATCATCAAGCACGATCTCTTATGTAACAACCTCTCCACGTAAGATTAAAGCCTAGCTTTTGTGGACCGTTAGATAAAAATCCAGAGAGTCAATATAGACCGTCTGATATAAAAAAACCTGCCTTATATAGAGTTAGATAGATTAGATTAGATAGATTAGATAGATTAGATAGATTTGCAATTTACAATTAGCACTTGATACGTGTAATTTGTACTGATTCGGATTTTCTTTGATCCATATGACCAATGACAATGTAGACAAGACAAAATTCAAGTGGTCTAATTTTGCAAATTAACCCTAATCGGTAGACAGAAACAATTTGATTTTAGTATTATGTTCTTTTGTGAATAATTGAGCCCATTATTGGAGCTTACTAGCTTAGGAGGGCAAATGTCCGGCATAGTGGTCCTAGTGTACAAGCTCCACACATTGCACTGTCCATTCACGTGTAGAGAATTTTCTTTGCTATGTATCCTCCAAATCCCTCCAAAACTTATAGGCGCAACTAGGAATTAAATTAGTACAATATTACGTGGATAACCATGAAGGTCTTATGTTATAGTCATGGGAAGGGACACCAAAGCCATCAGGATGTTCTTTAATAAATCAAAGTAGGTACTCACCTTTAATTGTCTAATTGCTCATGGGACCCTTCTTTCCCTTCCAACTATAAGTGTCCAAGCACCTTTATATGGCACATCTGATGACATCAAATGGAATTGGGCATAAAGCCAGGAATAGGGCATAAAGCCATATATGGCTAATCAGTAACCAATGAGGTTTTTTGGAACACCACCTAATTAAAGCATCAAAGTTTATAATTACTTATATATGAGCCATACATGGTGCTCTAGCTATTAGGCCATCCACATCAGCTTTCCTATCTATCTTTTCTAAAATACTCAAATATATATTACTTTCCTACTTTACAGCTTCCATATTTATAACACCCCACATCAGCTTCCCTAAACCATTCCATGCATCATTAAAATACTCATTCCCCATATTCTTTTCATATTATATTCTTCATTTATTATTTGACATTCATATAATTATAGAATTTGTATTATATTACATAATTAAACTTTCAAGCCATTGTTTATTAATTAAAATAATATATATATATAATAATATATAATTTTATGTCAATACTTCTATTAATTAAATGCTTAAAATTCAACCATCAATTTCTAACGGCCATATTCTCTAGGTTAGCATTTTTTAATATAAATTAATAGAGAGAGGGGGTAAAAGAGAGGGTGAAATAAAGAGAGACAGTGAAATAAATATATCAATTAGCATTTTTTAATATAAATTAATATATATGGAGTGTTACAGGGGAGCACTGTTCATCTCTTCTATTATAGGGTGGTTGTAGAGAAGCTAATGCAACCCTGATTTCACCAGCCATATTATATTTCCCACCCTAAAATAGGATAAGGAGGCATTCAGGATGGCTGATGCGGGTGCCCTTAGACCGATGTTGCACTTGCCACAACACTGAAGATGGTGTAATCTATTAAGGCATGTCTTGGTTTCAATAATTCGTTTAAGTGCTAGTGGGTCCCACCTATAACTACTAATAATAAAAGTTTGTGGGCTCGCCTTAATTGTCAAAATGTTTATATAAATAAAACTTATGGGCCCCTTAACTTGGAGAAATTTAAAAGATGAGTAGTATGACTGAACGTGTCCCGTGTGGTCCCCCAACCCTTGTCCCTCGATTCAGCAACTCTTATGAATTCCACTCAGCTCCCACTCAATTCAGCAACTCTCTCAAGGTGCGTTTGGCAATACTGAAACTGACGAATGAGCTGAACGAGGAATCTGTGGAATGAGTTGAATATGGTGATTCTGTGAATTTTAGCTCTGTTGTTTGGCTGGTCTGTAAGAGATGAGCTGAATCTTTTGAATCTGTTGATTCTTATATTTGGTTTATCTTATATGAATGAGTTGAGTCTGCTAATTCTGTGAATCCTAGTGTTTTGTTCATAAAACTATGAATTAAAATCGAGTGAATTTTGATAACATGTTAATAAAATGGTTTTACTTTTTATTCAAATTAAGAGTTGTTTTCTTTTATAATAATAACAATACCCGCATCCATTTTCCTTCTGACAACATATGAAATTTTGCAAACATGTAAGTTGTATCCACATCCATTTTTGTTCTATGAAAGATACAAATAATTTGTATTCTAAAGTTTCAGCATTCAAATTCTCAAATTTATATCAAATTCTCCTAATACAAGCGGAAACTGCATTCTACAATTTCAACATTCTCCTAATTCAAACTGAGACCAGAAGCATAACATGAAACATTTTCCCAGTAGGAGATACATAAGACAATAGGATATAGCCTGGCATATTAAGCTTTGGCTTTGGTGGACTTGACAATGAAATTCTTGCGACGGATCAGGTTCATGACCACTGGTGGTCCGACAGTGCGAGGCCATGCCTGAAACCTTTTATCTGTTGCCTCCTACCATTCCTTATCATACAGTCTTTGGGGTTGTACCTGGTTTCAGGGGATGCAAAGACTAAGGTCACAATGAACTCACAAAACAGAAACATAACATTAGTTGTTGTTAGCCGACCTACAAATATCTTTTTATCTGCAATTAATGTATCACAGACAAGCAATTGCAAAGGATCCTGCTATTTTTCCAATGATTTATTTGGCTGCCATGTTGATACATAATGCCTAACATTGTTTTATGGAAAAAAAAAGAGAATGTAAGGCCAACTAATAGCACCTCTCACATTAGTGAAAACAACTTCGATAAAGATACACACAAAAAATAGGGAAATATGAAAAAGAAAAGCTCAAGCGCATAAGAGACATCACCATATGTGTAGCCATATCTTATATAAAATGCACAAATCAATTGGATGCAGAGAAAATGTCGCGCCCAGACCCGCGTAGGCCCAACCGGACTGGGCGACACGAACCGGAACCTAACCTAATGCGGAAATTTTGACGAGATTTTCCTCTAATCGTAGTGGTTACCCTAACAATTCACAATCAGGGGCGGACCCAGCCTCTCTACTAAGGGGGGGCCAGGGAGGAAGGGTCAAGGTGAGAGGGGGCCAGTGACACTTGAGTGGGGGTGTGGGGGCGCTGGTCCCATGAGGGTTTAAGGAAAAAAAAAATTCAGGGGGGGGCCCAGGCCCCCCCTGGTTTGTGAATGGGTCCATCCCTGTTCATAATCATCCTGTATTATATAAATATTACAAACCCAAAGACTGAACTAGAATAGATATAAGTCCTCAAAACATGGAAATTATACATTTATCACTCCCATAGGAGACTATCTATAACAAAAGGTAAAAGCATAGATCGCCACTCCTCAAGTACCGCCAGACGCCGCCACGTCACCACACACCGGCCCGGTAGGGGTGACTGAAGAAGAGCTAGCGCCAGTACCTGCAAAACGCAGCCCGAGTAGGAGTGAGTACTAAGCTCAACAGGGACACTATACTACGACACTCACAAAGGGAGGGAACACAACAGTGTCACCTCCAAGTTTACCCTAGGTGTATACAAGGGTCCCATAACCCTACCGGAAGTCCGTGAACGCAGGCCCAAAACACTGCATACTCTCAACAGTTCACAGAACACTGTTTGGCGGGCCAGGACACCACTGGGCAGGCACTCCTCCTCCCAAGAGTTTAAGAACCCCGGACTCCGGCTACACTTCATATACAACTTGAAGTCGACACGACCTCTAAACATCAAACAACATGTATTCAGGTCATCTAGCCTTATCATCAATATCGACTGAATACTACAAATCGAGTCCTGTACCAAGTTACCCGCAACGGTCCTAGAGATAGATCCAGACTACCCGAAAGCCCCGGATCAGCCGTCAACCCACCGCTAGCGTCCTACACAGATGCAACTAATGTACAACACAATGCATGCTATGAACATGTGAGGACCTGTACCTCCAACCCGGTCCGACCACGTTAGGTCGAGGGTCTGGGTTTGTGGTTTGGCTCGGTTGGCCTTGGGATGCGATCGGTTGATCGCATCGCTGCTTTTGACCCCAGTGGCATTTTGGTAAATATGCTCCCTAGTGGTCAGTTTCACACCCGCGTTGCACACATGGCCTTTGATCGATGTATGTGTTTGATTAGAACCTTTAGGGTGCGTCCGATCGGAAGATCAGAGCTCGATCGGGAGAGATCGAATCGGACGACTGTGATGGATTCCAGCTTTCTATTTAAACCCTTTCTCTTCTCTCTCTCTTTTTTTCTTTTCTTCTCCTGCGTTCTCTCTTCTCCCTCTCTCCTTCGGCTGGGTGCTAGGGCTTCGGAGGCGCGGCTTCGAGGAGCGGATTCCGACGATCGGAGTTGGGGGATGCGTGGAGGAGCTGCCCTGCTTGTTCAAGTAGGTGTTTCTACCCCGATCCTGGGATCGGGTTCTCCTAGGATAGGTTTATTGTATTTTCGCTATAGGAGTACTTATTAGAATGTTGTGTAACTTGTAGCATGTATGTTGTGGATGATTTCTTGTATTCCTACCTCGCGATTTTGGTATTTTAACGGCTGGTTTTTCGTATTATCGCCGTTTCGTTGGTTTTCTCCATTTTGACCTAGATAGGAGATTTATCCATCAAAAATATGATTTCTTTGCACCATTGTTTTCCCCATCGTTAATTACACATGTTTGCAAAGTTTCATCGAATTCCAACTTGATTTGATCCTTGAAATCCAAGAAATTGGATTTCCGTCACTGTTCTGATGAACTGTGCCTAAGGGTCGACGGTCGATCGGTGCATCGACCGTCAAGCGTTGATACGCTCTTTAGGGGCCTGACGGTCGACCGTCGGATCGACCATCGCATCGTCCGTCAGGCTCTGTCGGGATTTTGATCTCCTACGGTCGATGCATGGATCGACCGCGGGATTCTCCCTTTGTTCCGATTTACCTGACAGTCGACCGTCGGATCAACCGTCGCATCGACCGTCAGGCGCTGTTTGGTTTTGGGTTTCCCAGGGTCGATGAGTGGATCGACCGTCGCCCTTTGGTTTTCTTCGCCTTGGTCTCACGGTCGACCGTCGCATCGAACGTGACATTGTCCGTGGCTTCACGGTCGACCGTGGCATCGACCGTGACATCGACCGTGGCCTCACTGTCGACCGCCGAATCAACCGTCACATCGATCGTGGGCCCTTGAACTTGGTTTTTTGGTTTTTCTTGGATGGTTTTCAATGGTGGTTGATCTTTAAACATATTGGGAAGTTTAAAAGTGAATTTTGTAAAGCTTTCAAAGGATTTCTATCGGATTTGAGGATCGAGTCGAGTACTTTCCTTTTTGGGCAAACTTATGGTTTTGAATGCATTTAATACATGGTTGATTGTAGTTAAATGCTTCTTTGATTGCCTAACCATAGCTAGCTATGAGTGCTAGTTAATGTGGAATTGTGGAACCTTAGCCTGATGCCGGCGTGTGCCGAGGGCTATTGTATAAATGTGGCCAGTTACCTGCTGGGGTAACTGTGGAACCTTAGTCTGTCAGGTGCAAGAGAGCACTGAAGACTATTGTATATCTGTGTTTAATGCTTTGCTCAGATGTTTGTTTGGTTAGCATAGTTATTCTGTATCTAAGGCCTTTGCTATGCTTACCCTTGGCTAGCTGTCAGCTATGCCTAGCCCTGTATGATTAATGACATTGTGTTGCATGCTTATATCTCTTTATCTGTGCCTGAGCATTGCATGCATCTTGATTGCATTAGAGGCATTTGAGGTTAGGCGGGCGATGGGTTGATCGCCGATCCGAGGCTCTCGGGTAGCTCGGATCTAGCCTTAGGACCGCGGCTGGGTAATCAGGATTAGGGTGTAATTGTTTAATCAGAATCTCGTGTATTGAGGATGCACGCTAGTTGACTCTGATCTTTGTTTGAGGTTTAGAGGTCGTGTCAGTTCTCTAAGGCCAGGTGCTAAGGATGGTTGTCGATGCGTTCCCGACGTGGTTCCCCAATGCATGGTGTTCTAGCTTGGGTAAGGGTGATCATGTATGTTACTGTTTCGTGGCCTCCTAGTAACTTGTTCAGGAGAGAGGTTTCATGACAGGAGCCCTTGGGACATCGATAGGGTTATGGGACCCGTGACATCCTTTAGACTTAGACGGAGAAACGACACTGTTGTTGTTTTCCTCCTTTCAGTGTGTCGTAGAGTAGAACCCTACTGAGCTTATCGCTCACTCCTACCCAGGCTGCGTTTGCAGATGCAGGCGCCAGTTCTTCTTCAGTAGAGCCGGCAAGATCGGCCTTTGGCAGCGCGACTACATCCAGAGGTGCTTGAAGTTACTGGAGGATTATTTGTTGTACATTGGCAGTTTTGTAAATTGTAAACACTTCGAGGATTCCTTTGGGATAATTGTATAATATCTTTTCTTGAAGATTTTTTTATCGAATCTTGTATCAGTACAACTTGATGAATATATGAATTGAATTTCTGTTTCACCTATGGAATATAGATTTGTTTAAGTTTATCCATAATTCCGTTTTGTATCGCGCCACTTGCAGATTAATAGTGTAGGTTTCCCCTCGCGCCTCGGCCCGGATGGATTTTCTGGGTCGGGGTGTGACAGAACATGCGCAGGATAATACATGTAAGCATGCAACAGTATGTGATGATATAAATAACAAGGTCTGGGCTCGGCACCCTGCCGGCCCTGGGTGGTGAACAGATAAATAAGGTCTAGGAGCTGCTGCAGTGGTACTACCACCAACTGCCAGCAGTCCACCACAACACCTGCACCGGGAATCAGCCCCGCAAACAACAGCTCACAAATAACACAGATAAAGCCCTCGGCGCACGCCGGCATGCAAGGCTAAGGAAAGCTGTAGAGCTACCCGCCCGTTTATTCTAAACACCCCGGGAGTCATCACTCCCCCGGTTCACGACTGCTATATTATAATGCTAACATGCTTAAACATATGTACCATGTATTAAGACAGTAAATAAAACCGTCATACAAAGCCCCACGGGCAAAATAAAAAGGGAATTTCTCTCTCTGCCGTAGACGGATCGGTCCCTCCCTCAAGGGAGGATCGATCCCTCTAATGACAGAGAGCAAACTCTCCATATCGCGTCGAGTCCGATCGATCCATCCTCCCAGGAGGATCGATCCGACTCGCAATAGGGAACGTCCCATGCTACCCAAGGCACCGGGATCGATCGTCCTCACCCGAGACCGATCGATCCTGCTCGGGTCAGCATGACCAACAAGGAGGGATCGATCCATCTCACAGACGGATCGATCGCGTTGGGTTCTCTCCGGTAAACTTCCGGTGAGAAAAACCGTCGGAAAACTCCACCAATTCCCACCAAAACCTGGGATCTAGTGGTACGAAGGATCACGAATCCAAAACCGGTGGAAAAACTATAATCTAACATGTATACAACAAGATCTAAGCATAAGAACACCAACGGCTGGAAAAACATCCAAAAACCCGAGATGAATGTAGGTAGGATCCCTACCTAAACAATAGCAGCTTCAATCCCAGCTGCTAGGCCTTGGATCGTCCACAACCTCTTCGAAATCCAGGAATTCTCAGCTCAAAAACTCAGTTTTCCAAAGAGATTCAAGGAAGAAGGTTTCGTCTGTTTTATAGGCAAACGAACCGACTTAGCAGGATTGATCCGTCCAAGGAGACCGATCGATCCAGCCAATAGAACGATCCATCCAGCCCAAGAGACCGATCGATCCAGCCCAATAGACCGATCGATCCTTCTCCGAGTCCGATCGATCCGTCCCAAGAGACCGATCGATCCTTTGCAACGATCCATATTCCTGTCATTGAGCGATCGATCCTTCTAGCAAGGAAGGATCGATCCCTCTTTCACAGGAAGCTGGACTTGGGCTAAAACTTAAGCTCAAGCCTGGATCTTTCGATCCCGGGTCCCACTAACCATTCTAGCCAAACATCATCACAAACATGGTCAGTGTGTGCACACGCGAGTGTGAAACAAGCCGACAATGTGCAATTTACCAAATTGCCCTTGCGGCTCACAATGAGTCACAGGAGTAGAGAGACAGGTCCTCACAGAAAAAATGAGACTTGTTGGCAATACAAAATCAAGGGTCTACAGTTACTTTATTCTTATGCATTAAAGTAGTGTTATAGGGACTGTATAGCCTCAAATTAACCTCTCTTCTTGAAACTTCACAGAGGGGATAAGCTGATAGATAATGCAAAACAAAGATAAGAGATCCATTGTTCAAAATAACCCAAAAAACCCAAAGTCTGGATTAGATAGTGCTGGCATCGCATTTACAAAAGTATAAGAACATGAAAAAATCGAAGCTTGGCAAAGGTGATCAATAGAAAAAATGGACATTTGATCTCTCGTGATATAGAAAGCTCAAATGCAAAGCACATCAAGTCTCAAATCAGGCAAGGATATTGCTCTCGTGACATAGAGAGTAGGAACCTGGCAAACAATAGGAAAAAGAAACATATGGGATCAGGTGCTCTCGTTACAGGGAGAGCAAAAGAAAACATCAAGGGATCAGGTGTGGGAAGACCTTTGGAAGAAGGTCAAGTTGCAGTCGAAGGTCGAAGAGCACTCACCATCTAAGATCTGGACCAAGATCGCAGGGGAGACCAAAGATCCGCGATGGAGGAACGACGTCGCCGTCTTCTTGGGAGGTGGCTGGAGAGGGTGGAGGATGGAGGAGATGATATGTGAGGGCGACCACTTGAGGTTGGAGGAGAGGATCTCGTTGTCTCTTGATGACAGGCGGAACGAGAGAATCAGGAGAGGAAGAAACCCAAGATCTCGTGGTCAAGGATGGAGGAGGAAGACATCGTGAGAGCCAGCTGCCTCTCACATCGCCATGAAGGAGGAAAGCTCAGGGCCTTAGGGCAAATGGGATGAGGAGAGATCCCGATTGAATGAGGAACTCTCATGGGGCTCGCGGTTTTGCGGATTTTAAACGCGACGAGGAACGGTTGAGCGGACGCCACGATACACAAAATTTGGAATGCGGTGCCCGCGCAGGTTCCGTCGATTCCAAATCGCATCGTGAACCAAATACAAGAACGAGCTGGATTTGGAATCCACCCATCCTCTAATACATCTAATCTGTCCCATTTAGTGCACACCACTCCCCCTTTTTGTCACAAATTGATCAAAGAAGCAATAGAACTATCTCCTCCATTTTGTCTCACAAACAGAGCAGAATTCAGCAATATATAGCAAAGAGCGATTGCAGAATATAGCATCAGATATGTGGCAGAATTCAGCAATGAAGGCAGCATAGTGATCAGGAATTACAGATTTTGTGAACCCAAGCACTATGCACCAATTCTGACATTGAACATGACAGCTTACGACCATCTCGAAACAAGCTATAACACCCATGTCCACATAGGAGAAAGCTAAATTTGTTTATTGTTTATAGCAATTGCAGCATGTAAATCATAAGGACCAGTCAACCATCAAGGACCCGGCAAGTCTAAACAATTAGAAAGCCCAGAACCTCCAAAAGTTCAGTCAAACAATAAATCGAACATGTGGCGTGCAAGTGGGAAAGCAACTTGACAAAAGTGGCGTGAAAGCTGAAATCCAGGAACAAAGCCCTACCAAATAATGCAAAATCACTCAACAAAGTTGCATAGGCACACATTCGACCTAATGTCATGTATTCAAATAATCCATCAGCCATCACAACAACCCAAGAAAACACAAGATTTCTAAACAAGTCATGCTCAAGAGAGTGATGCTTCAAATACATAGAGAGCTGGTCTAATCAAAACAGACTTAGCTCGAGCAAACTCTTGGTTGATTGAGCAATGAGCAGTCTATGCATAACTAAATAAACACTACCATAACCAAAAAACTGATCAGCTTTTCAATTATCACATAGACATAGATAGTATACATAAAAATGAAGAGACATAGAACAAAATACACAGTAAATTGATATATATAGTGGACAACGAGATAGGAGTGTGTGTATGTAACTTCGAAATACATAATGCACTGTCCACAGCCAGGGAGACTAAAAACTCAGGTTATCGACCATGTGACATAAAGTAGATTATGGTAACCTAAACTGATATAGGCTCTAAACTCAAAACTTACCCCTTCATGATCAGTGTAAAAGGCCCCACAGCTTGTGGTGGCTACACTCATGGGGAGTCAGCCTTCTCTTTTTTTTCTTTTTTTTATATAAATAGCAACGGAAGTAAACATTGCACATCCATATAATTCTTTTTTTTTAAAGTGCAAGGGAAGTGAACATTGCACATCGCCACATTGTGCTCGTGGAAAGCTTCGCTCTCAATTCCCAACACCTTTTCCACATACATTTATAGGGTTAGCCTTAGCACATACCATCAGGAGCTTGTCATGTGATTATTATCAATAACAGTTCAGTCTTCATAAAATGTGAACATAATAGAATTGACGATATCAAAAGGATACAAGGAGGATAACTCAATTTCTAACACCATGGTTGTGAGCAGGACACCATATACAAAAGCCGTGCACTAGAGTAAAAAACATGAATTGAATGTCCGGCAAAATAAATATCAAAATCCAAGTACCATCACATTGCCTTCAAAAATATGCACAAAACTATCCCACAGATGAAATAAAGTGTCCGGTTATAAGGTATGTTTATTATCCATTTACAACAAGAGACCAAATTTATTTTTAATATAATTTGTAAAGCAAACTACGCAATAAATCCAAACTAGAAAAAAAACTACACACGCACAAAAAAGAAAAAAAATAGCAGAGACTAGGCAAAGATATGCAAGAAAACCTCCTAATCTACATGAGAGTCGGATAGCTAGGATCACTCATAAGTACAAACCCCTAAAGTTGTTCTAGGGTCTTCAAATCAGCGGACTTCTAGAGGTTTGGTAAACAAATCAGCAAGTTGTTTCTCAGTAGAGATATAATCAAGAGCAATCACATTAGACTTAGCCATGTCTTTGATGAAATGATGTCGTATGTCGATGTTTTTGGTCCTTGAATGTTGAACAGGATTCTTATAGATACTAACAGCCTCATTGTGAGGACCCGTCCCTCTACTCCTGGGTCGACCGGCTGGGTCAGGCCCGTGGCTCGTTGGTTTGCTTCACGTCGAGCGCGCGATCCGGTGGATCGTATTGTTTCTTGGACCGCAATGGCAATTTGGTAAATTGCACCTTGTTGGTTTGTTTCATTTATGAGTCGGTGGCTTTTCTGCTTCGCGAGGACGGCCGCCGTTGGCCGTCGCTCTCTCCTGTCAGATAAGGAAGACTTCCCCTCCCCTCCCCTCACCTTTTCCCCCTTCCCCCGGCTTTCCCCTTTCCCTTTTCCCTCCTTTTCTTCCCCTCCTCTTCCTCCTTATCTTCTCTTCTTCTTCCTTCTTCTCTTCTTTCCCGCGGTGCTCTGTTTCTTCCCTTCTCCGCCGGCGAGCTTCATCTCCTCCGTTCTCCCTCCTCCGACCATCTTTTTCGGTGTTCTAAGGCTCGTTGGATTCGTGACAACGAGAGGAAGATCCTTGAAGTGGTTTGGAGGCTTGTTGGTGATCAAATCGCGGGGAATCAGCCGAGGAAAGCGCAGCTAGGTGGGGTTATACCTACTGATGTTTATTTCGGGTTTTCTTGAGATCTAGCCGTTGGATCTTGTTGATCCTTGCTTTGTTGGATTCTTTATGCCTATTAGAATTACTTATTTACGTTTCATGTTAATCAGTTGAGATTTGAGTAGGTTTTATGCATGATTAGTCTCGGATTTCCGGTTTTCTGTTGTTCTTGAAGAACAGCCGGCGTGCGGCGAGTTTTCCGGCCGGCGTGTACATGATCTTGGCTTTTGATAAACATAAGAGTTGTACATATACTCGTTAGCTTTCCATTCCATCTTATTTCGTATATTTCCAATTTTTTACGATTTTTTATGAATTGTTTTCTGAAGGGCTGCGTTGCAGCAATTAAATGGGTAAGTTAGTTTGATTAATGATTTTTGATTAGTTTTTTCCGTTAATCCAACCGTTGGATGATTGTGAATTTTGGATATGTTGATCTTGGTATATACACCTACTGGTGTCTAAGTTGGATCTTGAATCCGACGTCGTTTGGACATCGGATCGACAAGATTAAATAGCAGAGACTAGGCAAAGAATATAGTATTATATTATTTACTGTTCATCAGCGGTTTTCGGGGTTGCTTCCCGTTGCAGGAGTCCGCGGTTGACGGTCACGGTACCGTCGTAATGCCGGGACCCGCTGTGGATCGGCTGGCAGCGGTTGGTAGTACCGCTGCAGCGATCCAGTAGACTTATATGATGCTTGACATACTGTTGCATGCTTTGCTTCTTATCTGTGTATGTCATAGCATGCATTGTTGTTGTCTGCATTAGTTGCATTGGTTAGGGCGTGGGTGATCTTTGGGTCGCTGTCCCGAGGCTGGAAGCTCGGACTTAGCCCTAGGATCGGGGTTGAGTAGTTTGGACTCGGTTTGAATGGTGGTGTCCAGTCGATTCGATGATAGGCCTAGAGGACTGGTACACCTGTTGCTTGATGATGATTAGAGGTCGTGTCGGCCTCAAGTCAGGTGTTGAGGATGCCACCGATGGCGGGTCTTATTCTTTGGGCAGTGTCCATTCCTGCCAGCAGGGGCATCAGTGTGGGCCTAGTGAGTGATGGGTGACCACAGCTGGAACCCTGCGACACTAGGTGTATCCAGGATGGGCCCAGTTTGTTGGGGTGACTATGGTTGGATATGCCTAGAGATCACCGGTGAATGGTAATGGGACCATTGTAGCTCACTCGAGTCTGGCTTGAGGGCGACACTGTTGTGTTTCCCTCTTCCTTCTGTGTGTCGTAGTGTAGATCCCTACTGAGCTTAATGCTCACACCTACCCGGGCTGCGTTTTGCAGGTGTAGGCGTCAGTTTCTCTTCTGTGGCCCCTACCGGGCAGTTGGTCGGCGGTGCGGCGGCGCCTGGTGGACTTTGAGAGGTGGCGATATTTACTGCTTTTACCCTTTGGTTAGATAGTCTCCTACGGGAATAATGTTGTATTTGGATCTTCCCCTCTCCGAGGTTTTGTATATTAAACACTTTGAGTTATTAATCTGTGGTTCGATGTTGTTAATTGTTGTTTTAATTGAGGGTGCTTTGGTGAATTGCTAGGGAGACCAATAGGTTAGAGGGAACCCTCGCCGTTCTTTTCCGCGTTTTGTAGGTTCCGGTTCGCGTCGCCCGGCCCGGTTGGGCATTCGCGGGTCGGGGCGCGACACTCATATTGTCACAAAATAATGTCATAATATCATGTTCTAAACCGTAGTTAGCAAGCATCTGTTTCATTCATTGCAATTGAGTAAACGCACTACCAGTAGCAATATTTTCAGATTCTACAGCATGCGGAGAAATTGAATTATGCTTCTTACTATTCCATGAAACTAAATTATTACCAACATAGAAGCAGCCCCCAGTAGTTGTCATACCCCGACCCGGAAAACACACATCCGGTCCGGGGCATGAGGTTTCCTAATCTATTCAATCCACCTGTGAAGCATTTATATAACAACTATCACAAATAATTTATGCAATTTATCTGAGGCTAAAATTATAATATCCAATATTAAACCAAAATGTACTAATACAATATTATCAAAACTCATCAAAGAGGGAAAATTATACATTTAACATAATCCTCGAAATGATATATACAAAAATTGCCAACAGTACAGTATAGTCTCCAGAAACCTCAAACGCCATCAAAAGCTGATCCGTTAGGAGCTACGGAAGCACTGGTGTCTGCACCTGCAAACGTAGCCCGGGTAGGAGTGAGCAAAAAGCTCAGCAGGATTCTATATTACGTCACTCATAAGAAAAGGGAACTACAACTGTGCCATCTCCCTCTGCCAAGGCTAAGGCGTAGCTAACTACATTAATAGAAAAGTAAACCATGACGTTGATCATGCTTCGAGCACTCCTCGAGGTGTGCCCAACATGGATTTCAGTGCATATCCAATGCAACCCAAACCCCAAGACTGGTGAGAAACCGTCCCAAGCCGTAACAATATTTAAACCACCTTAAGCCGTGGCACAAGAGAAACGACACGACCTCTAAACCTCAAATATTATAATTTGTAGCCAGCTAAACAATTACCTCGATAAAACAATGATTACAGTAACAATCTCTCCCTAGACCTTGCTACCCAACCTCGATCTTAAGGCTAGATTCGAGCTACCCGAGCCCTCGGATCGGCGATCAACCCATCGCCCACGCCCTAGCCTAATGCTTCTAATGCAATCAAATGCATGCAATGTTCAGGCACAAATATAGAAGTAAAAGCATGCAATAGTATGTCAAATAATATACAAGTCTGGGCATAGCCTACAGCTCTCCAAAAGGGTATACATAGCAATGGTCTTAGGAAAGCGAATATTTATTCTACACATCCCTAGGACATAACCCCCTTGGTTCACCCACATTTCCCACACAGGGCCTACGCATATAATAACACATATATAAGACAATAATGAAAAGCTCAATTAATCGAATTAAAGTAAACGACTACTACTAACTTCAGAAAATCATAACTTCCAATCTAACCGTCTGATTGACGTGAAACTTTATATGCCCACTCAATGACATACCCCGAATAACGTATCCAAAGATTGGATCAATTGGATATAGAAAAACTACTTAATTACACTAATTAAACTGACAGCTCTGTTCTGCACAACCTGGTCATTTAATTCACTAACAATCATACATAAATCGGAAAATTATGGAACAAGTTGGAATTGAAAGATAACTCAGAGATCTACAACTTTTATGTTAAATATCAACTGAGATAATGCAGCTACATGTCTGTAATCAAGCTCAAACATAGCCATTCTAATTAAGACTGAAATTTGATAATAAATCAAGGAAAAACCCATTTAAATCCGGTTTAAATCCAACCAAAAATCCAATCAAACTTCAAACATGTATTAATCATACTTAAGATAACCATCTAGCATAGATTGATCAACTAATTAAGCATTCAATTAAACTAGAACACAAAAACAAGTCCTAAGTGAAAAATTCTGCCTAACTACGCAACTCCTTGATTAATCCTCAATTAATCCATGCTATGAACGTGTAGATCAGCTCCTGCCCTTGCTGGCAACCTCCCTAAGCCTCTAGATCAAGCTTCAATCACGAATTGAAGCAATGAAGGAGAAGAGAGAAAAAAGAGAAAACTATGTCGGCTCACCATCCTTATCCGGACACGTCAAAGGCGGCGCCGACATACGATTCCTCTTAAGCCGCCAACTGTCCTAATGACAAGCTTATGCGTGCCCGAGCTCGAATCTTTCGATCCCAAGCTCGCCTAAGGTTCTAACAAGCACATATATCAATCATAGAGTTGTGTGTGCACTACACAGGTGTGAAACCAACCATTAAGGTGCAATTTATCAAATTACCCTTGGGGTCCGAAATCGACAATGCGATCATACATATTCCCAAAATTCACAGTTCTATGCACATATTTGATGATACATTTAACATCATATAGATGTGACTCTTTGGGAGATGATTGAAATCGTGCACACATACCAACACGAAAAGAGACGTAAGGTTGACTTGCGATTAAGTATAAGAGACTACCAATCATGCTTATGTCAAGAGTTGGATTAACATCAATGCCAATACTATCCTTAGAGAATTTAGAAGTGGTACTCATAGGAGTCCTAACATGCTTAGCACATTTTAAACCAAATTTCTTAACTATGTCTTTAGCATACTTTGATTATGAAATAAAAATTCCAGCATCAAACTGTTTAACTTGAAGACTTAGAAAATAATTTAGTTCAACGATTATACTCATTTCAAACTGAGCTTTCATAAGATCAACAAATTCATTGACTAATTTCTTAGATGATGGGCTAAAAATAATGCCATCCACATAAATTTGAGCAACAATAAAGTTATTCGAAGTAGATTTAACAAAGAGTGTCCTATCAACTCCGCCTTGAGAAAATCCGAATTTAAGCAAAAACTTAGTGAGCCTTTCATACCAAGCTCTAATAGCTTGTTTCAATTCATATCAGGTGACATAATGTAATATATTATGAATGGATAAAAATGTCCTTAATTAAGGATGTGGCTAAGTATGAAATAAAGACAATTATGGTATCTACCATTAAAAAAAAAGATTACAATGGGTTTTCTATAAATTATATCGACTCAAAGGTGATATAAAGTTATACGGACATCCACCTTATTAAATTTACCAACATAAAATATTATATTATTCAATGTCGCATCAAATATCGTATTTACGATAATAATACATAATTTTATTCCATACGTTCCTTTATAGCCATTAGAGTTGTGAATTAGTCATTTCATAACCCATGACAAGTCGCGTAATCAAATGGAGGTGCATGGAAGGCTAACTTTGAAATTCTGTGTTTTCAACAAGGCATCACAAATACAAGTACAGGGTGCCATGACCTTGAGCCCTTGACACGGGCCTTGGCGCGCGACATCGAAAGTTGACGTGGCCAAGTGTCCGACCATGACTTGTGGTCGGCGCCATGAGTCATATGAGGCTAGGCGGCCTCAGGATAGCATGCAAAGTGTCCACGTGCATAATCCCCAACAATGACGCGAGGAATCTTGGAGATGGCGCGAGCAAGTTTGAAGATGGCGCGGCGGTCCAGGTCATGAACAAAACCTATCACGCCATGGGCGGATTCCTACGTGCGGGACGCGGGCAAGCAAAACCAGCAAGGTGGCAAGCAATATGCGAGCGCCAAAGAAGTTTGGCGAGCGGCATGATGCGACGCTGTGCGGCACGACGCACGCGCGGCATGGTGACGCTAAAGTCCGAGTTGGACTATGACTTCAAAGTCCTAGTGCCACTAGGACTTGGCACTTTTGGCAAGGGTCATGGTGAGGTTTGGCGCGAGCGAAGTCGAAGATGACGAATGAGTCATAGTCGAACTAAGACTCGGAATGACATGATGCGGCCAGTAGGACGCGCGACACCATCGAGGGCAATCCAGCAGTTCAAAAGACCTAGTTTTAGTTGGATTGGAATCTTAGGAGGACATGGCGCGACAAAGGCAAGCTTTGGCGCGGGCAAAGTCCTACTTGCTCGAAAGTTCTAATCGGACTAGGATGTGACTCGCCCTGGTGGAAGACGGTTAGCCATGGAGGCAAAACCATGCATACCATTGAGGTAATTCCACTTGGCCTAGGACTCCCATATAGGATGACACGGCCAATATGGAATGTAGCATGGGGGAAGATGGTTGTGACCCGCGGAAATAGGAAGGTGTCCTATTTCGGGTCAATATGTGATGGATCTTGGCATATGCTATTCAAGGCAAGTTGCAGCACAACTTGGAGTCCTGATGAAGTGGGCAACTTCATGATTAGTCAAGCAATTAAGAGTTGGTGCTGGACAAGGAGTCCTTAGAAAGGAAAGCTTGGAGCCTTCCTCTATATAAGGAGGAGCCGTCCATGATCAAGGGTATTGATCTGGACGGTGGATTAGGGTTGGGTTCTCTTTGTAAATGAGTGATTGTAACCAAGGGTTTGGGCAAGAGAGTTGAGAGCTTATCTGTACAATTGCATCAATAAAGAGAGCGGGTGAATCCTTTGCCTACATCATGTGTGTCTTCTTGTGTGTGTTTGCATTGTGAAGAAGACGCAGGATGCTGGTCAAGAAGTGTCTTGACGCCATCATTGGTGAGAACTCGAAGAAAATTTCCCGCTGCACTTTTTCGGTGACACGGGGCACGGCTACAATACGATACGAACACTCCGATATGGCAATTCTTGAAAAATTAGGATACGGATACGACGAGAATACGATAATATAATAATATATTTAATATCATGCTAAGTTTAAAATTTGAAAACAATGCATTCAAATTTCAAATTGTTCATCTATGTCATCTCTAAAAACCAAAAGACTAATATTTAATAACAATATCTTCATCTACATAAATACAAAGGAACTTCAAAAGCAAATAACTTAAGAAAGTTTCTTACTCCCTAATTCATTATGCTCCTCACTAATGCTTTCAATGGTGCCGCTGCTCTCATTAATAAAAAAAATACATTCTCTAATTCTGGTTCATCCAATGAAAGCTCTGCTACATATACCAGCATCATCCATGGGGTCAAATGCATCAGATACATATCCGAATTCTAATTACGTGTTTTGTTGATCTAAATAATACGTATCGGAGTGTATCAAGTGTGTATCTGTATATCCGACACATGCCAGAAACAGGTACGCTTCCAAATATGAAGTATCCATACAGCATAGGTTTTCAAGGACCAATACGATACCGTCAAAATTGTAGGAATTAATGTAAAATTTCATATATTTTGAGGGACTGATATGAGAATAATCCTTAAATTCTTCCTCTTTCTATAGTTTGAATCATATTCGTAGATCCACATCGTGAACTCCAACCCTAACTTTAACGGGCGATCCATAGACGATGGGCTTCTTCCAATGCTTCTAGGTTTAAGTCATGGGCCGGTAGAATCAAGGCCCGATCCAAGTAATTCCACTAGACCAGCATTGGGATTTGAAAAAGAACAGATCCCTTCCGTGCTCACAACTAATAGACACAAACTTTTGGTCCCACAAAACCCACACCGATTAAAAGCCATCATAAAAGCCAATATTTAGTTAAGAGTTGCGATTTGTGATATGAGTATTATTACACATGCCCTCGAATTAGTAGTCAAATTATTATACTGATGATCGATATATATAATCACGTGACCGCGTAGATAAAATACTCCGAGAAACATCTCCATGGACCAAGGTCGCATCAGCCGGCTCCGATGATCCAGATATGACCCAGTATTAACCCTGATCCCGCCACGTGGCGATCGCCAAATATCCAGATTATATTCTCTGTAGCTGAGATGTTTTCGCGTCCGTATATAAGGCAGTGGGTTCTCGGACACGCCCCTCTTCGTCAACGGACTCTGGATCGGGTTCTAGGGTTCCTCCTCCTCCTCCTCCGCCCGTGAGGTAAAAGATCCGACCAAAATCTTCGCTTTTATTGGATCTCCTCTTAGATCCTTTTCTATTCTCTTTGTCTTCGGATGGATCCAAGATTGGGTGATGTTTTTTGCCCAGGAATGGCCTCACGGTTGTGTCCAATCGGAGTTTAAGTTTTTTTCGCTCTTTCAGATCATGCGTTTTTTTCAACATGTATGTGAAATTTTTGTTTCTTTGAGATTGTTTCTTAAACATATCTGGTTTCCTCGGGGGAATATGATGTTCTTGTTGAGATCTGCTAGTTATATGGAATTTTAGGGACGTTGTTTGATGGATTTTGGTAGATCCTCGGGTTTTAAGGATCGTTATGGTGTTCTATTCTCGTGTCCATCGCTTTCTCTAATGCCCTAGTTTCTGCTAATTGGTAAAAGATGAAGTCATGAAATTTTATTCTTACGAAGTTATCTAGGTTAATTTTAGTTGGTTACCAGAACAAAAGTTCAAAAAGAAAATGTTCTTTGAATCATTTGGGCTCTTTTATTGGCTTCAAACGGAGAGAAACTCTTTGTGCGATATAGAAGAAATGCATAGGCCCATTCTTTGAAGGCCTTGTGGTCTGAGCCTTCCTGGTTTATGGCCATCTTAGAACTTGCCCTTTGACTTCTTGAAGAAGGCAGATTGGTCCATTTCCATCTAGCTCGCAAATGAAAGCAACAGGAACGAAACTTTTCTTTAAGCTTCATTTTTAATTTCATGTTGTCAAACATAGCGTATGCTCTTTTTTCACATTCTGGTTTTTCCCCCTAAATTTGTCACAGTGCCTCTTTACTTGTATGTGTTCTGACTAGTGCTATTAAGGTCATATTGAAATGCTTACTTTTAAACCTATATGGATCAAATCTTGAAGCCTTTTATTGTGCTGTTACGAACCTACTTATTAAGGCACACATTCTATTAGTAGCTTGTAGTCTGTCGATACTTTGACTAGAGTGTAACCACAGTTATCCTGTGTGGAGTCTAAGGTGGAATGTAAAGTTTTGGTTGTTTTCTTCCAGACTTCTGAATTTGAGCCGTCATCTTAATCAAGAATGAGACCTATATTTTGTGGAAACTTCGAATATGATGCACGTCAATCTGATCTTGAAAGGCTGTTCGGCAGATATGGGAAAGTTGACAGGGTGGATATGAAGTCTGGTAAGCATCTTTTTCTTCCTTTAGTAAGTCAGTATATTTCATCTTCCTATTGAATTGTTGTCAGTTTGTCTCTTGAATGGCTTCATGTAGTTCTTTTTTATTTCCCTTGGCTTCACCATGGACCATCACGTGTTCTTTTAGAGGTAGTTTGTGGATTTTTGGGCAATGTCTAGTGGATTTGTTGCAAAATGTGTGACCATGAACCTTAAAATAGCTATTTCTAGAACTACACTGAAGCACATT
Source organism: Narthecium ossifragum (assembly GCA_963920575.1). NCBI lineage: Eukaryota > Viridiplantae > Streptophyta > Magnoliopsida > Dioscoreales > Nartheciaceae > Narthecium > Narthecium ossifragum. The sequence continues at coordinate 8,633,883 of OY986964.1, read as the reverse complement.
CCTTATTTTGTTTTTCCTTCGATCCAAATCTGTAAACTATCTCCTCAAGTTTTATTTCTCCCACTAATGCTTTATGGAGGAAATCCCTATACTGTTTTGGGTGTCAGCCTTTTACATTGGGTGGAGATGAAGAACTAGTGTCTTGCTATGGAGCATTTAGGTTTCTTCGTGCAGCAGTTTCATATGCGACTTCTCACCACTCATATTTGCTTAGTGGTGGACATATCTTAATACCTGTTGATTATTTTGTAATTCAGTCTGCTTTAATTCCGCTGACAGAAAGAATATGTATTTGATATACATGTTTTGTGTCCAAAATAAGTTTTATAATATTACATGAGCACTAATTTTTTTAACGAACTGTCTTGTTCATGATGCGTTTTTGTTCGTCACCATGTCGGACTGTTTTTTTCTGCATATGCTATCTGGTTAAAATGATTTTTGATTCCTTCTTCATCTCGCCCAAGTTAGACCACATGCTTGCCCTTGCGGATTTCCATTTGCATGAATAGTGTCTGAGAGGTAATGAGAACATGTTTTATGACTATTTTAATGTGTTGAAAGTAAATAAATGGAATCTTTTAATCAAAGTAGTGGATGGAAGAATATGCACCAAAATGAGAAGTTTGTGAGTATATGCTTGCAATTAGTATTTTGATGGGTTTACATGCAAGTTGGCTACCTTATGAGGAGGTATATGAAAATATCCGTTTGTGATAGAAGACGAGTTCTGGAGCAGTTGTGCACACAAATGCTACGAGTTTTGATGGTTCTTAACCTGTACAAAGAGCACTATTCACATCAGAAGCACTACAGTGAAGACGTACTTCCTTATTTCACACCAGAGGCATTAATGTGAATACATACTACAATGATGCTACCTGTTCAGTACAACTTCCAAAGAAGATGCCATGGCTGCAGAAGTCTTCTTATTGAGTTATGCAAGAGAATTTGGGAGCCAGGATAAGTTTAGCAAAGCAGTGTTAATATTGAAGTGTTAAGCCCCGTACTCAACAATTTCTTTGCCGCAGGAATATCTGGAGCTCCAATGCTCTTCCTGGTTGATGGGCTGTGCATCACTTTTCCTGCCTGTGCCTGAGCCTCATCTTCTCAATTCCACGAGAAGAGCTCATCCGATCCACAGTCCACCATGGCATCTGATTCACATGGAAACATTCTCCCCAGAGACCATTGCCCTTCATTTCTCATGATCTTTGCCCAGTATTCCAATCCAATCATGCATACCATGCCGATCTCGTGGCCAGGCTGGACAATAGATGGAGGAACTCTCTGTTCGATGGCCTACCTCGAGAGACCTACTTTTGGATTATTGTACTTTGACATCCTTTAGTCCCACATGCAAGGTCTGTTACTAAATTTTTGGCCCCTTAGTTTCTAGCTTTAGCAAAGGACTTTCTGAGTGTTTTATTGGAACCAGCAGATTCAGCTCTCGCGAAGAGATTCTTCCAAGGAGGACATTTGTTAACTTTTGATGTATTTTCTTCTTAGTGTTTATTTTATCCTATTGTGCACCATCTGAATTTTACAGGATTCGCCTTTGTATACATGGATGATGAACACGATGCTGAGGATGCTATCCGAGGACTTGATAGGTCGGAATTTGGCAGACAGGGACGCCGACTTCGTGTTGAGTGGACAAAGGTACTTCCTTTATAGTTTGTGTTGCTGGTTTTATTGTAGAGTAAGAAAACTGAGATTTCAGTCTTCTGATTCTAGTACTATTGTTAAATCTTATAGCAGCAGGAGCGTGGTGGTAGACGATCTGGCAGTTCAAGAAGATCCTCAGGAAGTCTAAAACCCACCAAGACTTTGTTTGTCATAAACTTTGACCCCATCAATACCAGGATGAGGGATTTGGAGAGGCACTTTGACCCATATGGAAAAATTTCTAATATCAGGATCAGACGGAATTTTGCCTTTGTCCAATATGACTCACAGGATGATGCTACCAAAGCATTGGATGCAACAAACATGAGGTAGGTGCATTTCAAAGGGGTATCTTTTGCTTCTGTTTAAAACCATTCTAGGTATTGTTTTTTTCTCTGTTTTTTGTTTATGGTCACATTGTGGAATCTTGATTCTGCTAAATTTTTCTTGTTTAAATGTTTCGTGATTAATATTAAAGATTTTTTTGTGGGCTGTATCATGACTAGTGATGTTTAAGTTTTGCATATCATCATTGCTTAATGTATATTAACGCTATGATTTTAACTGTAAGTAAAAACCTAAGTGCTTTTTCTTTAGTTTTCAAGTTCCTGTATGAAATATTACAATACGTGGCTAGATATTTGGAAAGCCAGCTACTATTAGTTTTAAAAAATACTCATAGAGCAGTCTATGTCTTTTAGAGTTTTGAGGCAGTATTTTTGTTGCATGCTAGTTATGCGATCTGGCTCTTGCACCTGCACTCATTTCTGTTTATTTCAAGGTACTTCTGCCAAATTGTAATCTTATGCTTCTGCATGATGTGCAGCAAACTGATGGATCGTGTTATATCGGTTGAATATGCCCTGCGTGATGATGATGAAAGAAGAAATGGACACAGCCCTGAGCGGAGAGGTCGTGATAGGTCCCCAGATAGAGGTCGTGATCGTGGCCGATCTGCTAGCCCTTGTGGTAGAGGCATGGAGAGAGGCAGCCCCGATTATGGCCGTGGCCCGAGTCTATATAACAAGCCTGATCAGCGGGGTAGTCCTGACTATGGAAGAGCTGAAAGTCCTGCCTATGAGAGGTACCGCAGGTTAGTGCTACTTCTGATTCGGTCAATCTATACCATTACTGTACGATGATTTCTGCTGCTCATCTTTTGTTAACTTTAATGATGATGCAGCCGCTCACCGTCAAGGCAGGAGAGATCGTGAGATGACGATACAGCTCTTTCTTGCTCTTAGACCATCCCACTGGTAATTCATCGTGGTCTGCGTACGTTTTACTTGTTTTGGCTATCATGCCACTGAGTTCTTAGGTTTCCTTACAACTGGAATTTTAAGGATCAGGCATCACAAGTCTGTTGTATTAAGATTTTATGTTGCGTGGAATCTGCAATTACATTCTGCATGTGGTTTGCAGATTATTTGTGCGCCTGTTAGGTGTATTTTCCTCGTTATTTTATGCTCCATAGTTTGTGTTCCTATCCTGGTGAATTCTTGGCAAGCTTGAAAGCCCTTTTGGATGATAAAGTTGAAAATATCTATTTCAGCAAAGGATCCACTTTTGGATCTTTAGTCGAGTCGAGGAGAAATTGCACTTTTGGTAATTGAATGTTACTCTGGAATGATTGTTGCTGGGAGTCTGAGGAGAAGTTGCACTTTTGTCTCATATTCTGGATGTCAATGTTTGCCGACTAATTTAGTCGTGGAAGGGATATTAATGAAGTAGCAATACAAGTTAGTCTTCAAGCCGGATGTTGTCAAAATCTCTGTAGCAGACTTAAGTGATGGATTGCTACTGAAACTATTGTTCTCTTTCTATCTCTCTCGTCACTAACCGCTCTTTCCAATGACTACGCCCTTCCCCTCCACCGTTTAGATATAAAAAAGATGAAGCCTCTAAACTAATCTTCACTCCCTATAAGATGGATATTATTACTATTATAAATCAAGTTAAGTTGCGGAGGAAATTTCGTTTCATGATAAGAACTGTGCCCGAGACCACGAAAGGTGAGGGTAGTTTGTTTTGTGGTTTTGTGTTAGTCGTATTGTAATCCAAGAACAAAGAAAAGAAAACAAGAAACTAACTGTACGTGATTAAAGAATTAGAATAAGCCTGCATGAAGCGAGATCTAACTCAAAAATAAATGAGAGTATATAGCAGAGCTGTATTTTAAACCCCTTGGTTCTCTCCGCACTACCTTGCCTCACCAGAACACTGTTCTGGGATGGCGATACCCTTCCCCAACAGCCAGGGCATTCAGGAAGGAGATCATGAACCACTGTACGCTATTATGCATGCACCATTGGTTGGTTTATTGTTAGCCGTGGCGAGTCACGGATGGGGGACGCACACTTGGCTGCCCCACCCTCGCAGGGAGACCCATGTGGCGTCTGGTCTCCCGTCAATTCGGCTTTCACTTCGTTATCGAAGGACGTGCGTGCGTGCATGCTATCTCGGCTCCTGCTGATGCTGCGCTCGGTCAGTGGGTCAGGCCGGTGGGGGCGTTCCTCGTCTTTATCGTGCCAGTGCGTAGCACCGCACTAGGACGTGACGCCACCCTATTGGCTTGGCTTCCACTCTCACTCCCAGTTTCCGGATGTCTATTATCCACTGCATGTCCCTTCAACTCTTCGCGCACAGACATGTCGGCCTAAAAACCATCCGTCTATGTTGCTGCCCCCCACAGTACCCCACCGTCCAACCTCTCCTCTTTCTCCGGCCACTGGCCTCCTTTCATCCTACCTAAAGTGACATATATATAAGCTTATTGGTGTTCACCTTAATAGCGGACATGGCAAACCTATGAGTGGTTTGGCTCAAATACGAGAAATATATTCGCATTAACATTACTATAGTTTCACGAGCGCATGTGAGTACTGCCTGCCAAGTAAGATTTAGACATTAAGATTCCCGTTGTACGGCCAGTCCTAAGATGCTTTAGTTTAAACTTCAAATGCCGATGGCTTCTTCTTGGCCTTATTCAGTACTGTTGTCCAAAAAGCTCGCAAGAGCTATCTATCAAGTCGTATATGTCGGGAAGAAGCTCAGACTCCAGTTCTTTGTCAATTTAAAGATTAAGATGATCAAGAAGAAAGTCAAACATTGGAATTGTAGGAAGGATGGTGACTTGTTCAAACGTAGGGCGAAACTCAAGGAGTGCATAATTCAGCTCTGCTTGAAGGAAGAGGGAGGTTTGTCATTGTCGGAGGAGGGCCAACTCAGATCCTTAGAACTTCAACATGCGGCCATCTACTCTAGACAAGAAGCAGCCGCGCTCCAATGACAACGCAAGGAGTAGGTGCCTGCAGGAAATGGAACTGCGGCTTCTTCCATAAGTTGGTTTCCATCCGAGCACACTGATCCAAAGTCGAAGAACTAGTTGATGATGAGGGAGTGGTGGCCTCTACAGCTGAAGATATTGGGAGGGTGGTGGAACAGCACTTCCAATCACTATGGTCTGATGGGTACCCAAACCGTCCCTATGAACTTCCTAACCTACCTAGCATTGAGGAGGAGCAAGCTTCAAACCTGATTAGGTCGGTTTCTGATGAGGAGAACAAGGAGGGTGTGTTTGAATTTGGTGCCTCGCGGTGCCCGGGCCCAGACGGAATGTCAGCGAAATTCTATATGGAGAACTGGGGGACAGTAGGTTTTTTCGAGACGGGTGTTCTCCCTCCGCATTGGAATGAAATGTTCATTTCGCTCATTTTGAATGTGTGAATCCTCGATGAGTCAAAGACTTCCGCCCAATCAGTTTGTGCAACACATCCTACAAAGTGATATCTGCTATACTAGTGAGGAGAATGAAAGACTTGGCACCGGGCTTGGTAAGAAATGAACAATCTGCCTTAATGTAAAGGAGATCCATCCACGATAATGTTGCAGCAGCGCAGGAGCTGATGCACTCATTGGCAACGACTGCACCCTCTAAGGCGGCAATGATGATGAAGATTGACCTACACTCAGCCTACAATAGGGTGAAGTGGGCATTCATAGAGGTCGTGATGCGCAAGATGAGATTTCCCTAACGTGGGTGTAGTGGGTCATGGCGTGTACGTCAACGCAATGTTTCTCTTTCATTATGGATGGCAAAGTATGAGGGAAGGTGGTATCCAAGAGTCATGTCAAGACTCCTAAAGAGGTTGGCGGCTGGGCTCGAGGGGATATGCTTTCCCCGGTCATCTCGGAGTTTCTCGCATCACTTTTACACAGATGATAGCGAAGGTAGCGAAGGCGAGGAAGCTTCGACTCCTTATGGAACACTTTCACTCCATTGCGGGCCTCGAGATGCATTGCTTGAAGTCAAGTGTCTGCTTTTCTCCGTTCATCCCCAAGGAGCGGAGGCTGACAATTTGTAGAGTGCTTGGGGTGTCAGAGGTAAAGGAAGCATGGACATACCTTGGTGTCCCGATCAGTCATAGTATTGTTTTGATGATGTCAAATTATGCATGATGATAAAATATTATTTTAATATTTACATCCCTTAATTTGAAACAAGTTAAATATCATGTTTAGAAGCCTTTCTGCTCACGGTCGATCTGGCGATCGATGCGTGGATCGACCATGACTCAAGAAAGCAATGTTTTGAACCTCACGGTTGATGCACCGATCGACCTCGGATTAACCTTATTTAGAGATGCGACGGTCGATCAAGGTATCGACCCTGAAAGCATCATTTCCTCGCATAGGCTGACGGCCGATATGACGGTCGATGCAACGGTCGACTGTGAAGCCTGAAGGTTGATGCGACCGTCGATCCGAGCTATGTTTGAGCGTGACGGATGATGTCACGCCCCGACCTAGAAAACCCATCCAGATCGAAGCGTGAGCCACCTAAACTTGTTTATATCATCAATTGGCGCACAAGTATATAACTGCTATGAATTTAAACAACTTAATCCTCAAATTTATACAATGAAATTTCGACAGAATCTCCTTTATAATTATAACACAAGAAACCTGTACATCGTACAACTTTACAATTTGAATTTCGATATTTGACAAATTACAATTTGGACAAATGATTAATCATTACATTCCTCAAATGTCTACATTAAAGAATGTTACAACATTTCTGCAATACAATTAAATTAATAATCATACAATCCTGTTCTCGAATATTTCAGATTATACATCAATTTATACATCACTGATTAAAACTATAAATTAACTGTAGATGAACTCCTCGAAGCTTTAAGTCCTCGATCACATCGAAATATCGTGCCATCTTCTAGAAGATCACCTGAAAGAAGGAACTGCATCGACCTGCACAAGACAAGAAAGGTTATCAAGCTCGCAACCACACAAGGCACCGGGCATCAACACCCGCAACACAAACCCCCGAGCACCAATGCCCGCAACGGCCACCCAAGACAGAGAAACACCTCGGGTTGAGGACCACTTGGGACAAACTACACATGCACCTTCAGTGCTCCCAAGTCACCCCCACAACACCTCTGCACCTCAAGAGGACTAAAGTTGACGGAACCGTCCTCTCTCTCGAGACTGGCCTCTCCTGCCAAGAATCTGAATTGGACGCTCCCCTGTGCTTTACACCATGCCCATGCTCACATCATCGAGTCTGACTGTGTACGACGAAACCGAACGATGTCTCCTCGACAACTCTGCCGCCAAAACTGACTGGATCTTTGCGTGGACCACCCTTAAGAGCACTCTGTCGTCAATTGCAAACTCAAGCGACGGTCACATCTTGTGAGGACTCGTCCCTCCGACCCGGCTCGACCGCGTCGGTCGAGGGTCGATCTCTTCATAGCCTGTTTCCGCGTCGAGCGCGATCGGTTGATCGCATGGCCTCTTTGCGACCCCGGGGGCAATTTGGTCAAATTGCGTCTTGTCGGGTGGTTTCACACACGCATAGTGCACACACGGCTTTGTAATGATGTATGTGCTTGAGTAGACCCATAGGAGGGCTTTAGATCTGAAGATCGGAGTCCGATCGTGAAGATCGAGATTTTGAGTGGCCTTGATTAACTCTGGCTAATCTAGTGGTTAGGAGAGCTTAATCTCCACTCACTTGAAAATGCCTTAAACCCTCGTTAGGATATTAATCCGCTCGATACGAGAGAGAGAGAGGGAGAGAGAGAGAGAGAAGAGAGCGGCGGCGGCCGACCAAGGGGAGAGAGAGACGGCATCCACGGCGACGGCGACGGCGGAGGGCTAGGTGAGCTCGACGACCACGACTGGAGGCAACCCACGGCACGAGGAGAGAGGTAGCGGTGACGTGCGACTGGCGGCGAGCTCGGGGACGACAACCGCGGCCGGAAAAGCAGGAGAGGGACGAGATCCCGACGCCCAGAGGTAGGGGATTCCTACCCTAACCTTTGGTTAGGCTTCTAGGGCGTGATTGGATACATGTTATCTATGATACCGTGATTAGATCTAGGTGTGTTCATGGATCTGTGATGCGTTTTTCCTTCCTCTTCTCGCTGGTTTAATGGGTTCCCGTGGTTGCTTGCTTTGGGTTCCTGCTAGTGCTCTGTTTTTCCTGGTTTCGTTGATTGCTTGTGGGTTCCTCGTGGCTTTGATGATCGATGAAGGTTGCTGTTCTTCCTCCCTCAATGCTTGCTGTCGCTTAGATCTAAGAGTTAATGTCAGATTTTGATGCTAGCTAGGGTATTGATGCCATATTCATCGTCTCTCTCTCTTTCCTGGTTCCATGATTCCGGTTTGATGGATTTCCAATTCCCATGTTCTTGACTTGCCGGTTGATTGAGGTCTTTCCAACCGTTCCCGATTTCTCTCTCTGCCTGCGCTCAATTTCCTTGCTTCGTTTCTGGCTGCCGTGGGTTGTAGAGGGGTGGTGGTTGATTGGATTCCCTCGAATTCCTTCTCCTATGTTTTCCTCGTTCTTTCTCTTCCCCTGTTCTTGGCTGGTTGAACACTTGAGCTTCCCGAGTCCGGTTGGATCTTCTGGTGGTTGTTGTTGGATTCCTTTCCTTGCTTCCGATTTGGTTGAATGCACTGGAGTTGGCTTGAGACTTAGACGTAGGTTCTGTTTTCCGGGCTCCAGTGGTGTTCTTCTCTTCTCCCCTGTATTCTAGGGTCGATTTCTACCCTATTTACCATGGATCAAATGGGAGGGACTCTCAGCCTCCCTTCTCTGTTGGGGCTTCACCTTTAGAGATGTGGGCCAGTTGTTGAGGCCCTCCTTGTGGGTCTGTTGGTGCGGATTTGGCTTCCGATTCCTCAGTCCTCAACCAAATTCAGCTAGACCATTTTCTTTCGGTTATTTGTTAAAGTGTTGGACTGCCAAATTTATTATTGCTTCATTTTCCCTGTGATGGTAGTATTCTTATGTCGATTGTATCCATTGCATGGTATAGTAGCTTGTTTCCCTTATTTGTTCAAGTCCTGTGATGAAATGCTACCCTATGATCCTTAGCTGGTCAAATCTGAAATTCTATCTTATTTCTATACCATGCTCATGCCTAGGGTCGGCTGTGTGCCCTTTCTATTTTTAATTGTGAGAATTTCTAGATCTGATTGGGCCGAAGGTGTGCCTGTGTATATATATTGAATGAAATCAGCTATGATTGTGATATATGAATGTTGTGCTTGGATCTTTGTTAACTCTTGAATGCCAAATCTATTTCATTGGTATGTTATATATTGTGGACATATGAATGATGAATTGACATGTAGAGACACCTAGGCCTAGTTGTTTGATTAGGCTCATGCATGATGTATGCATTAGAAGCATTAAGGCTAGGTGCGGGCGATGGGGCTCGATCGCCGATCCGAGGGCTCGGGTAGCTCGGATCTAGCTCTAGGAACGAGGTATGGGTAGGAGGACTAGGGCGAGATTGTGTGGTTCTGATCTTATATTGATCGAGGTGGTAACCTAGAAATGATCATTTGAATTATGATATTGAGGTGTAGAGGTCGTGTCTACTTTCGCTCCAAGTGCTAGATATGGATGTCGATGTCCCTGACTTGTATCCCCACTAGGGATGGTGGTATTGAGACTGGGCAGGGTGGAACCTGGACAGGAGCCCGCAGTCGTGTTGTTTCCCCTTGTTGGGTGAGGGTGGGACCTGGACAGGAGCCCTCGGGGAATCGACGAGGCTAGGGTTAGTCTCTTGGCATATTTAGCCTTGACGAAAGTAGATACAGTTGCAGTCTACCCTTTCCTTGAGAGTGCCGTAGAGTAGAACCCTACTGGGCTTTATGCTCACCCTACCCGGGCTGCGTTTTGCAGGTGCAGGCGCCGCTCCTTCCTCAGTAGTTCCAGGCGGATCAGTTCTTGGAGGCGCATCTACTTCGGGTGGACCTTGAGGTTGTTGACAGATTGAGGGCTTCTATTCAGTATTGCATTTATTTTATTTGATGTAGTTAAACTTTGGAGATTATTATTTCTTATTTGAGGACAAATTGTATAACTTTTAATTTTGATATAAATGACAATGATGTTTATTTAGATGTTTAAATTGGGTTGTAATAATGATAGTTGATGTGAATCTAAATTTAGCCCTCATGATCAAATATTTAAATTTATTGTGAATATTGGAAGATGTACAGGTTCCTTGTGTAAGAACTATAGAGGAGATTCTGTCAAAATTTTTGCGCCCATTGATGATTAAACAGGTTTAGGTTGCTCACTCCCCGGTCTAAATGGGTTTTCTGGGTCGGGGTGTGACACATCTTATATATGCACCTCTTCTGTCAAAGACGATATGGCAGACGATGCGGCAGTTGACCGCCAGTCAGAAATATAGTCGTTAAAGAGTAGTTGGAGAAAAGCCAAGTAGCCGTTTGAAACTACCTTTTGAGGTCTTAAAGCTCAAGTATAAGAGGGAAGATGCAGGAAACTTGAAGAACAACAAAGGGGGTTATTGGCATATATTGTATCAAGTTTATTCTACATTTGAGAACTTTAATCTTTGTAAAACTACTTCAAATTGTGAAGTAGACTTTGTGAGAGATATCCAAGAGTGAACTTGGAGTATACCCAAGAGGCCTTGAGGAGAATGTAAGGTTGATAAGTACCCGTAAGCTTGGTGGAAAGCTTGTAAAGGTCTTACAAGTATTTGAACCTCAAGGAGGACCTTTGAGTGAAGTGGACATAGGTAAGGTTGGCCAAACCATTATAAAAATCTGGTGCAATCTCTCTAAATTCATCTTTGTATCCTTCATTTACTTGCTTTATTTTCTACTCTTTTCACTTACAAGCATACGATTTTATTAGACTCCATCTTTCTAGGTTTCCATCATCGATTTTTTTTTTATAAGGCCTAAGACCAACCCCTCTTAGACCTTCAAGAAGGTGCGTGCTAATGATTTTAATGGTCTGCTAGACAAGCTTCTTGCCTAGATTTCTTTATGCCAGGGTACTATGCTATCGGAGGCAGAGCGACTGACCTTACTCAAGTTAGTACTATAGGTGCTTCTGGTGCATTCTATGCTTGCGACATGTGTTTTGGCAACGGTGCTTAAGAGAATTGAAGTAATCTGCCGATCATTTCTTTGGAGAGGGAAGAAATCTTTTGCTCGCGTTGTGTGACAAATGGTGTGCTCTCCTATTGAGAAGGGCGGCTTGGGAGTGAAGAACCTTAGATGGTTGCGGACTCTGCGCATGCGTCAGGCGATGTCACTTATGGAAGGTGAGGAGATGATATTGAGAGAGATTGTGAGGGCCAAGTACCACTGGAATGATCCACTGCCTCCAGCCAAGTGTCCGGCTAAGGCGTCCCCATTATGGAGATCTATCTGCAAAGCTGCAGAGGAAGTTAGAGAAGGAATAGAGTTCTCCCCTAGTTATAATAGCAAGCTAGACCCAATTCTTGACTGGTGAATGATGGAATCTACCCTTTGCAAGGTTCCCTGTCCAGTCCACATGCTTCAGAGGAGGGAGAAAATATGCCTCGATGATCTTATGGTGTAGGGAAGGTGGGATAGAGCCAAGTTGATGGGCTTCTTCAACGAGGCTATGGTTGATCAGATCATGGGAGTGCACATAAATCAACACGGTGACAAAGGGAGATGGGTGTATAGCACAAGAGGAAAGATCACTTCTTCCTCTTTATATACATAGGCTACATTGAAAGATCTTACTGGACCTCAGCGGCATCCTCCGGCGGTATGGCGTGGAGTGTGGCGTACCCCCGTTGGGCCAAGGATTCACTACTTCTTATGGAAGGTGATGCATGGACGTCTCCCTATTCGCGATGCTTTATGGAGATATTGCATGTTCTCCGAAAGAGAATGCCCGGGATGCATGGCGTCGGAGGAGACGATGGCTCACGTTTTTGGGCAATGCTATGTAGCGGCGACACTATAGGATATGCTTCTGCTAGTGAAGGAGAAACCACCTAATGGGTGGCCTATTGATGACCTTCTTCAATGCTTGATGGTCTCATCGACAAATCGTGAGGCCCGGTAGAGAAAGATCATCGTAAGATATGACATTTGGCTGTTATGGAAAGGAAGGAATGAGATAATATGGGGAGGGAAACAGAACACGTCGGAGGTCTTCGTCATTAGAGTCTTGCGGCGGGCCAAGGAGCTGTGGGCGACGAGGGGATGGTATTCGCAAAATCTTGTCTCTAATGCACAGCGAGGAGGGAACTCATGCATAATCCAAGTCAATGCATCTTGGAAAGGGGAGAGCACCAGCTGGAGTTGGTGTTGTGGCTTTACAGGGAGGTGAGGTAGTGGAGTGGAGCTTACAAATTAAATGCAAGGTCAGCTCGGTGGAGATAGCGAAAGTAATGGGCCTTGATTGAGACTAGGAGCATAGGGATGTCTTGAGTTTTGATTGAGTTTGACTCCAATATATCAATCAACTGCTTCAATGGTTATGAGTGTTGGTCGGCTGAACTAGCTAGAGGCGAGCCTGCGAGGTGTTTGGGCATTGTCTTGTCATTTTGAGGGGGTTATTTTCTCTTTTACCCTTAAGAATTGTAATATGAAGGCCGATTGTTTGGCTAGAGAGGCATCCCACATGGTGGAAGATAGGCTGCTGGTGCAGGGGATCAACGTGTTGTCGAGCCCACGCATCGGATAGTATAGTGTATAATTTTGTAATATTAGCCTTTGAGCTCAACTAAGCAAAAGAAAAAAAAAATGAATATGCCTGACTAAAGCTCACGACCAGAATCAAAAGGAGACTTGTCTCAAACAAATTAAAGCCTGGCGGTGCAGGCGCTATCATCATATACTTTTATATGTAGTTCATCGTTGCTTACAGGAATGCCCAATATCCAATCAAAAGATAGGCAACCCATAAGAATATATTCCCAATATTCTTGAGATGATTTTGTGTTGGCTGGTTTAGAAAAATCTCTACCAATATCTCATTCCTTAGATTTTAGCTAGTATGTATGAAGGGCAAGGCTATATATTTATCTGGAATAAAACTACATTTGTGGCTCAAACTAACCAAACAATGCTGAATCACATTAAAGCATGCACTATAAATGATTGCTGGCTGCTTCCTCTGTTTTGCCGGGCGACGTGAAAGATTTCAGACAATCAATGCCATAATTCTCCTTGTCGACCAAACCATTTGTCGACAATTAACATAGCTAGGCATCATGAACACTTGGAAAGATGATTATACATAAATAACTCTATATAATGTATAAGCTGCCCATACATAACTATTGTGTTATACAGTGAATCAAACGAGCCATATATATGTAAAAGTGTAAGTACATCAAGATGAGTTTGTACGTATACTTGCGTATACACTCGATACGGAGTCAAGATGAACACATAGACAACTTGGCATGCCACGTGGATAAGTTAATATATATATATATATATATATATATATATATATATATATATATATATATATATATATATATATATATATATATATAACTCCCATTGCATGTAATTCTTGTTTGCCATCAAAACTCACGTTAAACTAGTCGAAATACGTCTGTGGCCCTCAGTTAACTAAGCTTATGGACTTTGATCGGGGTACATGTCATGTGTATGTACACCCCTATGTGACTAACATCCAAGCCCTAGAGTGATGTTATTAGGGGGAAAAATAGTGACTTGGATGTTAGCCACATAGATTATGTACATACACATGACACGTGCATAAATCTTTTTTCATAAACTTATAATAAATTCTCCGTTTGTGACATGACATGGGGTGGTTTTTCTTGACATCAAGAAGACATAAGAAAAGAACCCTTCAGGAGGTTGATTGTGTTATGAGAGCTGCTTCTCCTCCCACCCCGTGACACACCCTTCCTCCAACCCCGACCACCATATATTAAATTCCATTTATACCCTCCCTTCACAGCCGCAATAGTTGACTTTCCCTTCTCTTTTTTTTCCTCAATTTTGTTGTTTTTTCTTAGTTTCGTTTCTTTTGTTTTTTCATTAGTTTTGTTTTTTTATCTGTTTTCTTTACTTCTTTTATCAATTTTATTTCTTTTTTATTATTAATTTTATTTTATCTTTTTGGATAAACAGTTTTTTTATTATATGTTTGTAATTTTTTGTTTATTTTTTAGTTGTAGATTTTGGGAGTAATTGTTTGTAAAAATTTTAAAAAGTATAAAAATATGGATCAAAATAAAAGGTATATATATGAAAATAACAAAAATACTAACAGTTAAAAATGCATCATATTTTCTGAAAAATCTCATAATCCAATATTGGTTTTGCCATGTTCAGAGAAGAGTATATATAACAATACACAAGAAAAGAGATACATAAAAATATATAAAAATATAAATTCTAATCAATATTGCGCTTGGTGGTGCTCCTATTACTTCATACCACAAATGAACATGTGTCATATAACGAACGGCCCATCCTTTAGCTTCGTACGATAAATGTTGCCACCATTACGTTAAAATGAATGATACAGGGTAATGAGGGTGTAAGAAAACTTATATGAAATGATTGCAAACATGAACAATAGCTATTTCTCGACGCTAATGGTTTGCAACTGGATGAGTGAAATTTGAAATTTTTATAATTTTCAATTTTTACGATTTGAAATTTAAAATTTTGAAATTATTACTATTTGAAATTTTCACACTTTGGAATTTGAATTTTTTAATTTTTATGATTTAAAAATGTGAAATTAAATAAAACTTAAAAGAAAAAAGGAAAAAAGCAAATGAAAGGGTATAAAAGTAAAATTCCCGGGGACAAGGGGGCTGTTAGAAGCGAGAGGGGGGGGGCGGTGTCAAGAGCGTAAATTGTGCTATTCTGACGTAGGCGGCAACGTATATGTAATTGTAACCACAGAAGCAACTGCTTGGCGAGTTGCCTGGATGTGATGCTGCTGCAAAAACTATATATATATATATATATATATATATATATATATATATATATACTAGTGGTGCCCCCTACCACCTGGTAGGGTAACTACCCACCTACTACTCCTAACCAACCACCCACCCACTACCTCTAACTAATCACCCAGGCCACATAGGATGCCATGTAGAATGTCAGGTGTCACATAGGATGCCACGTAGAATAAAGGAGTGACAATAGGACAATGGCATAACTACCTTGCTATCATATAAGGATGATATACAACTGTGAGGACGCCGGAGGTTTGAATGTCAGCATAGTTGCCAGCTGATTTCAGGCAGTGACCAAGATCCGTACCCCTGACGTTTGCATTCGCGAAACTCATATATATATATATATATATAGAAATGATCAGCAGCAAACCAGTTCTCTATCTCTTAGATAGAGAACTGGTTTGTGGACCGTCCGATGGCATCGGACGGTCATGATTAGATCTTGACTTAATCCCTTATCCCCTCCCCCCTATCCGGTTCCACCCCTTCCCCCCTATCCGGTTCCAGCCCCCCCGATCCCGTGCCCTAAGCGTCGCCGCCGTCGCCGTCTCGAGCTTCTTCGCCACCGCCTCCGGCGAGCTTCTTCGCCACCGCCTCCGACGATCTTCTTCGCCATAGCCTCCGCGCGAGCTTCTTCGCCATAGCCTCCCCCGAGCCCGAGCATCTTCGCCATCGTCTCCCTCGCGCCTCCCTCGCCCTCGCCGGCCTCCCTCGCCACCGACGCCTCGCCCATCCCAGACACGTGCTGTGTAGCTCAGCATGCTGAGCACCCAAGTAGATGCTGGCACGGAGCGAGATAAAAGAAGCAGAGCATCCTCCAAAGCCTCTGAGCCCCGCTCTGTGAGAGTCTGAGCCAGGTTCACGTGAGCCCATTCCGATGCTCGGAGATCGACGGAATCCCTCCAGTTCCATACCTTGGGACGAGCGAGAGTGGTGAAGCTTTGGTTTCCTGTAGGTCGTAGGTCGGAGAAATGTGAGGGAGCCCATGATTCTATTCCCTGTTTCATGGGGGCATTGACCTTTCTATTGACAGTGATGAAGATGGCT
The DNA here is from genome assembly GCA_963920575.1 of Narthecium ossifragum. NCBI lineage: Eukaryota > Viridiplantae > Streptophyta > Magnoliopsida > Dioscoreales > Nartheciaceae > Narthecium > Narthecium ossifragum. The sequence continues at coordinate 8,617,858 of OY986964.1, read as the reverse complement.
ATCAAGTTGCCATTTTGATCGTTTTTTCTCAGTTTTTGGAACTTTTCGATCCTACCCATCTCGATGGGATCGGAGATTGAGTTGCCATTGTATTTGCTTATCCTCCTCTGTTTCTTATCTCCTTGGGTTACCTCGTTGGAGTCGATGTCCAGCGATGCCGAGGCATTGCTAGCATTGAAATCGGCTATGGATCCTTTGGGGTCTCTCCCATGGCGGCGGGAGGCCATTGGAGAGATGTGCACGGGGTGGAGAGGGGTGAAGGGGTGCTTGCCCAATGGAAGGGTGTCCAAGCTCGTCCTGGAGTTCCTCAACCTCACGGGACCCCTTGCGGAGGAGATCCTCGCTCCTCTCGGCGAACTCCGGGTGCTCAGCATGAAGTCCAACGCCTTATCTGGCGTCATCCCCGGGTGCTCAGCATGGTGGCGAAGCCACAAGAAAGAACATGGTGGCGAACTCCGGGTGCTCAGCATGAAGTCCAACGCCTTAAGCAACCCAAGTAGATGTGGACCGTCCGATGGGGATCGGACGGTCCACATCTGGTTCTCTTTTAAAGAGATAGAGAACCGGGTTTCCCCTGATAATCTCCCTATATATATATATATGGGATTTTTTGCAGTTTGATATCGGATATCACTTTTAGCACCTCGATACCGTTCATTGTTTTTTTGTAATTTGATACCCCTCATCCACTGAAATTACCATCCTACTCTCATTTTTTAC
>OY986964.1:8549826-8616938 GCA_963920575.1 Narthecium ossifragum | reverse complement strand
TGGGATCAGTACTAATATAATTAACTGGATTAAAGAAAGTCCAGGCCGGCGAAGCTCTCATGAATGAGTCGAGGAGGGTTGACGTTTAGTTTAATTCATTGCAGAAATCGAGTTGAAATTGTTTTTTAGTTTCATGAATCAAATATTCAAATCAACTCATTATTGTATTATCCCGGGACCGATTTTTTATTTTTTGTTTGGTTTTGCAAATGCCTCCAAATTTTATAGCTATATATATTGTGACTATCCTCATCTTTTTTTTATAATGAAAACCAATAAGAAAGATGGGCCAAATGCAAATGCCAATAAAATGGGAGGTTTATACTACTATAACTCTTAAGTTAGGGGAGCTATTTGCAGAAATAAACCTTACTTTTTTTCCCTTACCCTCTCTTAGAGTTTGAGCTCCCACGAGGAGGGAGGTGGTGTCCCTTGAATGGTTTTGAATGGTGACTTCACCTATTTTAAAGGCTAAGCCTTTGTTTGGTACAGGGTTATCCCCATTCGTATCTCAAACATAAAAAATAATTATTATTATTTTATTCTCATTTCACATTGTTAGAACAGAAATTATGACCGTTGACCGGGACTGTAATTAAGGTCAAAATTCTATTTTCACATTCGAAGAATCAGGAAATTGTGGTTTTTAGTTCAACTCCTTCGAATGATCGAATCAGAGGTGTTGAAGTGTACAAAGAAGATATTTTGTGGTTGATTGTGGAGTTGATGGAAATGGAAAATGGGAATAATGGAAAATGGGAAATGAAGATTGGAAATGGGAATAATGGAAAATGGGAAATTATGTTAAATCTACTCCTATTTTCGGTATATCTACTCCTAGAAATAAAGAATTATGATAGCACTACTCCTAGGAAATGAAGGAAGTTGCAGGAATTTAAAAGAAGGAAAATGCAGGAATTTAAGGGAAGGAAAATGCTTCATTGCTGAATTTAAAAGGCTACATTGCTAATAAATATAAAAGAGTACATAAAAGATAAAAAACAGTTTTGCTTTGATGGCGGGGGGCCTTTTTTTCTTCTTCCTCTTGGGTATTTATAGGGCTTCAAGTAACTGATTTGAAAACTGTCAAGAAACCACTCTGCAGTTGCTGCAACTGTTGCTTTGAAAGTGGAAACCACCAAAACTGCATAACTGGTCTAAACTGCTCCGGAACCGCCACTAAACAACTCCTCCTGTCTTCCGCTGTATTTTTGTCGATGATAACCTTTGAATCTGACAAAACTCTGAACATCAAAGTTGTAGATCCTCAAATTATCTTTCCAACGGTACCAAAAATGTCTAATTCGGACATCGGATGAGAAAGTTATGGCCAAAAAACTTAAACTGCACTAATGGCCGATTAGGAAAATGGGCGATAGAAATCTGGACGATTTGAGATTTGGATTTTATCGTCCATTTTGGACGATAGAAAATCTGGTCGATAGATTTTGGACATTTGGTCTTATTTACCAGTTTGCCACTAAACCCTTTGACCATTAATTTGATACATCAAATGACCGAATTTGGAGATGACGTCAACAACAAAGTTGTAGATCTTTTCGTCCTCTTTCCAATGGTTCAAGAATCGTCCAATTTGGATACTTGATGTAAAAGTTATGGCCAAAATACTTCAGTTGTGTCAAAACTGAAGTATTTATTGGGTGATTGGCAATATTTACGACATTGCCATTGATCGCCCAAATGGCTATATTTATATCTAACATTTTGCCCCCCGGTCTTTATGAAAATATTCCTATTTTTGTAAAGACCTTTATCTGTTGGCCAATTTGGGCGATTTTGTCGACCAATTGAGTCGTCCATATAAACATATTTTATTGACCCGTCGTCTAATATATTGGCGAGTGACCATTTGACCAAGAAGAATCGGTCACATCACTTGAGCCTATACACTCAATATTGGTCAATCGGTCAAAAACTATTGTTGGTCAGTGATGAGAATATAAAATGTCATATTTTTCTCCCTTAATGTTTAGTCTTCTTATATTGCTAATTGAGCAATTCTGGATATTCTGCACAGCAGTTAGTAATTTGAACATAACTTCTTCATACAAACTCTGATTGGGATGATCCAGGATGCGTTGGAAAGCTAAGGAAGAGCTCTACAACTTTGAAGTTTGGAGGTTTTGCTGATTCAGCCTGAATAAAGACAGAAAAATTGATGAAGCCACCAGACTCGGAATTGCTGCACCTGCACTTGGGTTGGACGAGATTCAACTTTGGAGTCCAGATTTGATTCATGAAGATCCCAGCTGGGAGCACCACATTTCCTAGTTATATTAGGAGTTTATTTGATCTTTCCTTGATTAGTGGGATTTGCTTATCTTTAAAAGAGAAAAGATTAGTTGGGAGAGGATTCTCACATTCCTCTATCCCACGTATCCCTCTCTCACTCATCTATCTCTATTATTTAAGGCTGCCACTACCTCTCAGGGCCGGATCTATCCTCTCTCTTTTTAGTTTTTCTTTTGTTTTCTTTCTTTTCTTTTGTGTTATTCATGGCCCTGCGTGGCTAAACTTTGATACTTGGTCGAAGGAGACGGAAACCTCGGAATCGATAAAACTGTGAGATCTAATTAGTTTTTATTGTTCAATTTATGCTTTGAGTATTGAATATTCTTCTGTGTTTATTTTCATGATTGTCTTGTTTAATTACTAGGAGCGCTACTAGTTTATTATTCATTGCAATCTACTGCTAGGTTGGATATCAAATCCGGAATTGTTTGATCCCTCTAATCTGCGAAGCAACTAGGATCTAATAATATACTGCTGATCAGATCTTGTTAGATCTTAGGAAGAATATTCGACTAGATTAAATGCAACCGCTTGTGCTTGTGTTGTTTAGCTTCATCGATCTCCCTATTCTTAAGGCTGCTACTAGATTAAATCTACAGCGCGTGTCTTAGGTTGTTTAGTAGTTAGGGTTGATTAGATCGCTTGTTTCTAATTAACTATGATTGAGGAGAGATTCGGATTTCATTCGAACGGTGAATATTCATGCTATGAATTGATTGATACTTGCATCTATGATCAGTTGTTGGATTCCGATGGTGGATGTTGACTTAGACCAAGGTTAGTTCTTCTGATTCACTTCGCTCTTTAATTTTAATTATTTCTTAGTTTCTTTTCGTCATTTTCAAAACCCCTTTTTGTTCACGAAGCACAAAACTAGGCTAGGCATTCCTCGTGGGATCGACTCGTACTCGCACTACTACATTTGTTTTGAAGAGTATTGATTTTATTTTTGAGTGCCTGCGACAGCACATCAAATTTTGGCGCCGTTGCCGGGGAACTGCTTCTAGTTGATTTTTGTGCTTTTTGTGATCCTTATTTTAGGTTTTCCTTTGATTTTTAGGTTGTTTCTCCGAATTTTTTCTAAGATTTTTCTTGCGTTTTAGGATTTTTTTCCTATCGTCTTTTCTCGATTTTTAGGATCTCCCCTCGAATTTTTTTTCAGATTTTTTTTTTCTTTTTTTTCTTCGCCTTTGTTATTTTCCTCCGTTAGTTTGGGTTTATTCAAAAAAAAAAAAAAGGGGTGCAAGCACTATTCATCGTCCCCCTCCTCGCGTCCTCATCCCCAAGTCGCGCTCAAGCCCTCACTACTCCTCCTTGCCGTTCCCCTTCCCAATCTCGGCCACCCCATCCATCTACCCATACCCGAGCTCCCATCTTCATCTCCTTCCCTACCCTCACCCTCTTCTCTTGTCGCCGGCCACACCCCCTTCAAAATCCGGTCGCCACACCTTCGATCCGGCTGCCGCCCTCCACAAAAGCACCTCCAACCTACGCCAGATCACTCACCTCACCTTCCCCGGCTGTTCCACGACCCCGCCAAGCCCTCGCTGTCGTCCTCGACGACGAGCCCTTCTAAACGACCACCGGAGTACCTTTAAATCCCAACGATCCGAAAAACCTCCGGCCGATCCACACCGGTGGATCTCTTCCCCATCGTCCGACGATCCTTCCGCCGGTATCCTGACCGCCTCCGACGTCCCCACGCCGGAGATCCCTCACCGGCATTCCTCAGCCATCAGACCTTTTCCAAGCTCTTCTAACAAGTTTGACCCAGTCAAACTTACCTGATCCAGCCACACTCAATCAATTAAACCTGATCCAGCCACCCTGTACCCACTTCCTTCCCTGTCCCCGACTCACCTCTCCCGACGCCTGCAACCACCTCCATGACCGCAGCCGCCGTGGACCACCCTCCTAGCCTTTTGCCATCATCAAACCACCTGAAGGTAAAATTTAAAAAAAAAAAAAAAATTATATAGTTTCTATGGTTTGAATGTATGGCCAATTATAATATGCCACCGGGTGACATATGAAATGATGATTTGCCTTTTGGTTATGTACCCGTTTATAATAATGACACATATGGTTTCTCAAACCCGCCCTATGATTCATATTCATATTCTTATAATTCGGATTTTAGAGATCATACCTACCCTAGTTGGCAATCTCAGTCACAGCAAGAGCCATCTTTGGAAGATATAGTTCAATCTTTTGCTACTAATGCTTTTCAATTTCAACAGGAGATGAATGCTAGTATTCAAAGATTGGAACATCAGGTAGGCCAGATGGTGACTGCAATCAGCAATATAGAGGCGCAAAATTCGGGAAAATTACCCTCTCAAACGATAAAAAATCCAAGAGAAAATGCAAGCGCAATTATTTTGAGAAGTGATAAAGAAGTTGATAGATATGATTCTATACCTCATGTTTGTAATGATAATACTTGTGATTCTTTGTCGGTCCATGAAATTAATGATGATATTTCACTAACTGCTGCGGTTGGAGATGCTTCGGGGGAATTTTTACAAAATGCAGATGAAGAAACTGTCCAATCTAGGCCAATTGACCGCCGAGAACACAATGAGCACTTATTCGAAGAACTTCCTCTAGCTGAAGTTGAAAGTATTCCTGTTACGCCGCGAGGTATATTTCCTGTGACTATTTCTTCTTCATTAGTGGTTAAAAAGGAGATGACCTTAGTAGATATTTTCATATCTCGACGGATTTATAATCGATCATGTAATCTTGACATCTTTGACACTCCGAACGACGACATTCTTAATAGTTCAACGGATGATTCGATTATATTTGAGCATAATGTTGACTCCTTTCTTCCAGATCACCATGATTGCATGCATTTTTGTTTGAGAGATCTAGCTATCTTGTTTACTGGTGTTAGTATGAAAAAGCTAACTCTCAGTTTTGAAAAATACCACTTGGACTCTTATGCTAAATTAACCTTGGTGGCATTATTGAGGTTAAATATTCAGATTATGGCATCCATTGATTTTGCATACCATCGTGCTAGAGAACGGCCACCAAGGGCACGATTAAAACTTTTTCTATTGTATATAGTAGTTTAGTTTGCTTTATTTACTTTCTTGTGTACTTGAGAATGCTTGAATTATTTTTAGGTTGTGTGCTTGCATGTATGCTTTTGTTTTGCTTTGCTTTGCTTTTGTTTTTAGGTGATCGAGCATTCCCTATCATACCTGAAGAATTCGCCCAGCCATGGTGGTCATGGAAATTCAAAGTTTGGTGACTCCCACAGTATTCAAAGAAGAAAGCATGCAGTCGAGCCAATGACAATAAACAAAAGCGCTGCTTGGAAGGCAACCCAAGGGGAGTTCGTTCCTTTCTCTTTTTATTTTCGCATTTCCATTTTAGATATTTTTGCTTTTCTTTGCATTCCACCTTACATTGGGGACAATGTCAATTTCAAATGTGGGGGAGGAGATCTAGGTTGCATTTGCCATGAGCGAGAACTAGTTAAGCTTGACATATTCATAACATGATTGAATGAGTAATTTTGCGACTTGGAATTAATTAGTTGAGTTATTTTCCTTGAGATGGTAGTGACTAAAAGCTGGTGAGATTTTGAGCCTTTAGACTGACACATTCATATCAGTCTCACTAATTTCTTTCATGAGAGATATTCTTCCATGAATTTGTTTCTCTAGAACTTGCTTTGATTCTATTTGAGGTCACATTGACACATGCAGACATGAACATGATTAAGGCCATTTTTGTTTTAAGCTACATAAGCCAAATAGCCTACCTTGCAATTAATTTTTCCTTTTGCTAAACACCTTTGAGCCTTATTGACTTCATTGTTAACCCATAGTACAAGCCTTAAACCTGAAAAATATTTCCGTTACCCAAGCCATAAAACTAGTGGAGCATTGATCATCATTATGACATGTATGGGTGCAAAAGTTCAAGTGTGGGGGTGTTTGGATTTGTGGTATGGCTATATTTGAAAAAAAAAAAGAAAGTGAAAGAAAGAAGAAAGTGAAGGAGGAAATTGTTTCTCATGTTACAAAATGTGTTTTTGAATCCTCCTAATACTCCAAGAAAGGGGCATGTTTATATATGATCTCTATAAAGGTGGAAATTTTTGCAAAAGATTGTTCCCTATATCAGTAAAAAAAAATAATATATATATATTCCTTTGAACAATCTCTTTGCCAATGTGGTAATGTTATATGGTTTGAGTATGTTGAAGCCAAATTGAAGAAGCTGCTGAATCGAGTGATTGGTTGTACATGTCTTATTGATGCATTTTTACTCCATTAGTACCATTGGCTTTTGAGCTACATTCCCAAATATTTCCCACCTTAATTCTAGACCCCATTACAACCTTTTGAAGTCCTTATGATTTGTGTTATGCATGTGATTCTAGTGGTGGAGAATGAGAAGATATGCAAGCTTATGGTAGATCATTTTCATTGGAATGAATTTGAGTGAAATACATACACTTCAAACACATGAGAGTTGAGTGTTAATTTCCGTGAGGGTCTACTTATTTATTTTGCTCCATATTCAAGTGAAAATGCTTATTGATTGGTTTTTAAGTTATCTAAAAATGTTTGTTCATGATATGTTATGAATTGTGAAGAGCTTGATTGTTCTTTGTTAATGGCATTGCAACCTTGATCTTTGTGATAAAGTGAATTTAAATTTTGCCCGAGGACGAGCAAAGGTTAAGTGTAGGGGAATTTGATGAGAATATAAAATGTCATATTTTTCTCCCTTAATGTTTAGTCTTCTGTACTTATTTTGTGCCTAAATATACTCATTATTCTTATATTTTGATTTAGGATGCAATTGAAGACCTAAAGTGCAAAACGAAGCTAATTGAGCAATTCTGGACATTCTGCACAGCAGTTAGTAATTTGAACATAACTTCTTCATACAAACTCTGATTGGGATGATCCAGGATGCGTTGGAAAGCTAAGGAAGAGCTCTACAACTTTGATGTTTGGAGGTTTTGCTGATTCAGGCTGAATAAAGACATAAAAATTGATGAAGCCATCAGGCTCGGAATTGCTGCACCTGCACTTGGGTTGGACGAGATTCAACTTTGGAGTCCAGATTTGATTCATGAAGATCCCAGCTGGGAGCTCCACATTTCCAAGTTATATTAGGAGTTTATTTGATCTTTCCTTGATTAGTGGGATTTGCTTATCTTTAAAAGAGGAAAGATTAGTTGGGAGAGGATTCTCACATTCCTCTATCCCACGTATCCCTCTCTCACTCATCTATCTCTATTATTTAAGGCTGCCACTACCTCTCAGGGCCGGATCTATCCTCTCTCTTTTTAGTTTTTCTTTTGTTTTCTTTCTTTTCTTTTGTGTTATTCATGGCCCTGCGTGGCTAAACTTTGATACTTGGTCGAAGGAGACGGAAACCTCGGAATCGATAAAACTGTGAGATCTAATTAGTTTTTATTGTTCAATTTATGCTTTGAGTATTGAATATTCTTCTGTGTTTATTTTCATGATTGTCTTGTTTAATTACTAGGAGCACTACTAGTTTATTATTCATTGCAATCTACTGCTAGGTTGGATATCAAATCCGGAATTGTTTGATCCATCTAATCTGCGAAGCAACTAGGATCTAATAATAGATTGCTGTCTCTTCCTTCCACAGTGACCCTTGAGGCTAAGGATTGCAGTAACGGCAAGAATCTGGGTTTGTTTGAAGGAAGCCACGGCCTGAGGAGTTAGGCTGGGGGCCGTCGAGGGGCGCTGAGGAGGGTACACTGGCTTGCCCATTAGCCTTCCGATGGCTGTCGCTACCGTCGTAGTTGAGGACGAAGACGCTCCACGCGCCGGGGATCTGCTTGGCGAACTGGAGTTGCCGTTGCCATCGTGGATCCTTCCGCCGGAGTTGGTGACGGCGACGTTAAGTTTGCAAAGGATGGCCATGATCCACTAGATCTCAAATCTACCCATGGCCAGCCGAGTGAAGACCGCGTTGGAAACAGAGGCGATCCCGGCTTTTGCTGATGCTGGTGGCAGTGAGGTCGTGAAGGATGCTCTTGAAGTGTTGAAACTCTGTTTTTTCTTCTCCATTGGGGACTCCGATGGTTTTCCCGTCCGCGATGGCCGTCGTGGTCACCATTTGCTGTCAATTGCTTTACCACCCATGCTCTGTTTTCCCCTTCTTCAACGTTCTGGCTTTGGTAGCGGCGAATGGGTTCGCCGTTTGAAGGAGATCTCGAGGCTATCAGAGGATTCCTCCCACGCCGTGGCGGTAGAAAATGAAACCGCCGGAGTTGGTGACGACGACGTTTGAGATTGCAGAGGATGATGGTGTTGAGGGTGGTGGCGTAAACGTGGGAAAGATGGGTTCCAAGGCTCCGAAGTGGAGGATCTCTGCCTTGAACCGCTCGAACCACCTTAAACTGCTTGAAACTGCTGCAGTTTTTACATCGTGCATGATCTCCTTTTGAGATCCCTACCTTGAACCGCTGGAACCGTCTGGAACTACTCTGAACTGTTGCGGTTTTCACAACGTGTGCACGATCTCCTCTTGACATTCCTGTTTTGAACCGCTTAAACCGCCCTAAACTGCTACGCAGAGGCAGCGAATGGTGAGGTGTCCTCCCTGATGACGCCGCCGGCAACAGATCTCCAAGAAGAAGATGGCTGGCCGTCTCCGGCGTGTAGACGCTGATTGGGAGGTCATTGTCGGATTTCTCCATAAATGCTCGGCGTGTAGATTTTGTCTCTTCTTCTTTGACAGCTTTTTGATCAACCATCACCATATTTTGTTCAATTATATTGAACATTTTAAAATTAGCACTTGGTGAATTTTTATTATCAGTCATAACTGTTATATTTTCTGGCTGATTCGGTTCCACTATATCATCACTTTCTTTTGTAGATGAAAAATTCCTTACCAATAAAGTGAAACCGCCTTGATTCTGCATGAAAGATGGCATAGTGACCTTGATCTTCTTGCTGCTGGAACCTTCACGTGAGGACATACTCCATCTAAGAAAATTTTCTTGGAAAACATCATCTGCATGGTCACTTCCTTCAGCTTTCAAAATAACAACTCTGGAAATGCTATCTCTCATTTTGTCCCTTCTTCTTTGACAGCTTCAACACAATGTCCCACCGGGCGTGCCAAAAAATGTTAGAACAGAAATTATGACCGTTGACCGGGACTGTAATCAAGGTCAAAATTCTATTTCCACATTCGAAGAATCAGGAAATTGTGGTTTTTAGTTCAACTCCTTCGAATGATCGAATCAGAGGTGTTGAAGTGTACAAAGAAGATATTTTGTGGTTGATTGTGGAGTTGATGGAAATGGAAAATGGGAATAATGGAAAATGGGAAATGGAGATTGGAAATGGGAATAATGGAAAATGGAAAATGGTAAATTATATTAAATCTACTCCTATTTTCGGTAGATCTACTCCTAGAAATAAAGAATTATGATAGCACTACTCCTAGGAAATGAAGGAAGTTGCAGGAATTTAAAGGAAGGAAAATGCAGGAATTTAAGGGAAAGAAAATGCTTCATTGCTGAATTTAAAAGGCTACATTGCTAATAAATATAAAAGAGTACATAAAAGATAAAAAACAGTTTTGCTTTGATGGCGGGGGGCCTTTTTTTCTTCTTCCTCTTGGATATTTATAGGGCTTCAGATAACTGATTTGAAAACTGTCAAGAAACTACTCTGCAGTTGCTGCAACTGTTGCTTTGAAAGTGGAAACCACAAAAACTGCATAACTGGTCTAAACTGCTCCGGAACCGCCACTAAACAACTCCTCCTGTCTTCCGCTGTATTTTTGTCGATGATAACCTTTGAATCTGACAAAACTCTGAACATCAAAGTTGTAGATCCTCAAATTATCTTTCCAACGGTACCACAAACGTCTAATTCGGACATCGGATGAGAAAGTTATGGCCAAAATACTTAAACTGCACTAATGGCCGATTAGGAAAATGGGCGATAGAAATCTGGACGATTTGAGATTTGGATTTTATCGTCCATTTTGGACGAAGACTTCATCGTCCATTTTGGACCATAGAAAATCTGGTCGATAGATTTTGGACATTTGGTCTTATTTACCAGTTTGCCACTAAACCCTTTGACTATTAATTTGATACATCAAATGACCGAATTTGGAGATGACGTCAACAACAAAGTTGTAGATCTTTTCGTCCTCTTTCCAATGGTTCAAGATTCGTCCAATTTGGATACTTGATGTAAAAGTTATGGCCAAAATACTTCAGTTGTGTCAAAACTGAAGTATTTATTGGCTGATTGGCAATATTTACGAAATTGCCATTGATCGCCCAAATGGCTATATTTATATCTAACACACATACCACTACCACTTTACTTTTTCTTATCCCCATTCCTTAACCCCATTTTTTCTAACCCTTTCTAATCATATTCCCCTGTTAGCCAAAATAATGGTTAACCAATCAATGGTTGACACGTCAGCTTAATAAAAATGACCGGCAGCCTTTTCAATCTAACTGGACGATCATATTCTATAATGTGCAGGAAGTAATCGACTAAATGAAGAAAGGAAAGAGAAGCATCGGCCATGGGCGATAATGATCTATACATAAAAGAAGCATCGGCTATGAAGAATGACATGGCAACATAAGAAAGATCATCGACCAAAATTAGGACCTGGCAGCACAAGGAAAGCTAATCGCCCAGATGCAACCATCATCGATCAAACCGTGACGTGGAGAAATGTGGAAGGAGAACGTGGGGCACACGGCTCATTAAAGAGTGAAAGATAGAAGATAGTGGAGAACGTGTTGAGCGGGAGTTACCAGACGGTTTAACCGCTTAAGCATAAATATTATTCTCTTTCACTCTGGAATCTCCATGGAAAAAACCTATCACAGAGCCTATGCGTTTGAATTGTTCTTTCTTTTTCAGAATGTTTCCATTTCATGTAAGTTAGCTTTATTTAATGAAAGTATGACGTTTCTCCAATCTTTAGTCTTTCAATTCTCAATAATGTAGTATTAACTTATTGTTCTTAAATAGTTCATGTAGGATTAGATATTTAAAATACTTTCTCTACCGTTTTCCTTATAAGCTTGCTTTACTGTTTTCTTTAGATTAGTTTAATTTAAGAGCTTTAGTATTTTAATCTAGATTAATTTTAGCAGTAGATTTAAATTCATCTTTTCCTCGATTTAGTAATTTAGGATGATCTTTACTGCTTTCTAGATTAACTTAGCAGTTTTTAGATAATTTTTCTATTTTCAGTAGATTAATTTAAACTTAAATTAGGTTTAATCTAGATAACTAGCCTTTATTAAATAATTAAGTTAGGTTCAATCCAGGTTTTTGTTTAACTTAATTGACACCTCTGTTCGAACTAAGTTTGAAGTAGTTGATTCATATCGCAATCATCTTATTTGTAAAGTGTTAGGTAATTTTGACCTTGAATATTTGACTGGTCAACGGTTAAATTTCCACGCTAATATTTTTTGGCACGCCCGGTGGGACACTGTGTCAAGTTTTTAATGAAAATCGGCCATATTGTACCTGACGGTATGGTAGTCACTCGTACTGGACGAGACACTAGCAGTAGTGGGAGAAACGCTGATCATGGCGGTGGCCCCACATGTTACAAATGTTAGTGGAAATGAACAAGTTAACCCACCGCCCATAGAACAACCACACGTAGAATATCATGAAAGGGTGGTTTATCGCTCTATGGAGCGGGGAAATACATCGACAAGAGATGGTCCAGAGTATGAAGTCATAACTTCTAGGACTGCTCATACTATGATCGATGAAACTTTGCATGCTAACAATCAACAAATGACCAACCATATCGCCCTAGCTTTAAGACCTTTCATAGACACCATGCAGAACTTTATAAACGCGACCTTGCCTCACACAAATCTTGGGCAAAAACATTGTTAGGATGACCATACCAATTATTCCTATCAGCCAAAATGCAACTCAAAACAATCGTATCGCCCAAAAGTTTCCACCTAACACCATTATTGGGCACGAGAACAATGCTGGTTATGTTCTTTTGCAAAACCCATTGACCAGTCAAAATCTAGTCGTCAAAATAGCCAAATTGGTCAGAATAGTGCAACCCATAATCGATCAAGGATGAATGATGACAATGGCAAAAGATTGAATCTAATCGGCCAAACACCTGGATCATTTGTATCGCCAACTCAAACACCTCCACAAGGTGAAGTATTTACCCCAATAGGGATACCAAATAGTGGTGTGCCTCCTACGCAGGGGATACCAAATAGTGGTGTACCTCCTATTCAGGGGATACCAAATAGTGGAGTACCTCTTAACTTAGGTAATCCTGTTCTTCCTAATGGTCAGAATAATAATTTCTCGTTCAATGACCAAAATGTTGCTCAAAATAATAATATGGGTGACCAAGGCCAATGGTTTGGAAAGAATAACTTTGCCAAATTAGGTGGCCAGAATAATAGGCCAGTAGGGAATATTTTTTATGGCCAGCGAATGGGCGATGTCCCTTATCAGAACAATTATCAACCATATGAAGCACCTCCATATAATGCTCGATCACAAAACGAGCAATATGATCAAGTGCATTATAACCCTCTTTATAACCCAGTCGATGTTCTACGAGAGCAAGTGGTTGAAATATTACAAGAACAAATAGGTTTAGGATGACCAGCTACTCGTCCAACTTATGAAAAACCTTATCCTAATTGGGTCGATCAGATGTACCCATTTCGTAGGAACTATAAAGTTTCGGAGTTCACTATGTTCTCTGGTGTGGACGAGACATCAATCATTGAACATATAGGAAAGTTCTCCATGCAATGTGGAGAAGTGAACGATTTTGTAAAGTTAAGGTTATTTTCAAACACTTTGTCTGGAGTAGCCTATTCATGGTTCATTAAGTTACCGTCCAATTCTATACAGAATTGGCAGCAAATGGAACATGCTTTTCATTCACAATTTTATAAGACAGAACCAGAGATCACAATGGCCGATTTAGCTCAATTAAGGCAACGACCAGATGAGGATGCGGAATCGTTCTTAAAAAGGTTTAAGAGAGCGAGGAGTAGATGTTTTATCCCCTTGTCTGAGAGGGAATTTGTAAAAATCGCTCAAAGTGGATTAACATTTGAACTTAAGAAGAAATTCCAAGATAGAGATTTTATCGATATCTTTCAATTGCAAACTAGCGCCATACGTTATGAGCAATTATTAAGAGGAGAAGATCAAATGAAATCGTCCTCACGAGGAACATATTATAAAGATTTGAACTATGAAGTTAATCTGGTTGGTGAAGTTGATGAGGAGTGTTTAGGTATGGACGATGTTTGTTTGGCCGAGTTGCTAAAGGGTAAACCTTATATGTGAGGACCTGTCCCTCTACTCATGTGGCTCGTTGTGGACCGCAAGGGCAATTTGGTAAATTGCACCTTGTTGGCTACTTTCACACTCGTGCGTGTGCACACACTGACCATGTTTGTGGAAATGTTTGCTTAGAATGGTTAGTGGGACCCGGGATCGAAAGATTCGGGCTTGGGCTTGAGTTTTGGCCCAAGTCTAGCTTTCTGAACAAGTGGGATCGATCCTCTCTAACTAAGAGATCGATCTCCTTGTGCCAAAAAGTCAAACCCGTTCTGGCAAGGAAGATCGATCTCTTCTCATAGGGAGATCGATCTCCCTTATGTCGGTTCGTTTGTCTATAAAACAAACGAAATCGTTATCCTTTGATTTTTTTTGGAATTTCCGAGATTTAAACATCGTTCTTGCTGGATCTGAGCTCGTTGGAGGAAGATCTAATGCCTAGCTGCTTGGATTTAAGCCGCTCTTACTCCAGTAGGGATTCCTACCTACTTTTATTTTCGGGGTTTTGAGTTTTCCGGTTTGATTCATGTTCTTTTGCTTAGATCTCTCTGTATACATGTTTATTTCTCGTGTTTTCGCCGGTTTTGGACTCGTGGGATCTTGATCTATCAGATCCCAGAGTTTGGTTAAGTTTGGATGTGTTTTTCGGCGGTAGTCCTCGCCGGGAGTACGCCGGAGAACCCATTCGAATCGATCCCCTTGAGAAGGGAGATCGATCCCTTATGGTATGTCACGCCCAGCCCGAGCGGGATCGATCCCCTTGAGAAGGGAGATCGATCCCTTGGTGGTTGGTGGCGGTGAGTTCCAGGTCACGAGGAAGATCGATCCCTCTGGAGGAGGAGATCGATCTCCTTCGGTTGACAGGGACGAGTTTTTCCCTAAATACTAAGAGATCGATCCCCTTGAGATGGGAGATCGATCCCTTAGTGGTTGAAGGGTGTTTTTAAGTGGGTTTTTGCCTGCGGGGCTTTGTATGATGGTTTTCTCTACTGTTTTATAACTGGTACATATGATTAAGCATGCTAGCCCTATAATAGGGCAGTGGTGAACCGGGAGAGTGATGACTCCCGGGATGTTTAGAATAAACGGGCGAGTAGCCATACAGCTTTCCCTAGCCTTGCATGCCGGCGTGCGCCGAGGGCTTCATCTGCTATGTTTGTGAGCTGTTGTTTGCGGGGCTGTTTCCCGGTGCAGGTGTTGTGGTGGACTGCTGGCAGTTGGTGGTGGTACCACTGCAGCAGCTCCCTAGACCTTATTTATCTGTTCACCACCCCGGGCCGGCAGGGTGCCGTGCCCAGACCTTGTTATTGTATATCATCACATATTGTTGCATGTCTATATGTATTATCCTGCGCATGTTCATACATGCATTGTGTTGTGCATTAGTTGCATCTGTGTAGGGCGTTGCCGATCCGGGGTTTTCGGGTAGCCCGGATCTAGCTCTAGGACCGTGGTGGGTAGCTTGGCCCAGGTCTCGATTTGTAGTATTCAGTTATTTTCGATGATAAGGTTAGTTTGACCTGAATACGTGTTGTTTGAGGTTTAGAGGTCGTGTCGGCCTCAAGCCAGATGTTGTGGGTGCAACCGGTGTCGGTTCTTGTCCTTGGGGGCCTTCGGAGGGGTCCAGCCCAGGCAGTGTCTGTTCCTGCCCGCACTAAGTATATCGAGGATGGGCCCAGTCCCTTGGGGTGACCATGGTTGGGTATGCCTAGGGACACCGACAGAGGGGTTATGGGACCCTTGCTGCATACCCATGTCTTGCTTGGGGACGACACTGTTGTGTTCCCTCCCTTGTGAGTGTCGTAGTGTAGTGTCCCTGCTGAGCTTAGTGCTCACTCCTACCCGGGCTGCGTTTTGCAGGTGCTGGCGCTAGCTCTTCTTCGGTCGCCCCTACCGGGCCGGTGTTTGGTGATGTGGCGGTGTCTGGCGGTGCTTGAGAGGTGGCGATCTTCCAGCTTTGTACCTTTTTGTTATAAATAGTCTCCTACGGGAGTGATAAATGTATATTTTTCCCTGTTTGAGGCTTGTAATATTATATCAGTTCAGTCTCTGAGTTTGTAATTTGTGTGAATACAGGATGATTATGTTTTGTTAGGGTAACCACTACGATTAGAGGGAAACCTCGCCAAAATTTCCGCAGTAGGTTAGGTTCCGCTTCGCGTCGCCCGGCCCGGTTGGGCCTACGCGGGTCGGGGCGCGACATTATATATGTAAAGCACTTGCGAGACTTGAGTGAGAACTTAAAGATAAAGAAATAGCAAAGGATGGTAAACGTCAAGTAAGGAAGTTTTCATTCGATATTTCAAAGGCCGATCAAATATTTGATCAATTGTTGAAAGATAAACAAATCAAACTGACCGATGGACATTCTATGCCAAGCCCTGATCAAATTAAGGGTAAAAGATATTGTAAGTGGCATAATGCTTGGTCTCATCACACTAACAGTTGTTTGATTTCCTGCTAGAGATAAAAGTACCCGAGTTGACACCGATCCTTTTCCAAAAAAAGGTGGAAGTTGCGATGGTGGTGACTGACGTCGCCAATCTTAATCTACCAAAGTTTAAGATTGTGATCGATGAAGCTTAGGACGATGATCGTTCTCCCGAGTTCACCAGACTTAGCCAGAACAAGGGCAAGAGGTCTATTGAAATTGGACAACATGGATTATGTCCGAGATGTCAACAAGACGTTAATCGTCCAGTAGTGTGAGGACCTGTCCCTCTACTCCTGGGTCGACCGCCTGGGTCGGGCCCGTGGCTCGTTGTAGACCGCAAGAGCAATTTGATAAATTGCGCCTTGTCGGTTTATTTCACACCCGCGTGTGCACATACTGACCGTGTTTATGATAAAGTATGTTTAGAATGGTTAGTGGATCCGGGATCGAAAGATCCGGGCTTTGTCTAGTGTTCTAGCCCAAGTCTAACTTTTTGCACCTAGATGATCGATCATTCCTTGCTAGAAGGATCGATCATTTAGTGATGATCGATCATCTCTCACTGGAAGGATTGATCATTTGGTAATGATCGATCATCCCTCGCTAGGAGAATCGATCATTTGATACCAGGGAGTTGCGATCGTCATGAAGGATCGATCATTCAGGAGGAATGATCGATCATTCATAAGTCGGTTCGTTCGTTTATAAAATGAACGGGACCTTCTTCTTTCAATCCTTTTGAAACTCTCCACCCCTGAGCTCAGAGCTGGCTGGATTTGGAAGAGATTGAGGGCGATCGTCGGCTTGACAGCTGGGATTGAAGCTGCGTTAGTCTAGGTAGGGATCCTATCTACTTTCTTTCCGGTTTTGTGAGGTTTTGAGCTTGGATGTGTTTGGTTTGAGTAAATCTTGCTGCATGTTCGATGGTTTGTAGCATGCGTACCGGTTTTGGACTCGTAGTCCTTCGTACTACCAGATTTCAAGGTTTTTTGGGATTTGATAGAGTTTTTTTTATGGTATTTCTTGACGTCCGGTTGTCGGAGAACCCAATAGGATCGATCATTCTTGAGAAATGATCGATCACTCTGGGTTTATCATGCTTAGCCCGAGAAGGATCGATCACTCTGGGTTGGTCATGCTTAGCCCGAGAAGGATCGATCATCTTGTCAGGATGATCGATCATGTCTCCTTGAGGATCGATCATCTTGTGAGGATGATCGATCATTTTTCTCCTTGGCTTGCATGGGTGTGGTCTCTGCCGCGAAAATGATCGATCCTTTCGGAGGAAGGATCGATCCTGTGAGGATCCATACCTCCAACCTGGTCTGACCGCGTTAGGTCGAGGGTCTTGTTTTGTGGTTTGGCCCGGTTGGCCTTGGGATGCGATCGGTTGATCGCATCGCTGTTTTCGACCCAGGGGTATTTTGGTAAATATGCTCCATGGTGGTCAGTTTCACACCCGCGTTGCACACACTGTCTTTGATTGATGTATGTGATTGATTAGAACCTTAAGGGCGCTACCGATCGAAAGATCGGAGCTCGATCGGGAGAGATCTAATTGGACGGCTGCGATCGATTCCAACTTTCTATTTAACCCTTTCTTTTCTCTCTTTCCTTGGCTTTCCTTCTTCTCCTATCATTCTCTCTCTCCCTCTCTCCTACCGGCTGTGCTAGGGTTTTGGATCGCGATCTTCGAGGTGCTGATCTTGACGATTAGACTTGGGGGATGCATGGAGGAGCTACCCTGCTTGTTCAAGTAGGTGTTTCTACCTCGATCTTGTGATCGGGTTCCCTTAGGATAGGTTTATTGTGATTTCGATGTAGGAGTACTTGGTAGAATATTGTGTAGCTTAATGCTTGAGTATTATAACTTGCTTCGAGTATTCTTACCAATTGATTTCCGTATTTTATCGGACGATTCTCGTATTATCGCCATTTTGTCGATTTTCGGCCGTTTTGACCTAGATTTGGGATTTAACCATCAAACTCATGTTTTCTTCATACCAATAGCTTCCCCATCATTTATTACGTATGCCTGCAAAGTTTCATCGATTTCCAACGAGATTTGATCATTCAAATCCAAGAAATTGGATTTCTAGCACAGTTTTGAGAAACTGTGCATTAGGCTCGATGGTCGATCCGACGGTCGATCGGCGGATCGACCGTCAAGCGTTGATACGCTTCTTTTAGGCCTGACGGTCGACCGTCGGATCGACCGTCAGGCTCTGTCGCATTTTGGACCTCCCTCGGTCGATGTGCCAATCTACCGCGGGCTCCTTCCCTCTTTTCCATTCTGCCTCACGGTCGACCGTCGGATCGACCGTCAGACACTGTCTCATTTTAGGCCTCCCACGGTCGATGTACCGATCGACCATGGCCCTTATGTTTTTCTCTCGTTTGGCCCCACGGTCGATCGTCGGATCGACCGTGGCCTCACGGTCGGCCGTCGGAGCGACCGTCGCATCGACCGTGAGCCAGTGAGTTGTGTTTTCTGGTTTCCTTTGATTGATTTTCATTCATGATAGATACTCAATCATGTTAGGAAGCATACACGTTATTTTCACGGGATATTAATAGATTTCTATCAAGATTGGGGTTTGAATCGGAAGTTTAACCTCTTTGCCGAATTTACGGTTTTTACTTGCATTTAAATACTTAGTTGGTTAGTAGTTTAAATGCTTATTGCTTTCCTAGCCATTAGCTAACTATGAGTATTAGCTAACGAGGTATTGTGGAACCTTGGTCCGTTGCTGGCGAGTGCCGAGGGCTATTGTATATCTGTTGAACCTATAATTGATGTTGTGACATATAGAGACATCTAGGATAAATGTTTGCACAGGTTCATGCACTGTATGCATTAGAGGCATATCAGGTTAGGCGGGCGATGGGTTGATCGCCGATCTGAGGCTCTCGGGTAGCTCGAATCTAGCTTTAGGACCGTGGCTGGGTAGTAAGTGTCGCGCCCCGGCCCAGAAATCCCATCCGGACCGGGACACGAGGGGGGAAACCTACATCTAATCACAACCAACTGGCGGAAACAGTTATAAACAAACAGGGGGCAAAGGTAATTCTAACAATTACTAAACCAAAACTGTATATACAACGGAGTTATACAAGATTTACATATACAAGTCAACAAAAAGAAATAAAATTACATCCTCCGGGGTCTCCGCAAAAACACAGCAAAAGCCCTCCTGGCCGTCAAACATGGTCGGACGGCGACGCGCTGCCGCAGGACGAACAACGGGGGCCCACAGGAGAAGAGCTGGTACCTGCACCTGCAAACACCACGGTCCAGGTAGGAATGAGCAAAAGCTCAGCAGGGTTCTACTCTACGGCACACACAAGGAAGGTGACACCAACCATACTAACTCTGTGCCAAGTACTGAGGCCTGCCAAGGACCCCATAAACCCCGTCAATAACTCGAAGGGCACCTGTCCTAAGTACGTCCCTCCGACAGCCACTGTTCAAGGATGGACCACCTCCGACAGTCCCTGACACAGGGTGGACATGCCGCTACCAGTATGACACCGCTCTCCAAGCGGGATCTCCACACTTGACGGAACTACCGTGGTTATAACAACCATCTCTCAGCACTCAAAGCCACAGAGCCAATACAACGCACAGACTCCAAATCAAAGCTAAGGCCAACCAGGGAGCCCACAATCCCATCGATACCCCCAGGGTTCATGTCCATGTAACCCTCTCCCACCACAACAGGGAGAGCCTCAGCACATGTAGAACACCCTTACCCATGCTGTACAACAAGCATGACGACCCATGCCGGGGTAACGACATCCACCACTTAGCAATTGATATTGGAGTACTAGGGATAAACCCCAACCCACGCCTAGCCTATCATGCCTCTAATGCACAAGAGAAACAGGCAAATATAAAATAATATAAACAGGCAACACAACAAGGGCACACCTTCGGCCCATTTATACTAAACACTCCCGAGAGTCATGACTCCCTCGGTTCACAACAAAGCAGGAAAAGGGACAGGGCATACAGATAATTGAGTTATTCTACACAATCCCGGAAGTCACCACTCTCCCGGTTCAACCACAAAGCAGTAACAGTCAGCAATACATAATAACATCATTAAACATGCCAGAAAAGCGGTAAACAAACTATCATGGCAAGCCCCGCGGACAAAACCGCTAAAATCGCATACATACGAAGCCCCGCGGGCAAAACCGCTAAAACCGCAAACATACGAAGCCCCGCGGGCAAAACAGCCTCAAAAACACATTCTGGAGCATGTTGGATCGATCCAATACCTTTGGATCGATCCGACTTGCCCTTGGATCGATCCAACTTGTCCTTGGATCGATCCCACCTGGAAAACCAAGAAACATTCACGGTCACTCTCAGGCTGGATCGATCCAACTTGTCCTTGGATCGATCCGACTAGCCTTGGGATCGATCCAACACCTTTGGATCGATCCGACTAGGAAAAACCAAGAAATCAAGTCTCTGCCACCCTCAGGCACTGTTCCTGGGACACATGGGATCGATCCAACTACCACCTTGGATCGATCCAACTTCTACTAGTGAACGGACCGTCTTGAGTGCAACTCGGATCGATCCCGTAACCAATCGGATCGATCCCAACCGGCCCTCCGGCCAGTTTTCGACGGCGATCACGGTCGGAAAACCAAACCACACTTCACCAAACTTGGTGAGTTGGTAGATCTTAGGCTCACGAAGCTACTCATGGCTTCAAAACCGGAAAACATCACTTATACATGGAGATCTACTCAAAACAAATCCGGATTTGATGAAAACGACGAAGAACACGAAGAAAACCCAACAATGCCGTAGGTAGAGACCCTACCTCAACAAGAGCTACTTCAATCCACGCAACCAAACCTTGGATCTTCCTATCTCCTTCCAAGATTTCGCCGGATTCGAGCTCAATCTCGGCAAGATTGGAAAAAAAAGAGAAGGAGCACGACGTCTGCTCTTATACAGACGCTCCAGTGCGAGTCGGATCGATCCGACCTCCACCTCGGATCGATCCCAACCTGCGCTCGGATCGATCCGAAGTGGAGTTCGGATCGATCCAACCTGCGCTGGGAAGTAAAATTGGGCCCAGCTCAAGCCCAATTGCGGATCTTTCGATCCCGGGTCCACCTAACTATCATATTCAAACACATACACCAAAACAAGGCCTGTGTGTGCACACGTGGGTGTGAAACAAACCAACAAGGCGCAATTTACCAAATTGCCCTTGCGGTCAACAACGAGCCACGGGAATAGAGGGACGGGTCTACACAGTAAGGATTAGGGCGTGATTGTATAATTGGAATCTCATGTTATTGAGGACGTGCTATAGTTGGCTATGATCTTTGCTTTGAGGTTTAGAGGTCGTGTTGTCTTTCCAAGGCCGGGTGCTAAGGATGGTTGTCGATGTCCCTGACATGGTTCCCAAGCAGTGGTTTTCTGCTGGGTAAGGGTGATCCTACTAGTTCTGGTTCTTGTTCCTCCCAGCGTATTGGTTGATGTTCCCAGCATGGTCGGTCGAGAAGAGTAGGATCCCTTGGGGAGTCGATAGGGGTTGTGGGACCCCGTGGCATTCCTTAGGCTCGAGCGGGGAGACATCACTGTTGTTGTTTTCCTCCTTTCAGTGTGCCGTAGAGTAGAACCCTACTGAGCTTATCGCTCACTCCTACCCGGGCTGCGTTTGTAGGTGCAGACGCCGGCTCTTCCTCGGTGGTTCCAGCTGGATCAGGTCTTGGCGGCGCGTCGACTTCCGGAGGCATTTGAGGTCTCAGAGACAAATATGTATCTTGGCAGTTTATGTTTAAAGTTATCTTTTGAGGATGATGTATTTAACGTTGAATAAATGAAATCATGTTCCCTCTTTTGATTGAGTTTTATTCCGCAATGTAATATTTAGTTTGCCTTTATGCCTTTGGAAGTCTTTAAGTTAAAAGTTAATTCCGCTTTGTTTATTGTCGCGCCAGATTGGATGTGAATAGTGTAGGTTTCCCCTCATGCCTCGGCTCGGATGGGTTTTCTGGGTCGAGGTGTGACAGATCCTTTCGGAGGAAGGATCGATCACCTTGGACTTGACAGGGACGGAACCTTCCTATCACTAGGAGGATCGATCAATCCCTTGGTTGATGATCGATCCTTTGGGTGTTTTCACTGATTTTTGCCCACGGGGCTTCGCTTATGCGCTTTTCTCTACCGCTTTATAAACTGGTACATATCATTGAGTATATTAGCCCCATAATGAGGGGTAGTGGTGAACCAGGAGAGTGACGACTCCCGGGATGTGTAGATAGCATGTTGTACTGTTAGTCTTATTTGCGGGGGTTGCTTCCCGTAGCATGCTGTCCTTTGGTGAGCTGGTTGTAGTTGGTGGGGCTACCATTGCAGCAGCTCCTTGGCCTGTTTTACTATTCATCACCCCGAGCCGGTAGGGTGCCGAGCCCAGACTTTGTTTATTTCATCGTCACATTTGTTGCATGCTTATCTGCTTCCTTTCGTGTGTTCATAGCATGCATCTAGTTGTGCATTAGTTGCATAAGGTTAGGGCGTGGGCAATCTGTGGGTCGCCATCCCGAGGCTTGGAAGCTCGGATTTAGCCCTAGGACTGGGGTTGGGTAGCTTGGTCCAGGTTTGAATGGTGGTGTTCAGTCGGTTTCGATGATAGACCTAGATGACTTGAACACTTGTTGATTGATGATTTTAGAGGTCATGTTGATCACGAGTCAGGTGATGAGGTGTAGCCGGTGTCCGGTGATCTACGACTCTTGAGTAGAGGGTGTGCCTACTCAGTGGTGCCATTTCCTGTCGGTAGTGCTGGTTTCATGCTTGTGAGTTTGCAGTGTTGGTTTCCTGCATTCAGGGACACTCGGTGGGGTTATGGGACCCCTGTATACACCCAGAACTTGCTAGAGGGCGACACTATTGCGTTTCAATTTTCCTTCTGTGTGTCGTAGTGTAGTTCCATGTCGCGCCCCGACCCGCGTAGGCCCAACCGGGCCGGGCGACGCGAACCGGAACTTAACCTACTGCGAAAAATTTGGCGAGGTTTCCCTCTAATCGTAGTGGTTACCCTAATAAGCATAATCATCCTGTATTATACAACAATTATAAAGCTCAGCACACAAAGCTGGAATATAGTACAAATCTTCAAACAGTGAATGTTATACAAAATCGCTCCCGTAGGAGACTATCTAACCAAGGTGTACACGGACAGATCACAGCTCCTCAAGCTCCGCCAGACGCCGCCACGTCACCGAACACCTGCCCGGTAGGGGCAACCGAAGAAGAGCTAACGCCAGCACCTGCAAAACGCAGCCCGGGTAGGTGTGAGCACTAAGCTCAGCAGGGACACTACACTACGACACTCACAAAGGAAGGGAACACAACAGTGTCGTCCCCAAGCAAAGCCTAGGTGTATCACAGGGGTCCCATAACCCCACCGGATACCCCTGAGTGCCCCAGTGGTGGTCTTCCAGCGAACTGGTCACACGCTGGGTCACACTCAGTCAGACAGGAAAACGGCACTGCCAATTCACGACAGGATCCTGGGCACTGTCGGCGGGTAGCACCGCTGGGTAGTCACACCTGCCACCCAAGAGTTCTAGAAGGTCTGGGCACGGCATCCTGCCGGCCCGGGGTGGTGAGCGATTAAAGTAAGGTCTAGGGAACTGCTGCAGTGGTACCACCACCAGCTGCTAGCAGTTCACCACAACACCTGCACCGGGAAACAGCCCCGCAATCAATAGCTCACAATATGCAACAAGTAATGTGGCCCTCGGCGAACGCCGGCGTGAGAGGCTAGGGAAAGCAGTAGGGCCACCCGCCCGTTTATTCTAAACATCCCGGGAGTCATCACTCCCCCGGTTCACCACTGCCCCTATATAGGGCTAACATGCTTAATGTTATGTACAAGGTATAAAACAATAAAGAAAACCAACATACAAAGCCCCTTGGGCAAAACTAGTCAAAACCCTCTCTTCTGCCAAAGGATCGATCATCCCATAGGGTAGGATCGATCCTCTCAGCAACAGAGAGTAAAGCCTCACTGTTGAGACAAAAGGATCGATCCTTCCTCTCAGGAGGATCGATCATTTTCGCGACAGAGAGCACCCTTCAGATCGCACCACGAGTGATCGATCCTTCCTCACAGGAGGATCGATCCTCTTCGGGACGAAGGACAGCCATGCTCCCCAAGAACCAGGATCGATCCTCACCAAGCTGATGATCGATCCTTCATCGGGCGGAGCATGACCAACCCAGAAGATCGATCCTTCCTCAAGGGAAGATCGATCATGATGGGTTCCGCGGCGTCCTTCCGGCGAAGAATACCGCCGGAAGAGACAACCAAAAACCACGAAACTCTGGGATCTGATAGATCAGGATCCCACGAGTCCAAAACCGGCAAAAACACAGAAAACCAACAACTATATACACAGATCTAAGCAATAAACTACAGATCAAACCGGAAAACTCAAAACCCCGAAGAGAGATGTCGGTAGGATCCCTACCGGAGCAAACGCAGCTTAGATCCAAGCAGCTAGGCCTTGGATCGTCCTCAAACGCCTTCAAAATCCCAAGATCTGAGCTCAAATCGCCGGATTTCAAAAGGGTTTCAAGGAAGAAGGTTCGTCTGCTTTATAGGCAAACGAACCGACCTATGAAGGATCGATCCTTACCCAAGGAAGGATCGATCACCTCATGACGATCTCACTTGACTTTCTGGCACAAGAGGATCGATCTCTTAGCTAGAGAGGATCGATCCTTTGTGTGCTGAAAGCTAAACTTAGGCGAGAATTCAAGCCTAAATCCGGATCTTTCAATCCCGGGTCCCACTAACCATCCTAAGCAAACATTACCACAAACATGGTCAGTGTGTGTACAAGCGCGAGTGTGGAACTAGCCGACAAGGTGCAATTTACCAAATTGCCCTTGCGACCCACAGCGAGCCACAGGAGGGGAGGGACGGGTCCTCACATCCTATTACCCTTAAAAGAAATCTCGTCCCGAGATTCGATAAAGGTAGGGCTCGGAACAAAGGAAAGCTACACTAGCAGACAGGACAAAAGGTACCTTGAGAAGAAAACAGATGCGGATACTCCTGCCGCATGCGCGCCTCGCGCTCCCAAGTCATCTCCTCGACGCCTCTGTGCCTCCACAGTACCTTGACCAAGGGAATCGTCTTGCCCCGCAAAACCTGATCCCTCTGGTCAAGTACGCAAACTGGCTGCTCAACAAAAGTCGCGTCTGCCTCAAGCTCGATGTCATCCACTCTGACGACATGAGACGGTTCTGGGTGATACTTCCTCAGCATCGACACGTGGAAAGTCGGGTGCACAGCTGACATGTGCTGAGGAAGATCAAGGCGGTAAGCTACCTCGCCGACCCTCTCTAGGATCTCGAACGGCCCGACGAACCTCGGAGCCAACTTGCCCCCGCTGCCAAACCTAACAGACCCTCTGTACGGTGCTGCCCTCAGGAACACACTGTCGCCAACTGCGAACTCAAGCGGTCGTCGCCTCCGATCTGCATAGCTCTTCTGCCGACTCTGAGCCGTCAGAAGCCTCTGCCTGATCTGTACTAACCTCTCTGACGACCTCCTGACGATGTCTGGACCGGTGAGTGAAGCCTCTCCAACCTCTGTCCAGCAAACTGGGGAACGACACGGCCTACCGTACAACGCCTCGAAAGGTGCTACTCCAAGACTGGACTAGTAGCTGTTGTTGTAGGCGAACTCCACCAAGGGAACGTGCTCCTCCCAACTGCCTCCTGCGTCGAGGACACATGCTCGCAGCATGTCCTCCAAGATCTGGATCGTCCGCTCTGACTGCCCGTCGGTCTGCGGATGGAACGCTGTACTAAACGTCAGGAGTGTGCCGACAGCCTCCTGAAAGCCTCGCCAGATCCTGCTAGTGAACCTGGGCTCTCGGTCTGACACGATAGATACTGGCACTCCGTGTAGTCTGACTACCTCTCTGAAGTACAAACCGGCCAACCTGTCAGACGTGTCTGTCACCCGCATAGGCAGGAAGTGCGCCGATTTGGTCAATCGATCAACGATGACCCAAATCGCGTCATTCCCCCTAGGGGACCTCGGTAGTCCGGTCACGAAGTCCATCGTGATGTGCTCCCACTTCCACTCAGCTAGTGGAAGCGGCTGTAGTAACCCCGGAGTTCGCTGGTGCTCTGCCTTGACCTTCTGACAGGTAAGGCAGCGCGATACGAACTCCGTCACTGCCCTCTTCATCCCGCGCCACCAGAACTGTCGCCGAAGATCCTGGTACATCTTGGTGCCGCCGGGATGAACTGCAAAGCGAGAGTGATGGAACTCTCGCAGGACGTCGTCACGAAGAACTGGGTCTGCTGGAACCGCTACTCTGCCTAGGAACCGTAGCCCTCCGTCTGGAGATACTGCCCAGTCTCCGTCTGTGCCCTCTGTGCCCGCTGAGGTGCGTAACTCCTCGAGCTCTGCGTCGCTGCGCTGCGCCTCTACCACCCTGGTCAGTACCGCTGGCATGCTCTGCACTGCATAGAGGAAGCTGTTGGATCCCCGATCCTCGAACTCTAGCCCCAACTGGCCTGCTGTCTCGAGTGCCTGCCACTGCCGCGCTGACAACCCTGCAACTGCTGCTCTGGTGTCTCTCACCTGCCTGCTCAGCGCGTCTGCGACAACGTTTGCCTTACCAGGATGGTAATGCAACTCGAAGTCGTAGTCCTCCGGTACCTCCATCTAGCGTCGCTGCCTCAGGTTGAGGTCACGTTGGGTGAAAACGTGCCTCAAACTCTTATGGTCCGAGAAGACTGAGAACTTCTCGCCATAGAGGTAGTGCCGCCAGGTCTTCAGGGCGAAGACCACTGCTGCTAGCTCCAAGTCGTGGGTCGGGTAGTTCCTCTCATGGTTCTTCAGCTGGCGAGAACCATAGGAAACTACGTGCCCCTCCTGCATAAGGACACACCCCAAACCCTCACCGCTGGCGTCGCAGTAGACACTGTAACCAACGCCTCGCTCGGGGACGATCAGCACCGGTACACTGGTCAACCTGGTCCTCAGCTGCACGAAAGCCTGCTCACAAGCATCATCCCACACGAACGGGACGGCCTTCTGTGTCAGTCTGGTCAACGGTCCGGCGACTCTGGAGAAGTCCCGCACGAACCGCCTGTAGTAGCCCGCCAAGCCCAGAAAACTGCGGACCTCGAACACTGTTCTCGGTCTCTGCCACTGTACCACGGCCTCGACCTTGGCGGGGTCAACTGAGATCCATGCTGCCGACACCACGTGTCCAAGGAATCCCACCTGTGCAAGCCAGAACTCGTACTTGGAGGCCTTGGCCAAGAGCCGATGCCTCCGAAGTAGCTGCAACACTGTCGCCAAGTGCCGCTCGTACTCCGCCTCTGACCGGGAGTAGATAAGGATATCGTCGACGAAGACCACCACGAACTCATCTAGGAAAGGCCGGAAGATCCTCTGCATGAGATCCATGAACGCTGCTGGTGCGTTCGTCAGCCCAAACGGCATTACCACGAACTCGTACAGGCCGTACCGAGTCCGGAATGCCGTCTTCGGGATGTCGCAATCCCGAACCCTCAACTGGTGGTAGCCAGTGCGGAGGTCGTTCTTTGAGAACACTGAAGATCCTCGAAGCTGGTCAAACAGGTCGTCGATCCGCGGCATCGGATACCTGTTCTTCACCGTCACCCTATTGAGCCGCCTGTAGTCTATGCAAAGTCGAAGGGTACCATCCTTCTTCTTTGCGAACAACACTGGCGCCCCCCAGGGAGACATGCTGGGACAGATGAAGCCTCTGCTAGTCAACTCATCTAACTGGGTCCTCAGCTCGCTCTGCTCTGCTGGTGCCATCCTGAAAGCCGGGAGAGAGATCGGTGCGGTACCTGGTACTAGGTCGATCTCGAAGTCGACCTCTCTGGACGGTGGAAGCCCTGGCAACACGTCGGGGAACACGTCCGCAAAGTCGCACACGATCCTCGGAAAACTGCACTGCTGCTGCACTCCATCAGAACCGGACAAGGACAGGCTGGCCAACAAGGCTGAAAGCTCGCTGCCACGCCTTCCCACACCACAAGCAAAGGAATCGGTGGAGAACCGATCCCCCAACAGCACAAACCGTGTCCCGTCGGGTGTCCAAGCAACCACCCTCCGGCGACCACAGTCGATGACGGCCCGGTATGCTGCCAACCAGTCCATACCGAATATCACGTCAAAGCCGGTCATGTCTAGCACCCGCAGGTCTAGACAGACCCGGAGGCCTCCAACCTCCAAGGAACAAGATCGGCAGACCCGGTCCACCCTGACCGTCCCGCCGATCGGTGAGTCTACAGACTGTGCCACCTCTAGCCGACTCGTCTCTAATCCTAGCGATGCCACGCACATGCTAGCAATGTAGGAATGAGACGCCCCAGAGTCTATCAGCACATCTACCAAAGAACTAGAAAGCTGAAAGATACCTCTGAGGACGGACGGCTCTGCTGCGGTCTGCTGGAACTGCAACGGCTGCTGGTACTGCAACGGCTGCTGGTACTGCTGAGGCTGGTGGTACTGCAACTGCTGCGGACACTGCAACGGCTGCTGGAACTGCAACGGCTGCTGGTACTGCAACGGCTGCTGGAACTGCAACGGCTGCTGGTACTGCAACGGCTGCTGGTACTGCGGTGGCGGCTGGTACAACTGCACGGTGTCCCGCTGCTCACGCACTGGGAGGGCAAACACCTGCCCCCGTCGGCCGCCTCCGCCCCTGGGACGCCCCGGTCCCGCCCCTGATCCGCGCCCGCCACTGCTCCCCTGCCAAGCACCGGACCCTCCGCCTCTACTGCCCTGCGGCACTGCGCCTCGCGCTCCTCGCTGGGGACAGTCTCTACGGAAGTGCCCTAGCTGCCCGCAGAGAAAACACGGGCCTGACGCGCCATCAGGCGACTGACCCTGGCTCCCCCCTGACGAAGCCTGCCCAGATGGCCCGGCTGCCAGTAAGTACGGGGCTGGTGGACTCGGTAGTGCCTGCTGGTACTGCTGCACGCGCGGCGGCTGCTGAAAGGGCCGCGGACGCCGCTGCTGTCCCCTGCCGAACCCACCCCTGCCCTGGGGTCGCTGCTTTGCGCTGGTGGGAGGTACCGGTGGAACTGCCCGGTACCTGTCATCCCGCAACTGCGCCTCCACTGACAAGGCGCAGTTCAGGATCGTCGGGTACGCCTGGAAGCAGTGTGAGCTAGTCTGCCACCGGATCTCTGGCCTGAGTCCCCACTCGAACTGCCGCACCCTGGCTACGGGGTCTGCTGCAACTGCCCCCGCAAAACGGACAAGCTGGGTAAACCTGGAGGCGTACTGCTGAACTGTGCGAGTACCCTGCAGAAGGGACTGGTACTCGCGGGTCAGGGCGTCACGCGCACTAGCTGGAAAGTGCACGTCTAGGAACATCGCCCTGAACTCCTCCCACATCGGCAACTCTCCGCCACTGGTGTGTCGGACAGTGCGCCACCAGTCGCGTGCCTTGCCGTCAAGCTGGAACGCTGCTGAGCTTAGTGCTCATTCCTACCCAGGCTGCGTTTTGCAGGTGCAGACATTAGCTCCTCTTCGATGGCCCCTACCGGGCAATTGGTCGGCGGTGCGGTGGCGCCTGGCGGAGTCTGAGAAGCAGTAATCTGTCTTTCCCTGAATACTTGTATAGTTAGCCTCCTACGGGAGAGTATAAATGTTTGTACTTGATCTTTCCCTCTTCGAGGTTTTGTATAATTTACTTTGGGATTTGATATCTTTAAGTTTGAGGTTTCTTAAATCTTTAAATTGTGATTGAGGGTGTTTGATGAATTGTTTAGGGAGACCATTAGGTTAGAGGGAACCCTCGCCAAAATTTTCCACAGTTTGTTAGGTTCCGGTTCGCGTCGCCCGGCCAGGTTGGCTTTTGCGAGTCGGGGCGCGCCTGCTTGGTATCAGAGCATAACATAGGTTGTAGATTCCAGGGTTTGGATCAGGATTCGGTTGAGATTAAGCGTGGGATGGGATAGTTCTATGTCTAGAACATCCGTGCATGCTCTTCTGTGATGTGTTATGCTTTTCGCTTTTTCTCTGTGTTGGTTGTTTTATCGTTTTTTGACGAGTTGACGCTCATTTGTCGTTGGTGATTGCACGAATGTTGGGAGCTCGTGGCCGACCTTCGGTTGTTGGTCGGGCTGGGGTACGACCTGGTTGACCCGCCCGACCAGACAGGGTGGCACCTGTTAGGGAGGTCAGAGCTAGACGAACTACGCCATCACCAGTGACGGTTTCGGTCGTACAGGAGGAGGTCTTTCTCGTTGAGGAGAGGGTACTCCCTCCTGTCATCAGGCGGACCGCTGCGGCGGTCTTGTTGGAGTTTCAGCGGTAGTTTGAATTGGGGCTTCCATCAGAGATCAGATGACAGGCCGGTTCCCACCGCTTCCAAGTGTACGCTGTGGTTCTAAACTGCGCTTTAGCAGGGGAGGCACAGTTGCAGGCCGAGAGATGCCGGGCAGTTTCATTGGCATTCTCTATGGGCTTAGCACAGAGACCCCAGGGTAGAGGGGGATTCGACAGAGGCCAGCAGCGGCGTCCGCGACACTTCCAGCAGCCGTCGCCTCACCCACAGTTGCCGAGTCAAGCGGGCCAGTTTCTCCTGACGGCCGGGCCGTCTGGGCAGGCTCCGTCAGGGGGAGGCCAGGGTCAGCATCCTGGTGGCGCACCAGTCACATGTTTCGAGTGCGGGGAGCTGGGACACTTCCGTAGAGACTGTCACCTGCGAGGAGCGCGGGGTGCTATGCTGCAGGGCAGTAGAGGCGAAAGGTCCAGAGCTTGGCAGGGGAGCAGTGGTGGGCGCGGATCAGGGGTTGGACCGAGTCGCTCCAGAGGTGGAGGCGGCCAGCGAGGGCGTGTGTGTGAGCAGACATGACGGGCTTTGATGTGATACTCGGTTTGAACTGGTTAGCAGCATACCGAGCCATCATCGACTGTGGTCGCCGGAGGGTGGTCGCTTGGACTCCCGACGGGACACGGTTTTTGTTGTTGGGGGATCGGTTCTCAGCCGATTTCTTTGCTTGTGGTGTGGGAAGGCGTGACGGCGAGCTTTCAGCCTTGTTGGCCAGCCTGTCCCTGTTTGGTTCTGAGGGAGTGCAGCAGAGCAGTTTTCCCAGGATCGTGTGCGACTTTGCAGACGTGTTTCCTGAGGTGTTGTTGGGGCTTCCACCGTCCAGAGAGGTCAATTTTGAGATCGACCTTGTGAGACCCGGGGTACCTAGGTGTCGGCGTTCGCCTGGAGGGCCTGTGGCCGAACCAGATAACCGAGTAAGCAACCCCACGTATATAATAAGTATCCGTGATGACAGTGATTTGCCAGAAAACTCTAAGGTTAAGCGTACTTGCCTTGGAGCGGTCTCGGGATGGGTGACCCACTGGAAAGTTTTTCCATATTTTTATGGTGAGCCAAAAGCGGACAATATTGTGTCGAGTGGGGCCCTTGAGTGGATCCTGGAAGGAGCCCGCAGGCCCCCGCCGTGGCCGAACCAGGTAACAGGGTAAGCAACCCCACGTAGATAATAACTATATTAATAACCCTTATAAGACACAATGTATTTTAAAGCCGTGATGGCAATGATCCGTCAGAAAACTCTAAGGTTAAGCGTGCTTGCCTTGAAGTGGTTCCGGGATGGGTGACCTACTGGGAAGTTTTCCAGATTTCTACGGTGAGCCAAAAGCGGACAATATTGTGTCAGGTGGGGCCCTCAAGTGGATCCTGGACGGAGCCCGCAGGCCCTGGGTGGCCCCGGATGGCAGGGGCCATTACAGATGGTATCAGAGCAGATTGTAGGCCTGTTAGCCGGTTTGTGCCAGCGAGGACACTGGGCCTCTAAGGGGGTTACTGGGTGTCGGTGTTCGTCTGGAGGGCGTCCAAGGTTAAGCGTGCTTGCCTTGGAGCGGTCCCAGGATGGGTGACCCACTGGGAAGTTTTCCCATATTTCTACGGTGAGCCAAAAGCGGACAATATTGTGTCGGATGGGGCCCTCGGGTGGATCCTGGATGGAGCCCGCATGCCCTGGGCGGCTTCGGACGGCAGGGGCCGTTACAGACCTAGTACTAGGTACCGCACCGATCTCTCTCCCAGCTTTCAGGATGGCACCAGCAGAGCATAGCAAGTTGAAGACCCAGTGGGACAAGCTGACCAGCAGAGGCTTCATCCGTCCCAGCATGTCTCCCTGGGGAGCGCTAGTGTTGTTCGCAAAGAAGAAGGATGGTTCCCTTCGACTTTGCATAGACTACAGGTGGCTCAACAGGGTGACAGTGAAGAACAGGTATCCGATGCCGCGGATCTATGACTGTTCGACCAGTTGCGAGGATCTTCGGTGTTCTCAAAGATCGACCTCCGCACAGGCTACCACCAGTTGAGGGTTCGGGATTGCGACATCCCGAAGATGGCTTTTCGGACTCGATACGGCCTGTACGAGTTCGTAGTGATGTCGTTTGGGCTGACGAACGCACCCGCAACGTTCATGGATCTGATGCAGAGGATCTTCCGGCCGTTCTTAGACCAGTTCGTGGTGGTGTTCGTCGACGACATTCTGATCTACTCTCAGTCAGAGCAGGAGCACGGGCGACACTTGGCGACAATATTGCAGCTACTTAAGGAGCATCGGCTATATGCCAAGGCTTCCAAGTAGGAGTTCTGGCTTGCACAGGTGGGATTCCTTGGACACATGGTGTTGGCTGTAGGGATCTCAGTTGACCCGACTATGGTCGAGGCAATGGTACAGTGGCAAAGACCGAGGACAGTGTTCGAGGTCCGTAGTTTCCTAGGCCTAGCGGGATACTATAGACGGTTCGTGCAGGACTTCTCCAGAGTTGCCGGACCGATGACCAGACTGACACAGAAGGCCGTCCCGTTCGTGTGGGATGATGCTTGTGAGTGAGCCTTTGTGGAGCTGAGGACGATGTTGACCAGTGCGCCGGTGATGATCGTCCCCGAGCGAGGCGTGGGTTACAATGTCTACTGCGCCGCCATCGGTGAGGGTTTGGGGTGTGTTTTCATGTAGGAGGGACACGTAGTTGCCTATGGTTCTCGTTAGTCGAAGAACCATGAGAGGAACTACCTGACCCATGACTTGGAGCTAGCAGCAGTGGTTTCGCCTTGAAGACCTGGCCGCATTACCTCTATGGCGAGAAGTTCTCTGTCTTCTCAGACCATAAGAGTTTGAGGCACGTTTTCACCCAACGTGACCTCAACCTGAGGCAGCGACGCTGGATGAAGCTACTGGAGGACTACGATTTTGAGTTGCATTACCATCCTAGTAAGGCAAACGTCGTAGCAGATGCGCTGAGCAGACAAGTGAGAGACACCAGAGCAGCAGTTGTAGGGTTATCAGCGCGACAGTGGCAGGCATTGGAGACAGCGGGCCAGTTGCGGCTCGAGTTTGAGGATCATGGATCCAGCAGCTTCCTCTACACAGTGTAGAGTATGCCAGCAGTTCTAGCTAGAGTGATAGAGGCGCAGCCCAGTGATGCAAAGCTCGAGGAGTTGCGCACATCGGCAGGCACGTAGGGCGCGGACGGGGATTTGACAGTATCGCCAGGCGAAGGGCTACGATTTAGAGGCAGAGTAGCGGTTCCAGCAGATCCAGTTCTACGAGACGACGTCCTATGAGAGTTCCATCACTCTCATTTTGCAGTTCATCCCGGGGGAACCAAGATGTACTAGGACCTGCGGCGACAGTTCTGGTGGTGCGGGATAAAGAGGGCAGTGACGGAGTTCGTATCGCGCTGTCTTACCTGTCAGAAGGTCAAGGCAGAGCACCAGCGAACTCCAGGGTTACTTCAGCCCCTTCCACTGGCTGAGTGGAAGTAGGAGCACATCACGATGGACTTCGCGACCGGGCTACCGAGATCTTCTAGGGGGAATGACGCGATTTGGGTCATCGTTGAACGATTGACCAAATCAGAACACTTTCTGCATATGCGGACAACAGACTCGACAAACAGGTTGGGCAGTTTGTACGTCAGAGAGGTGGTCAAACTACATGGAGGTGGATAAACTGTCTACTTTGTATCCAAGTATAATGTAATAAAATTTTTGTTCTCTCGACCAATTTTACATCAGTGTATGGGTTATTGGGTGTTAACGTTAGCTGAATTTGACATTAAATTTGTCTCTCAAAAGGCTGTTAAAGGCCAAGTATTGGCCGATTTCTTAGCTGGCCATCATTGTGTAGATATACCAAAAGAGTTAGAGCAAGAGATTAATATCGTATCGATCACTCCATGGACGATGTACTTTGATGGTTCTAAAACTATGAATGGTGCTGGCCTTGGAATTTCAATTCTATCGCCTATTGGTCGCCAATACAAATTTACATATACACTTGAACAATTATGCACCAATAATCAGGCCGAGTATGAAGCACTGATCATCGGCCTAGAGATATTGTTGGATTTAGGAGTGACTAATGTGTAAATCAAAGGTGACTCACAATTGGTGATAAATCATATACTTGGTCATTACAAGTGCCACAGCGATATACTAATTCAATTTTATCAAATCGCTCTACAATTGCTAAATCAATTCAATGATTTTGAAATATTATTTGTACCAAGGTTGCAAAATGATGAGGCAAATACTTTAGTTCAAATAGCCTCTGGCTATAAAGTGTTAAAACACTTGGGGGTCATGGCCGATTTTAAATATGGTACAACTCGTTCTGCTGTAGAGCAATCTTACCGATCAATGGAGATCGATCAAATAAGTGAGCAACAAGATTGGCGCACCCCAATCAAATCATTTTTGGAAACTCCATCTCTCAAGACTGATAGAAAGGTTTGCCTCAAAGCGATCCATTATTTCTTACAAAACGACGTCTTATATAAATGTCATCCAGATGAGGTTTTGTTGAGATGTTTAAATCCAGATGAGGCTAAGATAATAATGGGTGAGATACATAATGGTGCTTGTGGTGCACACCAATTTAGAGTTAAGATGCTATGGCTAATGTGAGGACCCGGTCCTCAGACTTGGCTCGACTGTGTGCGTCGAGGATTGTTACACACTCGTGTTTTGCACACACGGCCTTGAGATGTTGTTCTTGTTTGATTAGAACCCTTAGGTGTGACCTGGATCGAAAGATCGGTGTTTGGGGCACGTTGTTTCCCTGTTTTCCACTTTCCAGGATGAGAGGATCGATCTTCTCGGCATAGAAGATCGATCTCCTTGTGCCTGGAAAGTCTTTGCCTTGTCACGAGTTGGATCGATCTTCATGGGGGTGAAGATCGATCCCTCTGGTCGTGACTGGTTCTATAAGTAGAACCCATCTCCTTCCTTTTGATTTCTTTGGAAATCTTGGAAGGAAGTCGAATCCGGCGTATTGGGGAGGATCGTTTGGACGATCCAAAGCTTGTTGAGCTGGATTTGGAGGCTTCCATCGGTTCTAGGTAGGGATCTCTACCCAGATCTTAATATTTGGTAACTTAGGTTTGTTTTGTCTCTCTTTAGCTTAGATCTTTGTTTGTAGCCATTGGTTTTCTGGTTTTTTGGTGTTTTCGGACTCCCCTAGTTCCATACTATCAGATCCCAGAGTTTTATGAAGTTTGGTTTTGTATCTCGCGCGTTTTCCGGCGTTTTCTCCGGTGGGTTTCTGGCGGTGCTCAGGAAGGATCGATCTTCTTGTGATCTCACTCCCAGTCTGAGAAGGATCGATCTTCATGGCCATGAAGATCGATCTTTTTCGTGTTGAGAGCGGGTGCGGTGCTGGCCCGAGGAGGATCGATCTTCATTGGAGACGAAGATCGATCTCCCTCCTTGGCAGTGGATTTGTGCAAGGAAGATCGATCTCCACTGGGTGTGAAGATAGATCATTTCCCTTGACAGAGGGCTTGAATGGAGAAGATCGATCTTCATGGGCATGAAGATCGATTTCCTTTGTGTTGTAAGCTGATTTTGGCCTGGTTTTCAACGGTTTGTTTTCAAATCAACTCGGTTTTCTTCTATGTCTTTCCTAATGTTAGAATTAGGATATTATGGTGGCTTTAATCGTGATTTCACTCTTTGCTTTGAGTTTTTACGATGATTTGTATTTCCGATCGTTTTGCCGACTTTTATGGATTTTAATCGGTTTTTCGATAAGCATGTGTTAGCTTTAGTTGTATTTGTTTATTTTGCTTTATTTAGTTGTAACTTGTAGTAGTTAGATCTTTACTGCTTTGTGGTTAACCGGGAGAGTCATGACTCCCAGGAATGTGTCGAATAATTGTACCTCATATTGTTGTTATGCCATATAATGACACTTAGGTTAGATGTTTGTATAGGTGTATGCATTTGATTGCATTAGCTGCATTTTAGGTTAGGGCGTGGGTGATGGGTTGATTGCCGATCCGAGGCTCTCAGGTAGCTCGGGTCTAGCTCTAGGATCGTGGTTGGGTAGCCTGATCTAGGGCGAGATTGTTGTACAACTGATTGTCAGATCTTGGTTCTTAAGGTTTAGAGGTCGTACCGTCCTCCTTTGCCAAGCTTGAGTGTGGGTGTGTTTACTTTTCTGTCGTTGACGTTTGGGGAGCGCTAGCCGGCATGATCCCCTGCGTGGTCGACGATTGGGGAGCGTCCAGAGCAGGCGTGATCCCTGTCGCGTTTGCTTGCTTGTTGTAGTTGCGCCTTAGGCTTGGCAAGGATGCAGTTCAGTTGCAGTTTCCCCCTTCCATGAGTGTGACGTAGAGTAGAACCCTACTGGGCTTTATGCTCACTGTGAGGACCCGTCCCTCTACTCCTGGGTCGACCGGCTGGGTCAGGCCCGTGGCTCGTTGGTTTGCTTCGCGTTGAGCGCGCGATCCGGTGGATCGCATTGTTTCTTGAACCACAAGGGCAATTTGGTAAATTGCGCCTTGTTGGTTTGTTTCACACCCGCGTGTGCACACACTGGCCTTGTATGTGTTAGTGCTTGTTTAGAATGGCTAGGTGGACCCGGGATTGGAAGATCCCAGCTTGGGCGCGCGGAAGCTTGCCTTTGGGCAGCTGATGACCCTTGAGCGATCGATCGCTCATCGGAACGATCGATCGGACTCGTGAGTGAGTCGACGGGTTTTGACCCGCTCGGATCGATCCGACTTGGTGGTTGGATCGATCCAGCCTGTGTCGGATCGATCCGATTTGTTGGGATCGATCCGGGGCGCGAGCGACCGATCACTCCTTGGAGCGATCGATCGGAATCGCGTCGGTGGTTTTTCTGCTTCGCGAGGACGGCCGCCGCTGGCCGTCGCTCTCTCTTGTCAGAAGGGAAGGACTTTCCCTCCCCTCGTTCGCCTTTTTCCCCTCTTTTCCGGCTGTCCCCTCCCCTTTTCCTCCTTTTCTCCTCCCCCTTCCTCCTTCTTCCTTCCTCTTTTCTTCTCTCCCGACGTTGCTCTTCCCCTGTTTTTCCGGCAGCCACCTTCCCCTCCTCCGTTCTCCCTTCTCCGGCCATCAAATTGGGTGTTCTAAGGCTCGTTAGATCCGTGGCAACGAGAGGAAGGCTCCTGGTGTGGTTTGGAGGCTTGTTGGTGACTGGTTGCGAGGGATAAGCCGAGATTAGCGTTCTTCGGTAGGTTCTTCTACCTACTGTGTTCTTTAGTGGGTTTCTTTAGATCTAGCCGTTGGATCTTGTTGATCTTTGTCTTGTTGGATTCCTTATGCCTAGTAGAATTTTTTATAAGAGTTTTATGATCTTTGGTTGAGATTTTAGTAGGTTTTATGCATGATTAAGTTCGGATTCTCTGTTTTCTACTGTTCTTGAAGAACAGCCGGCTTGCGGCGTGTTTTTCGGCCGGCACGTACTTGATCTTGGGTTGTGATGAGCATAAGAGTTGTAGATCTTTGAGTCTACTCTCTAACCCCACTAATTTCATATTTTTGTTATTTTCCTACGATTTGTTATGAATTTTTTGCTGGAGGGCTGCGTTGCAGCAATTAATTGGTAAGTTAGTTTGATTAACAGTTTTGATTAGTGTTTTCCCGTTAATCCAACCGTTGGATAATTATGAATTTTGGATATGTTGATCCTGATATGTAGATCTACTGGTAGCTAAGTTGGATCTCAAATCCGACATCGTTTGGATGTCGGATCGACGGGGTCAAATAGCCTCTAGTAGAGAACCTTTGGGTGTTTTGAATATAATATTATATTTCGGAATATAATATTATATTGTTTACTGTTCATCATCGTTTTCGGGGTTGCTTCCCGTTGCAGGAGTCTACGGTCGACGGTCACGGTACCGTTGTAATGCCGGGACCCGCTGCGGATCGGCTGGCAGCGATCGGTAGCACCGCTGCAGCGATCTGGTTGACTTATATGATGTTTGTCATACTGTTGCATGCTTTAGTTCTTATCTGTGTATGTCATAGCATGCATTGTTGATTTGTGCATTAGTTGCATTGGTTAGGGCGTGGGTGATCTTTGGGTCGCCGTCCCGAGGCTGGAAACTCGGAGGACCGGAGTTGGGTAGTTTGGACATGGTTTGAATGGTGGTGTCCAGTCGATTCGATGATAGGCTTAGATGACTGGTACACTTGTTGCTTGATGATTATAGAGGTCGTGTCGGCCTTAAGTCAGAGGCTGAGGTGTAGCCGGTGTTCCACTGTGTTGACTCTTGAGTGGTGAAAACGGCCCCCTCAACGGTGCCATTTCCCGCCTGCAGTGTCGGGTCCCTGCATGTGAGTCAGCAGTGTTTGTTGAGCTTACTGTGTGCTGCTCCTGGGCACCAGGGACACGCGGTGGGGTTATGGGACCCTTGTATACACCCAGATCCTACTTGAGGGCGACACTATTGCGTTTCCCTCTTCCTTCTGTGTGTCGTAGTGTAGATCCCTACTGAGCTTAGTGCTCACACCTACCCGGGCTGCGTTTTGCAGGTGCAGGCGTCAGTTCTTCTTCTATGGCCCCCACCGGGCAGTTGGTCGGCGGTGCGGCGGCGCCTAGTGGACTTTGAGAGGTGGCGATCTTTACTGCTTTTATACTTATGTTAGATAGTCTCCTACGGGAGTAATGTTGTATTTGGATCTTCCCCTCTCCGAGGATTTGTATATTAAACACTTTGAGTTTTAAATCTGTGGTTCGATGTTGTTAAATTAATATCTTTTAATTAGGGGTGCTTTTGGTGAACTGTTAGGGAGACCAATAGGTTAGAGGGAACCCTCGCCAGCTTTGTTTTTCGCGTTTTGTAGGTTTCGGTTCTCGTCGCCCGGCCCGGTCGGGCTTTCGCGGGTCAGGGCACGACACTCACCCTACCCGGGTTGCGTTTACAGGTGCAGATGCCAGCGCTTCCGTAGCTCCCAGCAGATCAGCTTTTGGCAGCGCTTCGACTTCTGGAGGGCGTTGAGGTGACTGAGGATCAGATCTTACAGTTTGGTAGTTTTTGTATACAGTATCCCTTGAGGATAAGTTTTTGTGTATAATTTCTATCTTTGGGTAACTCTGATATAAATCTGTACAACTCTGATGTTAATGGAATAGTATGTTTTAGATTTCAATTATGCCTTCATAAGTCAAATGTTTAAGTTATTTGTGATAATTGTTGTGTCGTGCCCGATTGGAAGTGAACAGGTGTAGGTCCCCTCCCTCACGTCCCGATCCGGATGGGTTTTCTGGGCTGGGGCGTGACAGCTAATCATACGCAGTGGCTATTATTGGCCGCGCATGGGCGAAGAGTGTGTTCAATATGCAAAAGGATGTGAGTCTTGCCAAAGATATGACCCATTGTGTGAGGACATGTTCGTCCTGGGTCAACCGTCTAGGTCGGGCCCATTGCTCATTTGCTTGCTTCGCATCAAGTGCGTGATCCGGTGGATCATTTTGTTTCATGGACCACAAGGGCAATTCGGTAGATTGCACATTGTCGGTTTGTTTCACACCCGCGTGTACACACACTGATCGTGTTTGTGTTAATGTTTGATTGGAACGGTTAGATGAAGCCGGGATCGAAAGATCCGAGCTTGGGCTTGTGTTCTAGCTCAAGTCTAGCTTTTTGCGTAAAAATGGTCGATCATTCCTTGCTAGAAGGATTGATCATTTAGTGCCAGGAAGTCAAAGTGCTCGTCATGAAGGATCGATCATTCTTGAGGAATGATCAATCATCATAAGGTGGTTAGTCCGTCTATAAAATGGACGTCACCCCCTTCTTAGTCTCCTTTTTCAAATCCGCCATTCTTGGGCTCAGATCTGGCGAGATTTTAGAGGAGATTAAAGGCGATCCTAGGTTCAGCAGCGCAGATTGAAGCTGCTCTAGTCTAGGTAGGGATCGTACCTACTTATTATTTCGGTTTCTGAGAGTTTTGGTTTGCCTGTGATCTTTTAGCTTGCATCTAATGGTATGCATGTTGGTTTTCAATGCCAGTACCGGTTTTGAACTCGTGGTCCTTCGTACTACCAGATCCAAAGGTTTTGAGGGGTTTGGTAGAGTTTTCTGGCAGTATTTTTCTTCTCTAGTTCACCGGAGAACCCATCGGGATCGATCATTCTTGAGGAATGATCGATCGTTCTTGGGGCATCATGCCTGGCCCGTGCATGATCGATCATCTGGTGGAGATAGATCGATCATTTCTTGGCTGGCATAGACGAGGTCCCGGGTCACGCAGGTGATCGATCATCTTGGAGGGATGATCGATCTTTTTTGGCTTAACAGGGACAGAACTTCTGGTTCACTAAGAAGATCGATCATTTCTTCGATCATGTTAGTGACATGAAGGTGTTTTTCATTGATTTTTGCCCATGGGGCTTTGCATGTACGGGTTTTCTTTACCGCCTTATACCTTGTAGATATGATTAAGCATGTTAGCCCCATATTGAGGGGTAGTGGTGAACCGGGAGAGTGATGACTCCCGGGATGTGTAGAATAAACGGACTAGTTGTCCTCCTTCTTTCCTTAGCCTCGCATGCCGGCGTATGCCGAGAGCTTTGCTATGTTATTTTGATAGCCGTGTTTGTCGGGGTCTTATTCCGTTGCCGGTTTTTCTTCAGTGAACTGGCTGGCAGTTGGTGGTGGTACCACTGTAACAGTTCCTTGACTTATTTACCTGCTCACCACCCCGGGCTGGCAATGTGCCGAGCTCAGACCATGTCTTATATCATCACATGTGTTGCATGCTTACTTGCTTTCATGTGTGTGTTCATAGCATGCATATGTTTGTGCATTAGATGCATAAGGTTAGGACGTGGACGATCTGTAGTATCGCCATACCCAGGTTTGGAAGCTCGGATTTAGCCCTCGGACCGTGGCTGCGTAGCTTGGTCCAGGTTTAAATGGTTGTGTTCAGTCAAATTTGATGATAGGCCTAGATGACTTGAACACCTGTTGATCGAGGTTTTAGAGGTCGTGTCGGCCTCGAGCTGAGTGTTGAGGTGTAGCCGGTGTCCGGTTCTCTTGTCTCTTGGGTAGAGGGTGTGCGTACTCAGCGATGTCGGTTCCCACCTAGCAGTGCCGGTTTCCTTCTCGTGAAACGACAGTGTTGGTTTCTTGCCTTTCTGAGGGTGACCGGGTATGTAAACAGCTCGGCTGGAAGACCATGACTGAGGCCCCTCAGGGACACGCGGTGGGGTTATGGGGGCCATGTGTACACCCAGGCTTTGCTTGAGGGCTACACTGTTGTGTTCCCTCTTCCTTGTGTGAGTCGTAGTGTAATTTCC
Organism: Narthecium ossifragum; assembly: GCA_963920575.1. Lineage (NCBI taxonomy): Eukaryota > Viridiplantae > Streptophyta > Magnoliopsida > Dioscoreales > Nartheciaceae > Narthecium > Narthecium ossifragum. Next base: position 8,575,183 of record OY986964.1, on the reverse strand, counting down.
CTGCTGAGTTTAGTTATTCATTCCTACCTGGGCTGTGTTTTGCAGGTGCAGACGTTAGCTCCTCTTCTGTGGCCCCTATCGGGCAGGTGTTTGATGGCATGGCGACGCCCGGCGGTGTTTTAGGAACGGTGATCATCAATTTACCCTTTTTGTTATAGTTAGCCTCCTATGGGAGTGTGTTTATGTAATTAAATTCCCCTCTACGAGGATTTTATAGACTTGTAACATTTGGGTTTTTAATTATGTTTTTGAGGTTTCTGTAACTAATTAATTGTTTAATGAGGGTGCTTGATGATTGCTTAGGGAAACCAGTAGATTAGAGGAAACCCTCGTTAAAATTTTTTCGCAATTAGTTAGGTTCCATTTCACGTCCCCTGGCCCGGTTGGGCTTTCACAGGTCGGGGCGCGACACATTGCATAGAGCACCATCCAGTGATATATCGATTGTATTTAAACCATGGCCATTTAGGTGTTGGGCGATCGACATTATAGGGAAAATTTATCGTCCATCGTCTATATTGCAAAAGTTTGTTATTGTGGCAACAGATTACTTTACTAACTGGGTAGAAGCTATCCCATTAAAAACAGTATCTGATGACCAAGTTATAAATTTTATTTGGGAAAACATCATATGTAGATTTGGCATTCCACAAACAATAGTGTATGATCAAGGGACAATGTTTGTAAGCACTAGGGTCAATAATTTTTTGGCCGAGTATAAAATTAACATGGCCAATTGTACGTCATATTATGCCCAATCAAATGGACAAGCCGAAGCGTCCAACAAAACAATTAAGTCAATCATAAGAAAGATGATGGACGATAACCCAAGACAATGACAAGAAGGGTTATTGAGAGCATTATGAGCACATAGCACTATACCTAAGTCCAGTACAAAGGTTATACTGTTCCAATTGGTATATGGCCAAGAGGCAGTTTTACTTGCTGAAATAAATGTTCTATCGCCCAGAGTTTTAGGACAAGATGGCCTAACTAATGAAGAGTATCAAGAGGCATTAATGCATAATTTTTTGGAGCTCGATGAACAGCGAGCTATTACTTTGGAGAACATTAAAACACAAAAATTGAAAGTGACCGATATCTATAACAAAAGGGTTGTGTCGAAAGGCTTCCAAGAAGGGGACTTAGTTTGGAAAATGATCTTACCTATAGATCGAAATGACCCCAAGTATGGAAAGTGGTCGCCCAATTGGGAGGGACCATCTTTGGTCGATCAAGTGTTACCAAATGGGTCATATCAACTAAGGTCTATTGAAGGAGGATTGCATCGATCAATGATAAATGGTCGATATCTTAAAAAATATTACCCCTCAATGTAAAGCAAAGAGTATAAAAGTAAAAGAAACGTCCAGATAACGGATGATGACAGTAAATATTGTCATAAGTTACAGCTTGAAATATCATCGATCATTGTACCAATTACAAAATTATTTCCTCATAGAAAGATTTTGAGATATAAGAGCGATGTCTTCTCTAATTTCTCTACGACAATGCTTGTTCTTCACAAGATCAGCGTTAAGTTCAACTTGACGATCTTTTGAGGAGCTAGCTTTCAGGGCAATATATTCTTCAATGTTTTTTCTGCTCTCATCAGTCTTTCGAGCAATCTCCCGAACCAAATAATTCCATTGAGTTTTAAGTTGAACAATCTAAGTCTCCGACTCTTTAATTTGGTCTTCAATTTTGGAGATGCTTGATTCTTTCTCGCCGATGAGATTTAAGCTTGTTGAGAGTTCCTCAATGTTCTTGTCGACCATGTTACTTAGACATGTTCGTCGCTCTCGGCGTTCCCCAACAATAACAATCTCAATTGTTAGGTCTTCCTCTCCGCATCCAAACTCTCAATACTCAATTTTAAACTTTGAATAGCGTCCATTTCCCTGGATGAAAGACCTAACACCACCTAGTCGATAGTCAGAAATATAGCTATCGCTCTTTCAAGATTATCATAATCTAACTTCGTGAGGTCTTTGATCGCTTGCGAACGTGTCGTTAAAACGTTACAAACTCAATCAAATATTAAATTTATAATCTAACTTCGTGAGGCTTAGCTGACTACGCAGTTCCGATCGGTCGGTTTCCAGTCCGATCGGTCGTTCCAGGCCGCAAGCTCCTTCACTCGAAGTCCACTTCAAAGCAGATGGTGCAGTCCGACCGATCGGATTCAAGTCCGACCGGTCGCTGTAGGTGGTTGGCGAGTTGTGTTTTTCTTCAAGAAAAATCTGTTCCAATGCTGCAAAATTTCCAGAAATTGTCAGAAAATTCCTATAAAATGTAAAATAAAGAAAGGGAAAAATAAGAAAGATAAAAAAAACTTAACTAAGCAAAGAAATCTAGTTAAGAGAAAATCAATTAGTTAACCGTCGAATTCCCCGGCAACGGCGCCAAAAATTGAACGCTTGCGAACGTGTCGATAAAACGTTACAAACTCAATCAAATATTAAATTTATAATCCATATTCAATCTCTAAACTACTAAGTAGAAATAGCGGTGAAGTTGGGAGTCGATCCACGGGGAAAACATTGGAAACTGAAATCAATTCTCGAAACCCTAAAACTAAGGAAAAGAATCAAAGATAGAATAGAGTTATCTAAACTAATAAAGAAAAGAAATAAAATGTTGATCAATTCGAATCAATAGAGTAGTTATTTAGAAATTACTCAATCCGCCCTAGTTTCGTTATTAGTCTTCTCTAGTTATCGTCTTGCTCCCTTCTCTCAACATTATGGATCATATGGCTACAAGCTCACATGAATCCCGAAAATAAAGTTCATGTTCCCAGTAGCATAACCTATCTTTTCTTGGCATAGATTGTCTTTGGTCCTACAATTACTTTAAATTATACTAGTCCTAATGACCATGGCACAACCTATCTTCACGTAGCATAGCTTATCTCAAAGGCAAACCAATAACTTCATGAAAACCATCTCATAAATCTCTACAATCAATCACAGAAATCATGTAGGACTGAAAGTACGTCAAGGGAACTCTGTTCCTTCAACTCTATTAACAATAAAACCATATTTATGAGATCATGCATCGAGAAGTTCACAAGAATCCAACTAAAGAAAAACCAAAACTACACTAGGGTTTCATGAATAATTCTAAGTACAATAATTAGCAACTCATCTTTTGGATGAACGCCATCGGCTTGGAATACGAAGCTGTCACCATCCGCATCCTCGTCGTCTTCTTTTCCTTCTCCAAAGATTGTAAAAAAGATGATTATTTTCGGATCAATAACCCTATTTATAGGAGAACTCCCGAAATTAGAGTTTGAGTTGAGTTTGAATCCAATTACAACTCGGATTTCCTGATTTAATTCTAGCAGTCTTATTCCGAGCGCAACTGAGTCCAATCAAGACAGAATTTGAAACCTTGCCCAACACAAAAGTTATAGATTAGGAAGTCCTCTGTCATATCCCGAATATTTCATAATATTCGAACTTATATGGAATAGTTCGCGAATATTATTCTGAACGTCGACGGACCAGTTTTCCAGCAGCTATATAACTTTATCTTCTTCAAAACTAGTATTAATCCATCAGGAGTCTCGCAACATGTACAACATGAAAGTTGTATCTCTTGAAGTCTTCTACCACTTACTAAATTTCCAGAATATTTGGATTTATACAGAATTTATAGCGAATATTCTCCTGACATGTGACGAAGCAGTCTTTATCACATAAATTCATCCTTTTTGCCGAATTTCTTGTATTTCTTCCCAAATCATGATTAAATCTGAAATCAACTACCAGACAATTAAATACAACTACTTTAGGCCTGACAAAGGTAAATTAAGAGGTTTAATTATGAATATTTAGTGATTCATCAGTCTTCCTTTGACAATTTATCCAAAATAATCATGCAGTTAGCCAAAGCTCGTCTAGCGTCATGGTGTTGACCCTTTTGAGTAATCTCAGGATCAACAACTGTTCTCTTTCCAGATTTTTGAGCGCGTTAGGAATCAGAAAGTGATTGAATACTGTCAACTAATTGAGCGTTGTCAATCTTTAAAAAAGAAAAGAAAAAAAGAACAAATTTTAGCATTCATGATCGATGAAACGACCATATATATTAAGTCTAAAATGACATGTACCTCATCTGAAATTGAGTTAGATGGGCCTGCCCTTTGAGGAGTTCTGAGCGATGTCGGCGTCATGGAAGTAGTTGGAACCACCAGAGTGCTATCGACCCTCATCACTTGTGGAATTATGGGTGTTGGAGCAGGCACAACGATAGATGTTTCAGCTGTTGAGGTATTGGGAGGCACAATAATGTTTGGCTCAGCACAGCTGGCCGATGGCTCTGGGACAAACGATGTATGGACCACAGGATGAGAGGCCGATGCACCAGAAGAAACTGTTATAGATGATAATCTAATATCACTAAGGTCCCGTAAAAGGCTATACAGACCATAAACAAGCATCTCTCCAATAGAGGACAAACCTGGTTTCGAAAGGGCAGAGTTCAAGGACTCGAAGAGGTTGTCATCGTCCCTTTCTTCTCGCTCAGGTGATTGAGCGATAAGCTTGTCCTTCTCGACCTATAAAAGAGATATGAGAAAAGGTCGATGAAATAGATGATGAAAGAAAATATGACTAGTTACTTTGTGACTGAGACATTTTATTCTCTTTTTGGTGCCTGTTATTGTCTCATCTTGACTAGTGACAACATGAAGATTGTCTTCAACTTCCTTCACAACAGCAACATCACCCAAGATTGATGGGCTTGCTGTATCATGAGTAGGAGAACCATAATAACTAGAGGAGTAGAGGAACCAAATTCCATCTCTGTTGTCATTCTACAAAAAAAAAAGAGAAGAAGAAAGAAATGAAGTTAAGTAAAGGATATGGAAACACACAAAGAAAATGAATAGAAATGCTCACTTGCAAACAGGCGCAGATTGGCCACTTGGCCTACTTTCTGGAGACTCTACATCTTCTCCCATCGTTGAGGATGAATGAGTTTGTTCCTCAGGTTCTTCAGTCATAGGTTCATCAACTATAGGTTCCTCGGCCATAGGTCTCTTGGCTAATGGTGATATTCTAGATTCACCAGTTGCTATCCTCTGTTTTTTCTTAGACGGATGATGTCGCTCAAATGTGTCACGCACAGCGGTCGCGGTGCAGTACAGCATAAGAGAGGTCGAATCCCACAGAGAGACAAGCAGAAAAGATCCAGAAATACAGATAATAATATATTGAAGACAATCAAGAAAGCTAATTAAATTAGATCAAAGGATTAATGATAATGTAAGGTTAACTAAAGATATCAGGCTTTTGATAAGGCTAGGCTTCAGAAATCACTTCAATCGGATTTAGGTTCTTCTCTTCTCAATGGTTCATATAATACTCAGTTAAGGGATTCACATCCCAATCACCTTAACCGGAAGATATGGAATTATAAACCTAACAAAATATATAAATGTCTCTTCCTACGATTGGTTCTTCCTTTTTACAGTTCTAACTTCATCCAACCAAACCTAAGAATACACGATACCGGCTGTCACTACAGGCAATGCGCAGCAAAAGTTCATCGGGACAAAGCTCTAACTCTATCTAACCGGATCTCTAAGAATACACAATACCAACTCTCACAATCGGCAATGCATAGCAAAGATTTCACGGGATAGAGCCCCAACCTTGTCTTACCAGATCCCTAAGAATATACAATACCAGCTGTCACTACGGGCAATGTATAGCAAAGGTCTCGCAAGACTCGGTAGGAGAATCAAAAGAGAAGACTATGGGATTATAAGATCATGAAAGAAGCATGACTGGATTCATAATATTAATCATCCACATAGAAATCTATAATCTGAAAATAATATTTGAAGATCCAATACATAGAAAAGAGTTTAACAATGAAGATTAAAATCTATGAACCATTGTTGGAGAAGAAACCCTAATCCTCGCTAGATCATCCGTCCGCCATGCCCGCGGATTACTCGGCCATGGATGGAGATGTCTTCATCTTCTTCCCTTGGAAAATGTCCCGAAAAGAGCCTCCAAAAACGTCCAAGAAGTCCCCCTTGATTAGCCCTAAGTTTCCTATTTATAGCCCCAATTTCTCTCCATCCACGGATTAGATCTAAACCGTTGATTTTCTTCACTAGGAAAGTCGGATCGATCGGACTTTAGGTATTGGATCGATCCGTCTCATTAAAAACATCAATTCTTGGCTTCGCCCGAGTCCGATCGATCGGACTAAGGTTGTCGGATCGATCGGTTTCGTAAAAATTCTCGTCTCTGCCTATTCCCGAGTCCGATCGATCGGACTAAGGGTGTCGGATCGATCGGACCCCGTAGGAGGGATGGAGGGATCGATCGGACCCCTTGTGGCTGAAAAAAACATGCTCTGTCACGTTTCTGCGTAGTCCGATCGATCGGCGGATCGATCGGACTTCCAGCGTATTTTCTGTTCTGCCATTCAGACTGCGCCATCGGTATTAAAATTGCCGTAACTTCCTCTAGGAAACTCGGAATCACGAACCGTAAAATTCTCCAGAATCTAGACTTCAAGAGCTTTCCAACCATATATGGCACATCATCTGATTCTTTATGAACAGGTACAGATTAATATTTGAAGTTGATCCATATACTCTTTTCAGCTTCTTTTAACCCCAATTTCCTGCATTTTTCAGACAACCATGTGAAGCAATATATAGATGTAAAAATAGTGATAAATATGTTAATTAAGGATAATAATCTAGCAATTGAGATGGTTATAAGACTGTTCATAGTGCACTTTCATGCACTCATCAACGGAGTCTCTTAAGTAGACTTTCCACGTCTTTTCTTGGGCGATGCCTTACCCTCTCCACCAAGAACAATATTTTTTCTTTTCTTCTGACGCCTATCATCTACATCAGACTGTTCAAGCCCTTCCTTCTTGCATCCCAATTTCTTGGGAGGAACAAAATTCTTGAAGACAGTATCTTTGTCTTGAGAAAAAATGCGCTCTTTGATGGCTGAATCCCAAGTCTTGACGATAACAAACTCCACATCGGTCACTGGTTCAAATTGTGCAAGTTTGAACCGTTTACAAAGAGCTGCATCTCTCTTTTCTACAGTTTTACTCGATCAATGTTGTGAAAAACACATCGACCTTTGGCGACTATATTGAAGCTGAAGTAGGGAGGTATTGGCCAACCTTGCTTCAAACCAAATTGGCGGGTGACAAAGTTTGAAGTGTAGACTTCTACTCCACACTTATTATTGGCCTTACCCCACACCATGTCAAAATGTAAATATCGGCCAACAAGAAAACGCGCCCAAGCCAATCTCTTATTCTCATCATCCAAACTGGTCGATAGATCAAGTAGTGGACGGATAGAGGAAGAATGCGAGTCAGGATTAAAAGGGCGATAAGAAAAGAAGGATGAAAAAGTATAAAAATAATCAAACATTTGTTGGAAGGATTTGGGGATGGGCAACGAAGACAGATTATAAATGGCCTCGAGTTCTGACCGATGAAGATGATAGAGACAAATGGAGTCCAGGAAAATAAGCTCTGAGCCATAGTTGGATGATCCAGAGAGGGCCAAAACTAGTAAGGCTTCCACCATCTCTCAATTGCTCAAGAGTAAGATAAATGCCTCTATATATGGCCGATAGAATGAAGCTAGAAAGAGACAAAACTTGTTTTCTAGAGGCAATTTCTTGGGCAAGTTTAATATAGCCCCTAATTGGTTTCTTGACAAGAAAACAAAGAACAAATTTACACAACCAATAGTATATAAAGGCTAAGCGTTCTCGAGCATTTGGAAGGTCATCGGTCTCTTCTAGCTTATCATAAGTGTTAATAAAAACACCATAATTCTTATCGGTATCAAAGACCGTATCGCGATGAGGAAGTTCCATATTGGCCAATATAAGTTCGCCAAGTGAGGAGAGACTGGTTAAAAGAGCGATATCTAAAACGGTAATAGAGAGGGTGCCAAAAGAAAAAACAAAATTATTATACTCCGTCGACCAAAAGAGGAACGACGAGAAAAGTAAGTTGGGCTCCTGAGCAGGAATCCTAGTGCTCAAATCTAAAAAATCCAATATGCCAGCATCAGAGAATATTTGCTTTGATTCAGGATGGTTAATCATCCTAGTGTGCCACTCAATGAATTTATCATCGGTCGAAGGCCATGGTGTGATAGGATTTCTGGAAGAGAGGGTTGATAGGTTAAGTTCTTGTGAAAAAGGCAAGTCACCAGAAAGCGGAAATGAATTAACAACATTCACATTCTAGCAGAAAAGGAAAGAAGATGTTCAGTAACGAAGCAAGGACCAAGAATGAATAACCTGGAATTGGAAACACCATCCTTGGCCAAATACGTTCCTCTAGTTTCAGCTGATCGCAATAGCTCGTTGGAATCCGCATAAGCTCTGCTTCCATCTTTATGGATGACTTCATTTGTTTTAATTTCACGAACCATGGCGGAAAATAAGATTCTTATGGATGAGGAGAAGAAGAACAGTCGTGTGCCGCAACAGTAGAAAGCCAAGAGAAGTTTGGGAGAAAAACCCTAATGGCAAAAGGAAGAAGAAAGCCAATAGAGTTCTTTCGTGTCAAAGAACTATGGTTAAAAGGGTAGAGTTGCCAAATGGCGTAAGATGCATTAAATACGGGATTTAAAGAGATATGGAAAGAGAATAAAATTAGGCGGCAATTTGATTTCTTAGAGAATTATCACGATTAGTTTTAGTTGATAACTAAAAAGCTATCAAATCGCGTCAGATGCGGTCATCTCGTCATAAATGTAATTTCCTCGATCACCGCATGGGGGGCAAAATATTAGCCAAAATAATTGTTAACCAATCAATGGTTGACACGTCAGCTTAATAAAAATGGCCATTGACCTTTCCAATCTAACTGGACGATCATATTCTATAATGTGCAGGAAGTCATCAACCAAATGAAGAAAGGCAAGAGAAGCATCGGCCATGGACGATAATGATCTATACATAAAAAAAGCATCGGCCATGAAGAATGACATGGCAACATAAGAAAGATCATTGACCAAAATTAGGACCTGGCAACACAAGGAAAGCTCATCGCCCAGATGCAATCGTCATCGATCAAACCGTGACGTGGAGAAATGTGGAAACATCAGAGAGCGTGGGACACGCGGCTCATTAAGAGTGAAAGATGGAAGATAGTGGAGAGCGTGTTGAGCGGGAGTTACAAGACGGTTTAACCGCTTAAGCATAAATATTATTCTCTTTCACTCTGGAATCTCCCTGGAAAAAACCTATCACAGAGCCTACGCGCCTGAATTGTTCTTTCTTTTTTCAGAATGTTTCCATTTCATGTAAGTTAGCTTTATTTAATGAAAGTATGACATTTCTCCAATCTTTAGTCTTTCTTTTCTGAATAATGTAGTATTAACTTACTGTTCTTAAATAGTTCATGTAAGATTAGATCTTTAAAATGCTTTCTCTACCGTTTTCCTTAGAAGCTTTCTTTATTGTTTTCTTTAGATTAGTTTAATTTAAGAGCTTTAGTATTTTAATATAGATTAATTTTAACAGTAGGTTTAAATTCATCATTTCCTTGATTTAGTAATTTATGATGATCTTTACTGCTTTCTAGATTAATTTAGCAGTTTTTAGATAATTTTTCTGTTTTCAGTAGATTAATTTAAGTTGAAATTAGGTTTAATCTAGATAACTAGCCTTTATTAAATAATTAAGTTAGGTTCAATTCAGGTTTCTGTTTAACTTGACACCTATGTTCGAACTAAGTTCGAAGGACAACATTCATATCACAATCATCTGATCTGTAAAGTGTTAGGTAATTTTGATCTTGACTATTTGACTGGTCAACGGTTAAATTTGCCCGCTAACATCCCCTTAACCTCACTTTTTCTAACCCCATACCAAACGGGGCTTAAGCTCTTGGGACAATTAGAATGGTTGACGGTCATAAATAATGACTGAAAATTGCACTACCTCTGTAGTTTTTATTAGACTGATTGCAATTCGAACTCCATAAACAAAAAAATAAATAAAAACTGGTTCATGAGCATAAAATAAGGCTAGAAAAAACCACAGGAGATCTTGTTCCTTTATTTATTTATTAGGCCAAAACATGGCCAAATTCCTGTACAAAATAAACTACGAGCTGCATGTTGTTATCACGTAATGCACAACACTGGAAATAATGTATTTTTAGCTTCAACGTTGATCATCTATAGATCGTGCAATCATCTCATGTAATGTTGTAGCGGTCTTATTCAACTCTATAGTACAATAGAAATATAAGAGCACCAGTTGAATACAGCTTGCTGAGACTTGTATCCATTTTCTGTACCTGATCACATGAATCTATGAGGGGAAAAGAGGTGTTATAGTGCTGGAATTTGTATTCTTTCCAGTGTTATGAAGAGTACTACTCACAACTAGTTTTCAATTGGCTCACCTAATAATAATTATTGTCTTTGAACAGTACTTACCATCTTTTGGGAATGCAGAAAAGCCAGTGTTTGATTGAAATAGAGATCCTCACAACATATGCAAACCTTGGATTACAGACTGCATTTGCTCATTTTTTAGGTGCAAATTGGATACCAGAGCTATAATCATCAAGTTCATGTGATGTGGCCACTTGAGTATAAACTCCTTCAAGGCCAATTCATACGGGAAGGACCATATATACAAGGGCACCCTACCCTCTCTTTGTAGCATATGATCTGTAGGTCATCATTGCATTTGTCCTGGCCTATCAAATAGAAATTTCCTGAGATATGGTAAAAAAAATAAGCTGTGGAACTTGCAATGGCAAGAGGAAAAGGCTGGTGAAGACCGGATCGATCTCACCTGAGAAGGATCTTGAATTTTAGCGGCTGGTGGGAGACGATGGATGGGCTTTAAAGTTTCTGATTTAATTCGAACTCTTAATTAAGACTAACGAAAATTAACTAATATAAGGCAATCAAGGTACATACCAATGACCAGATTTTAGTTGATTTATTAAAACAGTTTCAAGTTGATTCAAAAGGGAAGTTCTTCCTTCCGGTTGTTTTCCAAAAGCCATTTTCTATGGCTGGATATTTAAAAAAAAGCCTTTTGAGGATAAGAATCTTTTCTACTCCTCCATGTTATGGTGCTAGCCTGCTAGTTGTGCTGGCCAGCAGGCTCGACTCCAGGCATGAGGCCGGCCTGAACGAATCTTAACTTTGCCAGGCCGGGGCTGGGCAGGGCCGCCGCCTGGCCTGTATTCGGGCAAGTCTTATTTGTCATAATACTCTCTGTTTAACATTTCAAATTAAAAAGAAACTTTTTGAGAGTAATTCATTGTGGGTGAATTTGTGGACTTAATTGTAAACAGTATTATTGTTCAGATAAACAAATCAGCAAGTAGTAAAAAACAATTTACAACAGTACATGAAACACAGATTATGGGCTTAATTTAAGTAACAACAAGAGCTTGACTCTGGACATGAACACTAAAGCTGTGAAGGTTTTCATGAAGATGTAAGCATCCAAAGGCACACACATAAGCATGTATGACTTGCCAATCATACATTATCCAGAGAGGTAACTGCAGTAATATTATACGTTCAGCTATATGCATTTAAATCTAGATGATTTGCAAGGCATGAAGCCAGCTTTACTGGATCCGAGACTTCTGATGGGCTGGAAGCAACTGCACAAGAATTTGGCAACAAAAGGATCAATGTTTACTACAATGGCAAAGACTTTCTACATTTGAAGATAGAACTTATAAGTACCTGATAGCAGGATATAAGAGAGGTTATGAAACCAAATCCTCCTGTTATCCTCGGAGTAACCTTTTTCGGTGCCAGTTGGAGGAGCCCAACAGCAACAACTATATCCATGGCAGCCTTGATGAAAGACAGTAACCTTTCATTTGACTGTTTCAGCTTGTTGCAGTACTGCTCGTTCTGGAAACAATCGACGCAGAAACATAGAAGAATATGATTCGAAATCACTACATTGGAACAACGAGATACTAATTAAGCATGGATTTTAGTTTCAGCTATGCGTACCTTATACTGATCATTAGCTTGCTGTAGCTGATTTTCCAACTTCTTCATTGATGCAGACAGCCTTCCAAGCTCTGCCAGCTAAACCAGCTGTATTCAAGTTACTTATGGGTGGCAGATAACAAGAGGAAGACAATAAGGGACATAACTGATGAAATTGGTAGTCTTCCATGTCTATACATCCATGAATGCTGGTAGACAAACCTCAATTAGGGTGCTGCAAACTGAGGAGCCCATCCAACAGAAGAGGGATATCCTTCCAATCAATTCAGCGCGTTCTTTGTTCTATCAGGTGAAAAAAAATATTCAAGGGAGCAGGAAAAATAGAATATCAAAGAAGAAGAAGAAGAAAAATTTGTACCTTATATATCCCAGTTCTGCCTGCCCAGACAACTTGATCCAATAGGAAGAAAGTTGATAATAGTGCATTTTTCGACTGCCAACCACATTTCACAGATCAAATAATGATGATAATTGTAATAAACATGTGGTTTACACATAACCTTTAAGTTAATCTAGCAGCAAAGACGTACCTTTCCAAGTAAACTCAGTGCAAGAGGAGTTCCTCGGGGAGGTGGACTGATGAGAGTATGCAGATCATTGACAAACTGCAAGTGAAATTAGACATGAAGATGAATGCATTACGATGGCATATAGCAAACTGAACCCAATCTAAAGACTGGCCTTAAAAAGTCGAAACACTTTTCGCGCCAAGCTAGTCGATTTGTCGACATCCTGCGCAGTCCCAGGCTCTCCGTTGCTCAAGAACTTTGACCCGTACTGTATGGCCCTGCAAATCTTGTCTCTGGCTTCGGCTTTGTTCAGGTAGAGAACCAAGAGAGCAAGCTCTGCCCCTGTGGCGTCTAATGTGCTCATCTCTTATCCTTATGAAACCTGCTCAACAGACCTGAAAATTCAGAGAATTTAACAAAAAGTGTGCAAAAATGAAGAGAAGCGAATATGGAGTTCTACCAAACTTACCAAACTCACCAATTGCTAGTTGAGGACCTCAAGCTGAGAGCTTTCACAAGTTCATCTTCAAAACAAAGTTAGAGGACTATACTAGTGCGATGAATTAGCCATGGAGTTGGGATGGATAGCTTGTGGCAGGGAACAGGAGAAGCTGAGAGCCACTGGCGTTTGGAGGTGATAAGAATAGCGACGTTGGGAGAAACTGAGAGGTTTTGAGTGAGTTGGATTTGGATTGGTGGGTCAGAGACGGGGCTCATAGCACCACAGCCATAGCCCTCACCTCAGCGCCAACAACAAACAAATGCACAACGGCACGAATGGGCAAATGAACAGGTGACGCTAACCCATGAAAGAGGATGAGATTGATCCTATCCACAACAGAGGGCATGTGACAATACAAAAATGCAGCCCCGAGAGGAGTATTCCTATGGTGGAAGTAAAAGGAGAACCTTCTTCAAGAGGAACAATTAGTAAAACCATCTTAAATAAGCAGATCAAGATACATCGGATTGACTCAAGCCTTCTTCCAACATTTACATTCAAACACCAGAGTCTGGTTTTGATTATCCAAACCAGCCAAATAGCCGGATTATATTACACATTGCAGAAAGAACAAGAGCTAGAATTTGGTTGGTTACCAACTTGATGTTTCATGGAGACAGTGAAACATAAGGCAAATAAGGAGCGGTGCAAGTGCTTCATACTATTTCCTGCTGAACAAGCTTCGCAACTTCCCCCTTTCTAATCGCTCAAGCAGTTTCTTAGCAGCAGGCACATCCATCTCCGAAAGCTTCTTGAGGTATCCGATTGCGCCATAGGAAACCATCAACCTCTTGCACTTCTTGCTTGATGACAAGTACAGTAGACAAGAGACAGCATACTTCTTCGCCGTGTTCTGGGGACTGGGATCGAGTAACTGAACCAAGTTTGGCACGCTCTTCTCATCCCTCTTCACTTCCCGGCAATTCTGCGGGGAGCCCATCAAACTAGCAACACCTTGTGCTGCGATCTCCCTGGCAGCATTGGTCTTTGCCTCTAGCATCTTTACGAGCAATGGCATGAAGCCAAATTCACCGACCAGCCTCTTCATTTCGGTCGTGTTGGAGATTTTACAGATTGCTGACACCGCAGCTTGCTGAGCCCCCAGGGATCCGTCCTTCATCACATGCACCAACCGGGGGAGGAGGCCCAGGGAAATCAAACTATCTGTTGAAACACATCCTACCAGGTTCCTCAATGCCCCAACCGCAGACTCTTGAGGCAAAGGCCCATCAAGATACGCCAGAAGGCTTCGAATCCCTCCCTCGGAAGCCACTGACCTCCTCAGGCTATCATTGCTGGATGTCAAGTTCTGCAAGCATTCGGCAGCGTACTCCTTGGACCCCAATACGATACCACAGTCGAGGAGATTGATCATGACTCTAATAATACCCTCTTCTACTAAACTCTGCCTCACCTCAGGCACGACCGAGAGGTTCTTCAGTGTCCCTGCAGCTGCAGACTGGGAGATAGAGTCACCCGTCTGGCAGATCTCGATTAATGGACGAACACCACCATGTCCTACAATTAAGCGTGCCGTGTCTGAGGTCATCGAAAGCCTCTGAAGGGATATAACCGCCTTCTCCCTTCCCACTAGGCTCCCGGATTCCGCCAACCTGATCAATGGAGGAAGTGCCCCTTCTGAGACCAATAAACTCTCACAGCTCCCGGACTCAGCAAGCAGGCAAACAATGGTAGCTGCCTTCTCCCTAATCTTGGGAGGGGTGGCGGAGAGGAGCTGCACAAGAGCACAAACATTACCCCGGCCAAGTGCCGCGAGCACACTCTTCTCGTCTTCTCTCATTGCCTCCAGCAGGCCATCGACGGCCCGGTGCTTGGCCTCTGCGTGCCCGATCTGAAGCCTGGCAAGCAATTCTCGCAGACTGGTATGATTAGCAACCTCCAATTCACCAGACCGTGGCAAAGTAGCATCACCAAGGACACCAGTCTTCACGAGCAGGCGACAATCCCGGAGATTGAGGTCGAGCTTGCCCGACAGAGCATCGAGATCACTTTGCATCTGGAGCTTGCCAACCGCCACCTCCTCCGATTGACCGCATTTGCCAGCCAATTCGATGGCATCCGACAACGTCTCAGCCACCGCCTGCAGCTGCTCACGGCAAAGCGCATTCTTTGCGAAGCAAGGATGACTAGAGAGGTCGGACAGGCACGGCGGCACGCGCTCGAGCTTCGCAACAATGGCCTTCCACCGCCCAGTGAAGCCCTTTGCTGATCGCACCTTATCAAGAGCATCGGGCACCAACCTGCGCGCCTGCGAGAGCCAGTGGTCAGCCGATCCGCCATCCTCCGCCATGGCTCCGTCGTCCCGTGTCGGCAGTGGTTGATGCTCCAAGTACAGTACTGGATAGGAGGAAAAAACCAAGCTTCAGCTAGAAGAGAGGAGAGAAAGCGAAGGAATCATCTTTTCTTTAAGAAGTAGATTGGGATGGTGGGATTAAGTAGAAGATGGAGATAAAATAATGATTGGCCGAAGGTGGCCCGAAACCTCATTGATCTCATCAGTCCTTTGCGGAGGATTCATTGCTACTTTGCTGAAAACTAGGCCCGACTAAAGAAATCAAAGATTAACCCCCACAAGCCACTGGGCGAAGAACAATTAATGATCACCACCTTCAGTTATAAAAAATAAAGGCAAAATTTAACTAATGGTGACGAGAAAAGGAAGAGTATAAGTTACAGAGGATCTTAGCAGGTGGGGAAGAGATCTCTCGACTAGCCACCAGACGTAGACTCTCCGTCTAATCCGGGCTTTAGTATTCTATTCTTTGAGATTGGCCTCTAATTAACTACTACTCCATTTAATTGTTCCCAATTAAATTTGCTCAATGTTAATGACTACAAAGACCAGTACTGTCCAGTAACCAAAAGTAATAATTTCTAGGAAAAGACTCGAACTTTGGACATTAGAATTAGAATTTATATAGGGGATAATAACCAGGATAGGATATTATCGAGGCCGGATTGTTACCGGAGGAACTCGTGACTGACTTTGAAGGATCACGAGTAGACGGACTCACAAAGGTGAGATTGGGCTAAACAAGAGAAGACAAGAAGTTGGCTTTAATGGAAACGACGCCGACTTGGCGAAAGCGTCTGCCCACTCGCCCCGAGCGAGGGTAAGACAGTCACTTCCACACGGCCACTTGAGACTATCCCACGCCGAGCTGGCCGGCCGCCGCCATAGAAAGCGACGACTTGACTGAGATATGTTACCAAAATTACCCCCATCACCCCACCCAAATTTCAAACTCCTCCACCGTACCAGGCCAATCCGGTCATTACCCCCGCCATATCCCCACCGCCGGCAGCTTAACCCCGACGCCACCCACCAGCCGTGTTACATACCCAAACGGAACAAAAAGAACCCATCTTTATCGAACAAGATAGAGAGGAAAAGAGAAAGACCAACGAATCTTTAAGCAAGGAGAACGAAGGAACAGTGTTCAGGATTCCAGCAATACCTGGGCCAATCTCTTATCCCCTCCCTTCCAAGCAAAGCCTTTGGGCAAAGCTGGAAGATTCGGAAGCGAAAGCGAACTCTTGGATCGATCTCTACTCCACCTTTCGTAAAGACGACATCAAATGCGTTAGATTGAAAGGCTCCATTGCGAGCTGTGGATGGAGAGAGAGATGAGGAGAAGGAGAGGAGGAGCTCTCACCTGGTAGGGATCTCGCGATTCAAATCGCCCCCGGCACCATTAATATGAACCAAGAGAGAGAGATCTCGGGGTGAGGTGGGCTACAGAGTTCCGTATATAATTTTGCTGGTTTAATTTGGGGGAAGGGTTTAGATCAGATGGGTCGACGGATCGGACGGCGGATGTGTCGAGAGAGGTCTGAGAATCCGACCGTTAGGAGATCCGGTTCGAATTTGGTGGGGGTTACCGAGGTGGTGGTACGGCGAGGATGTGACGCCACGTGGAAGCCGAGTTCAAAAGTGGATATGGGATGATGGTTATTTTGTTCCGCAGGATCTTTCTAGACCGGGTAATGAACGGTGGATTCTGTGGGTGCACGATAATGTAAGTGATCCTGCGGATCAAGGGTAAGAAAGGACCCCTCGTAAAGCAAGAATATACGATCATGCCACTGGTTTGAATCAGCGAGTACGGCTATGATTGGAAAATATTTTTGATGCTCCACAAATCTTATTAAAGGACGGACGTCAACAAAATAGAATCCACATCTAAGCTAATCTCGATTGCATAAAAACATAGTATTAGAGAGAGCGGGGGCTGTGCCTGGAAATTTCAGATAAAATGGTCTCTTTCTCTTCTCCTCTCTTCTCTTTCTCTCCTCTCCTCTTCTCCATGCAGATGTCCGGCAAAAAGAAGACACGGGACAGCCCAGTTCTAATAAAGGTGAAGCTTTTGATAAAAATAGATCGGATGGTGTTCGATTACTGATTAGGAGCAGCTTAATTAGAATCGGGGTTCCTTAATAAAAGAGCCATGTTAAGCATAATGGGACTTCATGCGAAAAAAGTTAATGGTCCCGTTCGTTCTAACTAATCTTTGTATTATTATCATAAGCTACGGCATGCGAGAGAGATTCCAGATGCCCGAACCGAGGTATCTCTCTCTTCGCCTTTTTCTCTAGAGAGAATGCTCGGAATCTCTAATGTTTAGATAATTTTAGCTGCGATTTTTATGACCAGGAAGTAAAATAATGATATTCTCCTAATTCTGAGACTGATCGAACTCTGTTCATGTTCATGGTGGTTGGAAGGTACATGTGATTGTATGAGAGATCCACCTGTTTAATAGTTATAATTGCCTAATTTGGATATATGTAGACGTAGTTATCTACATACCGACACATTTGAGCCATATCTCACATTAATTAAGTGTGTTAGGACTTAGGAGTCACTCCGTTTGCTATCGTGGACAGGACAGACTAACAAACGCATTATTGACTTTAAAGCAGTATTTCCTTTATATTAGTTGAACTGATGGCCCTCATGCATCATCGAGAAGGTATCCAAATTGAACTCTTGGAAGTGGAATGGTAGGAGAGAGAGAGAGAGAGACCGCCCATTTTATGTCTACGAGTATTATTAATTTGATGCCAGCAAGGCCTAATACATGATGCTGTGATAAGATAAACAGACTACATACAGTTGGTGCACTAATAAGCGATTGATACTCTTGGCTTAGGACAAGTATTTTTCTTTTTCTTTTCTTTTTTTGTAATTATTTAAGTCTTTTTATCCTGACTTAGAAATTTGGGATCTGGGAATCGAAGCTGAAGACCAACCCATTACCTCCAACCATGTACCGACCACTTGAGCCCCCACACCAGGTAGTGACAACTTGAGCTTGGAACAAGTTGTTAGTTCAACAAGACATGGAGGACCGACACAACACTAATTAGCATCAAAAGGATGTTGGATGTGGTAGCATCGAGATGGCAAATAGTGATATCACGAGATGAGATGCAGCGTCATCAAAAGTTCTGCTCTGAACGTCTTGCATATTTGCCCCCATTATTAGTAACACAGATGTTGAGGATTAAAATAGTTTAATAAAGATTGACTTCTAATAAGAAGAATAAGAAAGGTTAATGTGACACCCTGTTAGACAGGAAAACCAGGTTGCCATGCACAAGCAAGATCATAAAACCCAATTTTTATTGCTCATGGAGATTAATGACTTGAATGGAATGAGAATTAAGACAGACAGAATCTAAGTATGCACACACAAAGAATTATAGACCAGGGAGGAGTAGCCAAAGACACACACAAAAAAAAAGAAGTAAAACAAGTCCAATTCAGTAGTAGATGTCCTCTGCTTCTCGGCCGCCAAAGTATTGTATTGATCGATTGATAGCGCTCAGAACAGCTCCCAGTCGAATCTTGGCGGAGGAGCCGATGGTGCAGTGGTGGTGGTGGTGGTGTTGGCCGCCGCCGCCGCCGCAGGCATAGTGGTGTTGGTCGCCGCAGCCACGGAGGTGGATGGCGGCCCCACCGGCCCGAATAGAGAATCAAAGAGCTCCCACTCAGTCTTAGCCACAGCCGCCGATGCCTGCGGCTGCTTCTGTTGCTGCTGCTGAGGACGTGGCGGCCGGCCCCGGGCGGTGGCAGAGGCGGCCTGGCCATTGCTTTTGGGCGGCGGCGCTGCGTTCTTGATCTTGATCAAATCGAGCCTCTCGACGTACTTCTGAACTCGCCTCACCTACAAAGACAAATCAAAAACTCAAAGTTATTGGTGACCATTGCAATGCAAATGAATTCGTGCCATAGATCCATCCTAATTGAAGAACACACACACACACACACACCTGGGCTCCCCTCTGCTGCTTCACATCTCCATCAGCAACAATCCCATCCAGATTCACCAACTGCATCATGAGCAACTCGATCAAATTCGCCACATCCTGCTCCACAACCTTCCCACCCTTGGACACGATCGCTTCCACAGCCGAAACCTAGTATACCCATCAAATCCAATCACACAACTGTTCCTTTCTATCTCGAAATTTAGTACTGCAACAGGGATTCAAGGAGGCGGACCTTGGAGGTGAGCTTATCGACATAGGAGCTAATCTGGGAGATGGACTTGGAGGCCTTCTCCATGGTAGCGGCGCGGCGCATCTCGAGGAACCGCTTGGCCTGGGCGGCGGTGTCCTCTAAAAGGACCATCTTGGCGCGGTCCTTCACGCCGGAGGTGTCCAGATAGGCGGCGGAGTCCCTCTCCTTCCCTTTGTAGACCAGCTTCTGGTCGCCCGGATGCAGCCCCGTCCGCTCCGCCAGCAGCTTTTTCAGCTCCCCTGCGCACACACAATTCAAGCACGCTAATCGCCATCACTGCTCCTAGAATTCTCTCATTCTAATCAATTCGTGTTTTTTGGGGGGATAATTACCGAAGCTGGAGGCGGGGCTGAGATAGATCTCGTGGTAGGCGGAGGCGTACTTGACCTTGACGCGGATGGCGGGGACAGGAGGAGCGGCGGGGACGAGCTCCCCGTCGGGAGTCCGCTTCTGCACAAGCATACCCCCCGGCCGCACCTCCCACTCCTCCACAGCCGCCACCTCCTTCACCGGAGAGAACACCGCCCCTGCCGATCCCTTTCCCCTCCCACGCATCATCTTCTCCTCCACCGACCTATCCCACGCTTTCTAGACTAATCCCGACCTCCTAATCCCCCAAAGATCAGCAACACCGCCGGGATCCGCCAGAGAACCAGCCGGCGCAGCCCAATGCCGCCCGATACCCAAAGGTACGCTATAGATCTCTTGGAATTCTCTCCAAAATCTCGACTTTTTAGCAATGCCGCGCCTAATCACCCCCCCTAATAGCGCAAGAAACCCGGCCGGCAGCCGTCGGTGGTGGCTGCTCACGCCGGTGTTGTGAAGTAGAAAGCGTCTAGAATTGGTAGAGAGAGGGGAAGGGGTGGGGGGGGGACAACGAGGAGAGAAGAAGAGAGACGAGAGAGGAGAGATGGGTGAGTGGCTAATATTTATAATATTAAAAAAAATTACTAAATCAGCGCAGTTATCATTTATCAAGAGTAGTGTGGACGTCGACACCTCACGAAATAAATCACTCAGAAAAAATCACAAATTTAGAAATAATAAGATTTAATTAAAAAAAATTTGAATAAAGTGGGGGTAACACTCGAAGAAGCTTCTGAGAAAAGTGGCCCGGGGTGGGGCCAGGTTTAGCCCGCGAAGCAGGCAAGAATCCGGTCGGATCCGAACTCGGAACGGGGAGCCAGTTCGCTCGCTCGTGATCTCTTTTTAGGATACTTCGCGCACGCAATAATGCTTCCACGTGGCGGCTTATCTGTGGGCTTTGGTTAGTCCATCAGCCGAGGACTTTTGCTTACGGATGGCTAATCAGGAGAACTCGCACGTGTGTGGCCCCTCGGCCGCGTTATACCACTTGATGGACTGTCACCTATCCCGAGGCATTGGAGCAGGAAATGGTTGATGTTCACTTTTATTATAGGATCATAGGTTGGTTGGTGAGTAATAACCACATTTATTAGGTTAGTGTAGTTCGGTGTTAGATATATTACAGCGTTTGGTTGGATACTTGGATGGCATTTGAATAAGTTTTACTGTCATTTAAGGATGAACATATGAGGTAACTTGTAGATTTTTCTAGTTTTTTTTCTTCTTCGTTTTTACACGGTTATAAGACGACTTTTTTTCTTTTCTTTTTTTGCATATTTCTCCCTTTAAATTCTTGCATCATGCATTCTCTCTTCGAATTTTTTGTCAACGGATACCCCCAACATTAACTTTTTATGTTTTGATACCCAAACCTTGTTCTTTTGCAACTTCATAGCCCAAGCCACTGAATGGACCGAAATACTCACTTATCCTATGCCTTCATACATCTCATGCATTCATACATGAAGTGGGATAACGTATATAATAAAATAACCATTATTTCCATAAGTGGTTATTTTATAGGATAAGTGGACATCTTATATAAAAAAACAAGTTTTGGGTATCAAAATGTCAAAAGTTAATGTTTGGAGTATCAGTTGGTAAAAAATTCTCCACTCTGCCTCACTATATTGTTTGCAGTCATATATTAGATTTCTTTTTCATTTTTTTTACAACGCAAAGAGGACATCCCAGACAATGTATTGGATGGAAATGATTTCCGCTCATTAGAAGGGTAATGAAGTCAACTACCCTGCATATTGACTCCTTCGAATTATACGAAGTATATGCTCATATCCTCCCATAGATGCGATACATAACTCTTTTTTTTTTTTTTTTTTTGTGCAAGTTGTTGCTAGCAAAGCTTAATATTGAATTCCTCTTCCTCAAGACATTTGGTAGAGGTCCGGGGCATTTCATAGCTTCTGAATTTTGCATGTTCCCCTACAAGGAGGATAGCAAAACGAGCGGGCTGGATTAGATGATCTAGCTGGAGATCCGAGAAGTGCAAGCCAATGCCTAGAGATTGATTTCTTGGATTTCTTGGATAACAAACGATTTTTAAAACTTATGATAGACTACTACGGATGCTTTGTTGTTAATTTTGTAATTTCCAACTTTCTTGGCAATTAAACAAATTACAAAAAGCTTTTATTGACCAAAAAATAATCTAAAGAGAATTCTCTGAACACGGATATCGAGACAATGAAGCACTCGTCACTCCTAACATACGCATATCGTGTCGGTCGGGAAATTAAACAACGGTGCCACGTTGCTCCGCCGACAGCCGTACATCCACACGACGTAGCGGGAAAGGGACGGTGCAATCCACGACCTCTATTCTATTCTTATATTATAATCATTTGTGTGGCCGGGGCCCACCGCTCTCACCCAATCAGAGACCGACAAGCCACCAACCCACCTTTTCCAAATGTGTTACAATTCTTGATGATTATTAAAGCTCAGAATGTATGATATATGTATCATTATCATCCCATGTAGTAGTAGTAGAAGTGATAATAATAATAATAATAATAATAATAATAATAATAATAATAATAATAATAATAATAATAATAATAATAATAATAATAATAATAATAATAATAATAAAGATAATATAGACTCACGACCAGCAGGAAGTTGGAAGAATCGATGAAGATTTCTAATTTCATGATGGGGATGGGAATTGGGTGGTGGCTCTAGATCATTATTGGCTATTTGATCGTGCCATTGTTAGCTTTTTGCAAGACAGGGACTTTAAATCTAATTTAACCCAATTAGAGGAAGCTAATACAGTCATCATGGACATACTTTTTTTGTACTCCTGTCTACGATCACTATAATAGATCCGTGCTGATTATTATTCTAATCATGCACCGTCACGAGGACAAATGTCTTACATTTTTAATAATTTTGGGGGACTTAGGAATTTGACCTCGAAACCAACTCATTACCCACGTTGGGTATCAACCACTTACTCTTAATTTCTAACACGACTATTTGAGTACTCGAGTGGGGTAATATCGTTACTATGGTGTTATCCGGTATCCCTATAGTAAAAGGATGGAGATCAAATTCATGTAATGGAATGTTGGCTTAGATCCAATGTAAACGAGGTGTGGACCTTGTGGGCTTGAGTAGTAACCCATCGAGCACTTCTGTCTGGCTGTAAGTGAGGTGGTTGGTGTCACGGGATAAAAAGGGAGATAAATTTTCGCCTTACCTTTGCCCAGTGATGACACCAAGAGGCCCCCTCATCGTTGCCCGCACACCGCTACCGTGCGCCCACACACCGCTTGTGCTCCGCTCGAGCATCGTCTGCACGCCATTTGTGCACCGCTTGTGCACTCCGCCTGGCAGCCCGACTGCCTCTTGACTAGTACTCATTTTTGCCTTGCACTCACACGAGACACATATAAATTTGGGTAATAGATGAGATCCCAACTCCTTTATTGACTAGTGATTACAATAGCACTCTTCTCTTGCCCCCAACCCTTTTGAGTACAACTACTCTCAATACAAGAAGCTCTCAACCCAAAAATCCTAGAAGAACCACCCAATTCTTCTCCCTCACGATCTCTCAATCCCTCCTGCATCTTCAATCTGTGAGTTTGCCCATAACCCAAATGTTCAATCCATGAGCTCTCCTATAGGTCTCTCTCTCCCTAGATCCTCCCATCTAGCCGCCCTTCTTCTTATATAGATGAGAGTTCATGACTTGCTCCAACAAGTCAAGTTCCCTAGTCCAACTCTAAGTCCTACGCTTCATGCTTATCCAACACATGCAATCAGCCAATTACAAAACTTCATAGCTTACTTGGACTCTTACATGAGTTAAGATTTGCCCAAGATGGCTCTTTGCCTAAATATGTCACACTTTGGCTCGAAATAGGACTCCTTTCTATTTCCGCGAGCCAAGTACAACTTCTCCCATGTCATATTCCATATTTGTCGTGTCATCCCATACTGGAGACCTAAGCAAAGTGGAATTAGGACACTTGCACACTCAATTTGCCCTTCATGGCCTAACTGTCTGAGTCGAGTTCTAATCCAACTAGAACTCTCAAGCAACTAGTACTTTCCCCACGCCAAAACCTTCCTTTTTCGCATCAAGTCCTTCCAGTATCTCAGCCCAACAGGAATTAGGACTTTTGCACGCTCGGTTTGGCCCCCCATGGCCAACCACGTCGCGCTTGGGCATTCCGAGTCCTAGTCCGACTCGAACTTGGGCGCCTGGCTGCGTCGCTCGCGCACTCTGTGCCATCACGCGTTGCGCGCATGCGCTTGCCCCGCGCGCCATCCTGGGTTGCCTTAGTGCGTGTTGCGCTTGCTTGCATCGTCACATGGCGCGTCGTGCTTCATTTTGGCTCGGCCCGCCGTGCCATCTTCGAAATCCGCCACGTCCTGCTATTCCGCATCGCATCTTGCCACATCATGCCGTGCGCCAAACTCCTTTGGCGCGTGCATATTGCTTGTGCGCCTCCCTGATTGCCTCGCCGCGCGTCTCGCTCGATATGATCCCTTCATGGCTCGCCAAGTTTTGCTTTGGCTCGAACCGCCGTGCCATTTTCAACTTTAACCGCGCCATCTTCAAGATCCCTCGTGCCATGGTCGTGTCATGGGCTCCAGCCCCTGACAGTCGGCCTCTTATAGGCTAACTACCTGTATTCCCCTGTCACACAGTCCTTTGGGTTTAACTAATAAAAAAAAAAGATCGAATGTAATGATCATGTTAGCCATAAATATAACTATTTGGCTGATTTATAAAGTCATTTTCAATTTCGTAAATATTGCCAATCGGCTAATAAATACTTCAGTTTTGACACAACTAAAGTATTTTGGCCATAACTTTTACATCAAGTATCCAAATTGGGCAATTCTTAAACCATTGGAAAGAGGACGCAAAGATCTACAATGTTCATGTTGATGAGATTTTCAGATTCTAGCATTTATTATGTAAAACTGGTAGTCAAAGTACCAAATGGTAAATTAATAAATAATGACCGAATCCAAATTCCATCGTCTAGAGAATGGGCGATGACCAATCGACCATTTTTCAGTCGGCCAAATAATGGTCATCAATGTGGTCTGCTATTTTGATCATAACTTTCTCATATAATGTTCAAATGGTTTGGTTGTTGGATCGTTGGAAACGGAATTCGAAAACCTACAACTTTCATGTTCAAAGTTTTTCTATATTCCAAGGTGATCATTGGCCAAATTACAGCGGAAGACAGAAGACGTTGTTTAGTGGCAGTTTCATAAATATCAGTCAGTTATGAAACAGTTCTGGTGGTTTCAACTTTCAAAGCAACAGTTGCAGTATAGTGGATGGTTCGGGTGGTTTCAAGGTGATTACCAGAAGCTCTATAAAAGACCAAAAAAATGAAGAAAAAAGTGGC
>OY986964.1:8370800-8549626 GCA_963920575.1 Narthecium ossifragum | reverse complement strand
CGAATCAGGTGAGAGAACACAGCTCGGCCGTGACGGCCACCAACCGATGAGGGACCGCCCACCGGAGAACACCCTTCTCGACCTTCTCTGGTCGACATCGTCGTCACTGAGGGTTGTATGTATCCATAGAAACGTGACATTCTGATATTGTCGGTGGTCGCATCTGTATTGTGTGTAAATGTGTTATTGTTGATTATGTATCACCGATTCTGATTATTTTTCTTGAGCAGAAGCAGGGACATAGCTACGCGTAGAAAATTGTTTTTACGCGTTTGAATTTTTTTTATGCGTTTTTAAAAATACATGGAAATATTTTTATGAGGGTATAAAAAAGTTTACGTGTGTAGTAATATTTTTTGTACATGCTTGTTTTTATACGTGTAAATATTTTTGTGAGCCCATAAACATTTTTGTATGCGTTTTTATGAGCGTATAAAAACTTTTACGTGCGTATAAACATTTTTCATATGCTTAGTGTATTAAATAATATTATTAATATGTTATTATAATAAAATATTAATATAAGTTGATTCACATGTCACATGTCATATCATGATTGGTCTACATCATGCAAAAATCATTTTTATTTTACATTTTTAATAATAAATATTAAAATAATAATATATATTAATATAAGTGGGTCCGCATGGGGATGCATTGATGTGTACGAACATGTCACATTACCATACTATGCCATGTGACGATATGATTCTTTTTTGCGTTCGTCGTAGGTGGAGGCCACGTGTATGTCGCTGGTGGCCACGACGTCGGCAAGAACAACCTCAACACCGCCGACCCATATGACCCGATGGAGGACGGGCGGGCATCGTTGCTGACGATGGCGGAGGAGCGGGCATCTGCCGGAGATGGCAAATAAGCATGTGTTGATAGGAGAGGGATTCGTCGGTGGAGACGTCCAACATGACGGGTGGGGTGGTAATATTATACTTTATTACAATATATATTTTACTCTATTTTTATGTAATAATATAATAGTATAAATTTTATACGGTTCAACATACAAATACCGAAAACTTAACTTAATAGTGGAATAGAGAAATATGAATTAGCCTGTGTTTTAGGAATTGATTGCAACCAAATTGGCTGTGGGAGTGGTGCTGAGGTCGACTGTTAGCGTACGCTGTCTCAAAAATAGAGTCGTTGGAGAGTTACAATATTATATATTTTATACACTTTACGTACAAACATTTGAATTAACTTAATAATTAATTCAAATATTATAATCTTAACTCACTAGCTTATCCATTATTATAATATTATATATTTTATACATTTTACGATTCTTGTGCTTATTTTAAACTTAACCCACTAACTAATCCTGTTGTTTGAGCCAAACATAAAAAATAGATTAGCTTATCACCACTTTTTTACTCTAACTCTTTTAAATTTATTCCCCTTTAACCCGGAACCAAACGGAGCTTAGGAGATCGGATGTCAAGATTATTTAATACAAATTTAGGTAGCTAATCATATATATATATATATATATATATATGTGTGTGTTTGTGTGTGAATTTTGCTCGTCCAATTTCTCATGTGTGGTACAGTATATATACTCACTGGTATAGATCCGTGCCACCAGACACATTTCTATTTACTGGTATTAACGTTTATTCTCTCTCCGCTGTCTTATAAGGTTAATTAAATTCAGTTTTGCAAGACTAGTAATGAAAAGAAATTAGGGAACCCATCTTTCATCTGGAAACAAAATATTTTACTGCTAAAATACAAAATAGGGGAGATACTTTTGGTTCGACTTTACTAATCGGATAAATATTAGTACATAATTAAATAACTATTAGTACAGGATTACCAAATTACTCGCTATCTCAATCTTAATTGAAACTCCAGTTGGAGTTGGATACTTGGATGCAGCTGCGCAGAAAAACTGAACATGTTTCCAAGAGTGCCTATGATGAACACATTTACTATTTTGAAAAGTCCCTCTGCAAGTTTAGCACAATAAGTAAAAGACTACACCAATGTAAATAGACAGGAAAAGAAACTCTCCTGCATAACTCAGATGGATGTCAAGACACGCAATTACACAGGTTGGTCCTTATTGAGACTTCCGAGCTTTAGGCTTCACAGGTCTTGCTGGTTTGATGACATATCCAAGCATAATAACTACGATAGGAATGATTGTGCCGATGAAATAAACGCTTTTGTAGGCGAAGAATGTTTCTCCGAAGCTCAATACCTTTGACAGACGAAAATATTCAGTAAAAGTAAAGGTAAACTGATGATGTGAAGAAAGGTGACATGAAAAATAGCATAACAGAAGCACTAGCCATCAAGGGCCCGTCATTTTTCTCCATGACAAGTATGTTCGAACATCTTATAAGATTTAGATGCTTATATTTAACATCTCTGAAGAATTGAAAAAGGATCTTCAACGACCTTTCCCAGGAATTATGCTATGACAGATGCCTTATTTTAGCAATCCAATGATGCGTGCATGATGGCCTGTAAATAATAGCTTTCTTGGATTTTAATCAAAGGATACTTGGCTGAGGATAAGGAGATACAGAATTCATTTGTCAGGTTGACTATAATCTCATCAAAGAAGTCACTGAACAAAGAGGGAGAGTTCCAAAAACATAACAAAATTGCCAGGATCGTAAGTTCTGTCCAACTTGTCCCTAAAATGCCTCTTCTGCAATATTACAGTATTACAGCTAAATCTCCTATGAATAGGTGGTTAGTAATTTGTCAAAAGTACTAACAATAAGTATGCATATATTACTGCTAACTAGTAGATACCAACTTTCAAGAGTTATGTACCTACGAAATGAACAAGCAAAGAGGCAAAACATTTGCATGCATACAAGGGTGATAAACACAACAAAAATACAAACACGGAAAGCAAGATAGAGAACCCACTGACCATAAAACCAATGCAGGAGTAGTTGAGAACAAGCACAGTGTATGCAAAATTGATAATCGCCAGCATCTTCCGGAACAAACCGTTCTTTGGGGAAATAGCCTGCTGCCATCTGTAAATAACTGCTCAGGAGTAACGATGCAAAATATCAAACAATGGTTAGTGCAGGTGCCTTCGATTATTCATGAAACACAAGGACAATTTGCATAGCATTGAACTAAAGTGAAAAAATACCTCGTGAACCAGCAATCATCAGTGCTGATTGAACAAAGAACATGATGTATCCAGTATATAATCCCTAAAATTATGTCAAACAACATTACGTACATCAGAAACACAGAGAGTGATACACAACTTAATCAGCAGGTTTCGTATTGTTTTAGCACATATGAACTGTATGTAAATCAGGTAATAACAACAAAAGAAAATTTGTTTGGTGCCCTACTAAATGAGTATCACATAATGGTCAAAGTCAAAATTGAAAGATCTGGAGCAGGAAACCAAGACTATCATGGTGGATATGCATAGCTATATCTGGTTAAAATTTTAAAGGTGAACTATCAAACTAGCTTTAATGCTAGAAAACACTTTTTTGGGGGGGATAAATCTTTGATGCTAGAGACTCGACAGTATCAAGGTATACGATTTTAACTATGCCTTTGAGGCAAAGAAAGTGCAAAAATCAGAAGAAACCATCATCATCCTTGTGGATCACAATGGTCAAACCAGTGGTTTAACATGTCAACGTGCCAAAGCATCGAGTTTGGGACAAATTTCTTCTTTCAGTATACAGATTCAGAGATGCAAATAATGGATCCTTGTAAGCCTTCAAAAATCTGAATGCAACAAACTCGAATGCATTTAATTTGTAAGGACATCTTCTATTCTAAGACTACAATACAAAATCTCTTAAGAGAGCCAAAAAGGTGTTATACTCACATGCCATACAGCACTGATAGTCTGTGTACCCAGCAACTGAAGAAATCCAGGCTTCTTCCCTTTCTGAACGAGCCTTTCATAAACATCTAAAAAGGTACGGGAATGTCAGAACACATGGATCACAGACAATAGAATACTCACAGGCCACACTAACCAATATCCACACACATCTTAAGCAGGCTGAATGATGACAGAGTACATAATAAGCTAAGTATACTCTAGTAAGCAACTGAAAAAATCAAATGGAGAATAGATGAATTTAGGCACATTAGCTGCATAAACTTACAGTGACGCAACCAAGTGCTAACTTGAATGTTCCATGAAAGTGGCAACTGAACTGCACTGGTAGCTAGCTCAACGCCAAGAATATCAACATTTTTCGCACGGTCCCATTGTGGTTTTGGAGGCGACGAATCAGACCAACTGGTCAAACCCAGACCACAGATAATAATTGCAGCTTCTGAGATTGACCAAATAAAGTAATACTTCCACCGAGCAGTAAAGCCAACCATATATTGATAGAAAAGCCGTTTCCAGAATCCCCATTGCTGGTATATTGGTTCGCTAAACCGCGAAAGTGGAAACCGAGGAACCAAATACAAGTATAAACCCATACACATGGCAGCTTGAAGCAGAGCACGCAATGTACCACCATAAGGAGATGGCGATGGTTTTCCTTTAGACGGGGCCCAAATCTGAAGAGTCATGCAGAAAAGTTAATAAACCAAGCAAGGGAAAGTACGAAATCTACGAGTTAAACGGGATGCCACAATATGGACCTACCCCTTTCTTCTCTGTCCATTCGAGATAGGTCTTTATTTCATATACTGGACCTGCAAAGTGACTGCCACAACAGAGACAGTAGCCAACATACTCTAATATAGAGGGACGACGAGTCAAACGGTTTTTCTTTTGTGCTTCAGTTAAGCCTTCTTCTTTCAGTAACCCATCACTGTAATTCATTGCGCATGAAATGACTTTCAATGTCAACACCATTAAAGCTCCTACATGATTGACATGAAAGTAATCTCTATTAAGCTAGATACAAATGATATAAGCCAAAGCAGAGTTCTGTTTTGCAAGTTTTCGTTTTTAAGAAAGCAGCTTTCACTAGAAAGGTCGGCCAGTTGTTTCAAGTGACGATATAGAGATTCAGTCAAGAACATTGAAAGGTCAAAGCTTGAAGAATGGTGCATCCAACTAAATAAGCTCAATTGAGTTATGCATGCGGTAAGAAGGAATTGATAAATGAGGCAGACACGGTAAGTACATCATTTTAGCTAAGCTCTATATTAAAAATCCACCTCAAATCCAAACAACACTGAAATCACAAGTGAATCAGAAGAAATATATAGCTTTACTAAAACTGAAGAAGATAATTGCAAGTTTGCAAAAATTTGCCTGCTAGGAAAACATATTTGAAACAATTAAAACTAAGAAGGAAGATTACTGCAAAAATCCACGGCAATAAGCATTGTCATGAACACACTTCGAGATGCAATTGAGTCTATAATGTCTCTAAACCAAAAGTTAAAATGGAAGAGTATATTTATTCCCAAAGGAAGCTTCGTTGATAGTTTTCAAACCTTTTCATTGCATCATTTCAGGCCATTGCTTGTTATTATAACATGATACAACAATTACTCCCTTCCTGACCACAACATGCATAATATATAACAGGGAATACCAATGATAATGAAAAGGGCGATTCTAAATACACCCAAGATTTTACTAGATACACCCTAGTAAAATCTTTTTAGTTAATACCCAACATATCATTCAACTATTTGACTCAAATACCCTCTTCACCATTGTCTTCTACCTATGGACCTCCACCATCGCCGTGACCGACCCCTAAACTTCTCCGGCGCATTATCTCCCAGCTCCTCAGTGCACTGAGATATATGATGAGGATCAAGCGGTTGGCGTCTCATAGTCGAAAGACGACGGTGAAGAATACGATGCGAAGGACCGAACATACATACCCGGTTCGGTGCAAATGCACCGAACATACACATACATAGTATGTTCGGTTGGAACCAACCAAACATACTAAGAACATACATAGCATGTTCGGATGGAACCAACCGAACATACGAATGATTTCTATATACCGTATATACTTTATTTGAACGGTTTGTATATAGCGTACATACCTTATTTGAATGGTTTGTATATACCGTACATACCTTATTTGAATGGTTTCTATGTACCGTGCATACCTTATTTGAACAGTTTCTATGTACCGTGCATACCTTATTTGAACGGTTTCTATGTATCGAAGATACCTTATAAGGAAAGAACAAATGATTTTAGAATATGCATGACATGCGGTCAATGCGACGGTCGATGGATGGATTGACTGTGAGTGAATAGAGGAGGAAGCATGGATCGACCGTGAACAATGAAAGCTGCATTTTGAGCTAGACGACTAAAGCGATGGTCGATGGATGGATCGACTGTGAGTGAATAGTTGAGAATGCATGGATCGACCATGAACAATGAAGGCTGCATCTTTTAAGTGAGTTAAACATGTACAACCACTTCATTCGGTCATGATCCACCGCTCGATATAACTCGAATCGGCAAATATCACCGAACGATAATCATTCCACCGCTCAATATAACCGAATCGGAAAATATCATCAAACGATAATCGTTCAGTCCTAATCCACCGCTCAATATAAGTTGAATCGACCAATCATAACTGAACGAGTATCGGGGTTTGAATGGAGAGCCGACAGACGCATGCCCTTCGGTCGCCGGTCGCCGACCAGGTCAGGAGGTAGAAGACGTTGACGACGCGGTCACCGACCAGGTCAGGAGGTAGAGGACGCTGAGGGTAAATTAGGAATATTATGAAAAAAAATGCTATGTTGTACGCAGTAAAAACACATTATTTTCAAAATTCAGTGGGGTGTACTTAGAAAGAGGGTGTACTTATAAAAAACCATGATGTATTTTGAGCATTCCCAACAGCTTCCCTATCCCCACTTTAAAGTGATTTGATGTCATTCACTAATACAGGAATCACTTTTTGGCTTGTTCAACCAACAGATTCCCTATATCACTTAAAAACTTTAAAATTTAAATTTTCAATCATTTTTTTAATGACTTTCAATATATATATACATACATATACATATTATATATATATATATATATGTATGTATGTATATGTGTATATGTATATGTGTGTGTATATATACATATATATATATATATATATATATATATATATATATATTAGACACATATACATATATATATATAATCCGAATCACTAATCATATTATTTATGCTGATGTGGCAAAGAGTGTGTAAAATAATATTATTTTAAGATTTAGGGAATGAGTTTTGGTTCCCTAAATATAGGGAATGAGTTTTGGTTCCCTAAATATAGGGAACCAAGTTGGTTTTAGGGAATGGGATAGGGAATGGCTATAGGGATAGGGAATCTGTTGGATGACATATTCTAATCATATTCCCTAAATTTAGGGATAGGGAATCTGTTGGGAATGCTTTTAGAATCGCCCTAATGAAAATCCTAGGACCAACAGCATTTTGTTTTGTATTTGAAGCTATCAAGGGATGAAAAACAAACAATCAGGATTTATCAAGTGTAATTGGGCATCCAAGCTGCTCCATGTGATCATCACAAAATTCAACATCCTTGTATTCTTCAATGATGAATGGTAACTGGATCGGATCTAAATGCAAATAATAGGACATCAGGTGAAAACAATTGGCAAAACAGCCTTCCAGGTTCAAAGCAAATATACACAGAAACAGCAGTTGGGCTACTAGGTAAGGCTTAAAATCAGTTTTTAGACTTGATTGAGACATGTTTCTACTGAGGACTTGTCTTTCATAACTGCTCATCGGTACACACCATCGACAGAGATGGATTTCATATTTCATAGAACTATCCTTGCTTTACATTAAGTAATTAACCGTCTATGAAGTAAATAACCTCAGTTCCTTCTAAGCTCTTGAATAAGAAAATCAGTATTAATACAAGCCGTAAGAAGGATGCTTTCAAGGGTTGGGCTTTCAGTTTCTAATAGCTTCATGGTGAGCAACCAAACTTGAAGAAGTATCGAGTATCAACACGCAGTCAAAAGTCGCATAACCATAAGAAAACAGATTGAACGTCTGTAGAATAGCTGTGAGAACCGTCAAATGTAGCAAAAAACATGTTAATGAGAAGCTCAGGCTTTTCAGGAGCCAAACTAAAATGTATGCCCCAAAATAGTAACTCAGTAACAAATGTAGCCATGCTTTTTAAACCAAGTAAAAGTAGGAATTAGTTATCTCTGCAACCTATCTAAGAAAATTTATCAAAAGCCAAAACCTCATTACCAGTAACATCAATACCGCCTTCCTTCCATGCATCACCGCTCATATAGTATACATGGCTACAAAAAGAGTACAGGCATAATAGATCAACCACTGAGATCAGTACATAGATCAACTCTCAATTCACGGCACCAAAAAGTAATACTGATAGTCATAAAACGAATTAGAGTAAATCATCAGAAAAAATAAGAGGGTTTTTTTACTTTGAAGCGGTTCATCAAGTTTCAACCACCAGTTGTCCTCTGCTAGGAAATACATGTGAACTTGAAACATCAAAAACTTCCAACTTTCACCGCGACGATTGCGGGAATTATTTGGTCATTCAAATACATTAGGAGCATTTGATTTAATAATAAAAGTTGCATAAACTTACACATAGAAAATTGTTTTGCGTAAGAAAACATGCCGGAATTTACCATATAAAACTGTTGTGCTTAAAAATCTATGAACGGTAGAAAAAGGTAATTTTGCATCAATAAATAAACACTCATGAAGCATAATGCGACACATATGTCTCAAGTCTAGGAAAGCCAAAACAAGGACATCAGCTTTGACTGATGCCTCAAAATTCTAATCTAGTTCAATTCATTCCTTTCACAATATTCAAGTCTTCTTTTGAAACCTAGAGCCACCAGTACCTCTTCTCCATAACAATATAATTCATCCCTGATCTATTTCCAACCACCAAAAAAACGAAATTGGGCATCAGAATAACTCGACAATACCAAAAGGTCCAAAAAAACAACCAAGTCGGATCCAATTACCAGCCAATCAGGTAAGCGAATCCCACGAAGAAGGTGATGATGCCAGCTCGCCGCCCGTAGAGGAGCATGGAGACGTATCCGATGGCCATGAGGACCAG
This sequence comes from Narthecium ossifragum, assembly GCA_963920575.1. Taxonomy (NCBI): domain Eukaryota; kingdom Viridiplantae; phylum Streptophyta; class Magnoliopsida; order Dioscoreales; family Nartheciaceae; genus Narthecium; species Narthecium ossifragum. The sequence continues at coordinate 8,540,561 of OY986964.1, read as the reverse complement.
GAAGTGGAGGTTAGAGGAGGCGCCAAAGGAGAGATAGGATAGAAAGCCGCCGGTGGCGGCGGCATAGACGTGCCGCGCGGTGGGGCCTCCCGGGACGACGCGCCACACCAGCCCCACCGGGATCGTCGCCACGAAGCACAGCAAGAACCGCAGCACCGGCACCGACACCCCGATCGCTGACGCCATGGTCTCCATCTCCAGCCCCATCGTTCCCGTCCAAGCCTTGAACCTCTCTCGTCTGGAGATAGGAGTGGCTCTTTTATTGAGGGGGGGGGGGGGGGGGGGGGGGGCTTGTCTAAGTTATCGCGGTATTATAGTCCCTTCTTCCATATGTCTTTTGCGCATAAGCCCTTGATTATTTAATATTTTCGTATATACCCAGCTTGTGAGTTGACACTCTAGAACAATCGGATGATAAAATTAGCCTAACATGACCCAATGTGGACTTGAATTTACAAACAGAGAGAGGGCTCCATAGAGGGGTGGTTTACGAGAATAGTAAAAAATTGAGGGTTCCCGTTGCAATGTGAGTGAGCACCTGGTTGGAAGTTATGAAAGAAGTCACGCTACTAGCCACGTGGGTGTCCTGGGTTGTGATTTAACAAACTCCAGGGCGGTTTCTGGTTAAGGGGGTCGCCTCGACCGCATCGCGTGTGAATAAAGACGAGGCGAGCAGCGTGAAGTGTGTGAGACAATCCGTAACGTCCGGTCTGCGATTTGGATTTAATCAGAGCCGTCCAGTTGGTGACTCACTTTATTTATGCAAAGTGGACCGTTGGATGGCCCCCTAACCGCTAGTTCGTACTGTTAGGCCAAGTGGACCATTAGTGGGTCCCACTTGAAGCTGCTGTGTTACAGTCACCGCCGGTGAGAGAAAGCACGGTGTGGCCTTTGGGATTGGAGAGCGGGGACCGCCGGCATTCGTGCAACCAAAAAATGGGACCTGGTTAGGAGACCTTGGAGTTTGGAAGGGTGGGCGGAGGAAATTAGAGTGGGCCCCGGAGTGTTCTCTTTTTAGACTCCAATGGCGACCCCACGAATCCGATCCAATCCAAGTAGTTGCCAATTAATTGGATCCCACCCAAATAATTGACGTAGACTTAATAAAGATCAATTAATCTCTGTTGGTCTCTTATGCCGTGTTTGATTGGTGAATGGATGGTTTTAGAATCTTTTCAAACTTCCAAGTCTTTGCTGGCCTTTTTATATCTATGAGGATTTATTGTCAGGATTTATGAAGTCTTCCAATTTGTCGGTGAACTCGTCAGGAGCCGTTTGGTAAATGAATAGATTATTTTCGGATTAAAGGATTTTGGATTAGAAAAATTAAGATAATGAATGAGGACAAGTTATTTCTATTTTTTATTTAAAAAATAAAAATGAGGATACTATTGAGGTGGAGTTAAATGAGAATATGATAAGTGATATCCATGATTTTTACGATGACCCATCTTAACCCACATTATTCTTATTTTACTAACCCTATTCTGTTTGGGTATAACGTGAGGATAACCCACTTTATCCCCGATCTAAACAACCCGCTGCCGGGTCTAACCAGGTTAATCTTCAAAACCCGGGCTTCTTGACCTTGACCTGATTCAATACCAAATTTCTTTTGATTTTGGAATAAAAATCGAAGGCTCAAAACCAAGTAGGATATTGGCACGGTACATCTTCTTGACACCGACAATGCTAGTGGCATGGTAATCCGTCATTAGAAGACATTCTTCTTTTGTTGACTCCAATAATTGGTTAATGATCACCCATTTGAATCAAGGCATTATGCTGTTCAAGCCTAGTGACTCAGTGAATGGGATCACTTGATCCATGTGTCAATTAATTCACGAATTAATTGATTCAGAATGTATTGAATTTCATTATTTGTCTGAGTTGAATTTGATAATAATGAATCAGTTGAGTTTAATGAGCTTTTTATTAATTCCGGCAAATGATTCCAGTTGCGTTTAGTGAGCATTTATCAATTCTGACGAATAACTATGACGGTGTCGTGTTGTTTGGAATCACCCACGGATCTATTCAATAAGAAAATTTTAGTACGGTAAAAATCGGGTGTAATTTTGATGCGATGCAAGGGAAAAACCGGGCAGAGGCGTGCCCTAAAAACAATGTCATCTAATACAGTCTTCAAAGGCCCCCACCCCCCACGCCACTAAAAATTTGATGCAACTTGTTGTAGTCTGTCATTTTTTTTTAGGCTTAATTACGCTTTGATATCTGTAAAATTTTGGATATACCATTTTAGTAACTCTAATTTTATAATTACGTTTTTAGTACATATACTATTAAAATCGCTTTGTTTTGATCCGCCCGTCTAACAACGTTATTTTTGCAAACGACACTACTTTATAGGTAGATAACAATGAGTCCGAGTCGGTCCACAGGGAAAAGAAGTGTTAAGTCTAACTACCTCATATAGTTATAGAGCAAAGGTTAAGGAAAGGGAATGATTTTTTGTCTTTAAACTACTCTTAACTAATATTAAACTAAACTGAATAATAATAAGATAAACGGCCATGAGATTTCTAATCCATAATAAAGAACTAACTAGGTCTTCCGAAAATAAGAGCAAATCAATTGAGCATTAGCGGTTTTAACTAGTCGATAGGTGAATGGCTAGAACTCCTACCGCTCAACTAAGATCCGTACAGTCTTTAGTCGGCAATGATATCATCAAAGAATGGATATTGGTATATAATCAAGATGGTTCTAGCACCTTGAGATCGACAAATAGAATGTATCAAGGATTAAAAGTTACCCTAGTGGTTCTGACACTAGCGTAGTGGTACTGGCACTTATGAAATCCCTAATCTTGAATTAAGATGAGTAGTGGATTAAGGGGCGATCATAATGGTTCTGGCATTATGTGTAATGGTTTTAGCATTACAAAACCCTTAATCTCGAGAAGGAAATCCTCATATCCATGGTTATAGCATGGATGTTTTGATGAGAATCTCTAATCTCAAGCCCTACATGCTCAAAACCTAGATCTAAGGCATAAAAGAACAAATCATTCATCCACACTATTAAAATCACACCAATAGATATAAAGAGAATAAAAATCATCCATTCAAACCATTAAAATCTGTTTACATGCTCAAATCCATAGGAAACCCTAAAAATAGTCCTTATTACATCATAGAAATCCCTATACTAGGGTTTAGTTACTCATCTTAGGAAGGAGATCCGTTGATGAAGGTTGTCGCCACGCTCCACCCATGGATCTTCCACCAAAGATCTAGCCTAATTTGTGAAAAAGAATCTAAGAAAAACCCTAAGAGATGAAGAAAATTCGTCTATGAAAGGCCCTAAAAATCCCCCAAAGAATGTTTATTTATAGGCTTTATTAAAACCCTAACTCGGATTAGATCTCAGCCCTTGATATTTCTCGCAGCGCCAAAGGAGATCGATCTTCTTTGGGCACAGATCGATCTTCTTTTTCCGAATGACTGAAGCGTACAGGTTCGGATCGATCTAGTTTGTCTCAGATCGATCTGCAAACTAGATCGATCTGGATGAACAGTGCTCTCTATCAACCCGGGCGTGTTTGGTTGGCTTGAAGTGGAGCTGGAGTCACTTCAAAAAAAGTGACTCCAACCTCTTCAGTTGTTTGGTGGTGTTGAAGTGAGATTGAAGTCACTTCAAGCCACTTCATCCTCAAGGCAAATTTAGCTTCCACTTCCGAATTTGACTTCGGGCGATTTTGACCCGAAATCATTGAAGTGGCTCATCGGGAAGTGGCAAATAATATTAATAACATCATACTGTAATAAAATATTAATATAAGTGGGTATCACATGTCACATTTTCACATCATGATTGATCAACATCATCCAAAATAGTATTATTTTAATATTTTAATATTTAATATTTTAAAATATTAATAATTAAATATTAAATATTATTTTTATTTTAATATTTTAAAATATTAATAATCTAATATTAAAATATTATTTTAATTTTACTTTTTAAAAATATTAATAATTTAATATTAAAATATTATTTTAATAATTTAATATTAAAATATTATTTTAATATTTTAATATTTTAAAATAAAATATTAAATTATTAAAAATCTCTTATATTGCCCACAGTTGTGAGTGACTATATCTCCACTTCAAGCACCAACAAAACACAAGAACTCAGAAAAACCCAAAAAGTCACTCTCAAGAAAGTCACTCTAGTGAAGTCACTCCCCAAAAACTCACTCCACTCCAGATCACTTCTCAGCAACCAAACAGCCCCTAAAAATAGTGGCAAGTTGGCTGACACAAAAAACTGATCGATCTGGATTTCATCATCAAATCGATCTCCTTCTTCCGAAGCTTGTTTCTCTGCACCTCTGTACTAAAAATAACATAACTTCTTCTAAGAAACTCCAAATCACGAACCGTAAAAACTCCCGGAAACTAGACTTCCAGAGCTTTCCAACCATTTATACTACATCATCTGGTTCATTCTGAGAAGATACAATTTTGGTGTCAAAGATGACCCATCTTTGCTTCTTTGCTCATTTGCTCATAGCGAGTTCTTTATTTGTTCGTTTTAGCACCAAACTTGATCTAATCTTCGATGAGGGTCCTTAAATCTGAAATGGGGAAAAGATAATCAAAATAGCATTGCTCGGAGACTAACAAGACATCGTTAAAAGGACGATTTGTGTACTTTTCATGTCTTATCACACCCGTTATTTTTGCAAACGGCAAACTGCTTGCACGTGACCAGAGTTAGTAGTTAGTTAACGGCTCACCCACCATCTTTCACCCTTTTACCACCGTAAAAGGGAAAAAGCTAGGGTTTATTAGCTTGGACCGGCGAGGGACCATTGTGGACCACCGATCGGAAGGGTTTAACTGGCTTTTTCATCGGCGACGAATCTCTGGACATCAGGTATGTCTTCACTTCTCCATTTAATGTCTGGTTCTCAGTGGTTACAACCCTATAGTGCCCTTTTGGTAGGCCCAATGGTAATGTTTGGAGTTCACATGGTTTGGAAGTTGTTTTCTGATTTGTTTAGTGTCCTATGTGCCTGCCTTTCTTGATTGTTTAAGCCATGAGCTGGTTTAATGTCCATTTCTTGTTGTTTAATGTCACTTTCCCCGTAACCCTTTGCCATATGCTTAATTTTTTGGTTTAAATCCATGCCATGTAGGGCACGTTAGACTAAAATATGTCAATAGAGCATGTGAGATACTGCCATTAGTGTGTTTTGGACTATAATATGTCAGTAGGTCACTCTGAGATCATATGTTTGGAATGCTGCACATGTTCCTGTTCAAATTGTTAGGTATTATATCATGTTTAAATTGTTAGGTATCATGTTTAGATCACGTTGAGCCCACATTGGTGTGTGCACTGTGATACACCTAGTTTAGCTCATGTTTAACTCACATTGGTGTATGTTGTCATCATATTCAGAATGAATGACGTCAGATTCTCAATTGCAATTCATCATGGTGGATACTTCCAGCATTCTCTAGTATTTCAATATATAGGCAATAATGTGAAAGAGGTTAACAACATCTCTCAAGACACATTTGGCGATTTTGAATTCAAGACCCTTTATCAGCAGTTGGGTTATGAAAAACATGGGAAGCTATGGTATCTTGTACCATGGAATGATTTCAGTAAGGAAGCATTGAGGGAGATGAAATCAGATGCAGAGGTATGGGGCATGATGTTGCTAGGGTCAACTGGAAAAAGAATACATGTGTACTCTGAGGGGGATGTCATCAAGTCAGAAGATAATGTGGATATAATGGAGCATGTTGTTGATGAAGATAACTTTGTTGATAAAGTTCATGCAAGCAGAATAGAGGTAGCTGATGTTGATGAAGATAATTATGTTGATGAAGTTCATGCAAGCATAATAGAGGTAGCTGATGTTGATGAAGATAACTTTGTTGATAAAGTTCATGCAAGCAGAATAGAGGTAGATGACGTTGATGAAGATAACTTTGTTGATGAAGTTTATGCAAGCAGAATAGAGGTAGCTGTTGTTGCTGAAGATGACTTAGGAACTGAAGATGCCTATGTTATAAGGAGAAGGATCAGGGGGTAAGGCAGCTGATACTGATGTCCCAGAGTTTGGAGGTTATGAAGGGATATATGGGGATAGTGATGAGTATGATAATAGTGAGTATGAGCCATCAATGGGCTCTAGCTGTGATGAAGAAGATGACCATACATATGAGGCCTTTACTGAAACTAGTTTCTAGGGAATGGATGATGGGGGGTGGAATGATGAGCCTGAAGTGGCTGGGAGAGGTAGAGGGTATAACTCTAATGACTACAATTCAGATGACTTTAGTGTGAGGGGTTCTTCTGAGGAAGGTGATGAGGGTGATAAGTATTCAGTTTTCAGAGAGGAGATTGACTAGGAGATTGAAAAGCCATTTATAGTTAGCTTGAAGTTTGCTACTGCAGACATTTTGAAGAATACTATAAAAGACTATGCAGTTAGAAGTGGGTGTGATGTGAAGCTTGTGAAGAATACAAGACAAGTTGTTACAGCCAAGTGTCTAGGGAAAAATGGCAGCTGCCCTTGGAGGATACATTCATCAGTGATGCAAAGGACTAGGGACTTCCAAGTGAAAACCCTTATTGACAACCACAACTGCAATAGAGTGCACAAAAATAGATTTGCCAAATCTGAATGGTTGGCTAGACATTTCAAGGAGGAATTCAGAATGAACCCTGGAATGGGGATCATATCTTTTAGGCAGAAGGTCCAAAAGGATTTTTCACTACAAATTTCTAGAATGATTGCATCGAGGACTAAGGACAAGACAATGTGTAGTATACAAGGCAATTGAGCAACCCAATACATGCAATTGAGGGACTATGCAATCGAAATATTGTGTAGCAATCCTGGCAGTAATGCAAAGTATCAACAAATTTTGGAGCTGATGGGAAGTGTTACTTCCAAAGAATCTATATGTGTTTAAGTGCATGCAAGCATGGGTTCAAGGCTGGCTGCAGACCAGTTATAGGACTTGATGTGTACCATTTGAAGACCCCATTTGGTGGACAGTTGTTGGTGGCAGTGGGGAGAGATGCAGACAATGGAATGTACCCAATTGCATATGCAGTTGTTGAGGTTGAAAACAAAGATGCATGGATTTGGTTCCTAGATCAGCTAGCATGTGACATTGAATATGTCACAGGACAACACTGGACAATAATGACTAATCAACAAAAGGTAATTATACTTTGTATAGTAATGCTAGTTTACACAGTTATAGCTATCAGTTTATATTGTGATAATAATGCTAGTTTACATGGTTATAGTTTACATAGTTTGCTATTGTTTCAGGGCATAATCCCAGCTATTGAGGTTGTCATGCCAGGTGTGGAACATAGGTTTTGTGCTAGGCACATTTTTCAGAACTTTAGAAGGAGGCATAAGGGAGAGAAGCTGGGGAAGATACTTTAGAATGCTTCATTTGCAACCACAGAGCAGGCTTTTGAGAGAGCCATGCATGAGCTGAGGGAAATAGATGATGAGACATTCATCTACCTAAGCAATACTGAGCCCAAATATTGGTCCAAACATGCCTTCAAGGCTTTTTCTAAGTGTGACATTGTGACCAACAATCACATAGAGGCATGCAACAAGTTCTTATCGAGTGCCAGAGAAAAGCCAATAATACCAATGTTTGAGGATATAAGGTTGTTGCTCATTGAAAGGATGAAGGAAAGGAGGGAGTTGGTACTCAAGGTTGAAGGCCAAGTTGGACAACAGGTCAAGAAGCTGAAGCTGGGTCCATTAACAAGAATGGCAAGGGATTACATAGTCACTTGGACTGGGGATTTAGAGTTTGAGGTCACTTCCCCATATAGTCAGTTCACTGTCAATTTGGCAACACAAACATGTAGTTGCAGGCTATGGGAGTTGAGTGGCCTACCTTGCCAGCATGCAATTGCACGCATCATTGACAGGGGCGATAACATTGAAGATTATGTGAATGATTGGTACAAGAAGCAGAGGTTCCAGCAGTGCTACAATGCCTATATTCACCCAGTCAATGGTCCACTCCTATGGCCCAAGGCATCTGGAGAACCAATACTGCCACCTCCATACAAGAGGCAGCCTGGGAGGCCAATGAAGCTGAGGATCAGGCCACCTGAGGAGGAGAGACACCCCTCAAAGATGAGGAGAAGAAACACCTCAGTGAGATGCAAACAGTCCTGGGAATGGGGCCATAACAAAAGAACTTGCAAAAAGCCTCCATGCCCAAGACCAGCTGGTAGTGCAGGTACAGGCAGTGTAGCTTCAGAGGGCATCTATGAAGGTGCAATTGAGAGTGTGGGTGCTAGTGAGGGTGGAGAAAGAAGGGGAAGGGGGGGGGGGGGGTGCCAGTGGAGGTAACAGGAGGGGTGCTAGAGGGGGTGCCAAGAGAGGTGCCAGTGGCAATGGGGGTGCCAGGAGGGTTGTCATTGCACATACTGTAAGAGGGCCAAGGCCAACTAAAACCGAACCAAATAGAGGGGGGAGGTCTAGTTGGAATCCACCAAGAATGGTTGATTCCAACACTCACACTGTAAGTAGCTTTCCACTATATGTAATGCACATTCGAGTTTTTCATTTAACTGATAATGGTAAGCTGGCTTTTGATGCATGTTGTGTTTGTAGGTTATTTCTGAGCCTCAACCAACCCAGCTCTTTGGCTCTCAATCAAGTCAGGGAGGGAGCAACCAACAATCAAGAAACCAACTGCCAAGGCCAGTTCCCCATCAAGTGATGTCAAATATGGCTGGGAAGGTTAGATGGATGATGGGGAAGCCAAGCTACCAACAAGATCAACAGGGGAACAATGGTGGTGGTCAAATATGAGGAACTTGGATTTTGGATCATATAATTTATGCAACAAACAATTGACTTTTTTTTTTTACAGCTTTTGTTGTGTTTTGGACTATTGTGTTTGTTTTGGAGCAATTTTGGACTGATACAATCGAGCTTATATAAGCTTTGTAACAATGTCTTTGAAAGCTTTATTAGAGCTTTATGAATATAAGTTCTCAGTTAATGTAATATTCTCAGAGATACAAAGTTGACACAATTGATAGTGATACAAACTTACAATTAATGGCAAGTGATTACAATCTGAGTGATACAAAGTTGATACAATTGATGCAATTGATCCCATTGATGCCATTGATACAAAGTTGACATACAATTGATACAAAGTTGTAACTGTTCCAGATTGTAAACTGCAGGTTGTAACAGTTGCATTCATCAGTGTATTTAACTGCTACAATTGATACAAAATTGCAGCTTGTAACTGCTACAATTGAAGCTAAATTATGATGTTTTGTAACATACATACACACTTAGAACCCAAACCAAATTGTTGATACTGACCATTACATGCGAAGACAACAATAGAATATAATAATTCCAATTGTCCAGGACATCAACAAGGTAAACATATAGGTCTTAGCTTTGTCCTTTAATTGTTGGTTTTTTAGCTGTAGTGTAGCCACCATCCCATCTTTCTCATCAATCATCTTCTTCAGTGCTTCTATTTCAGACTCCAACAATTCATCATACCACTCCCAATAGTTACAACCACCATTGTCCTATAAGAAGAAAAAAAAACAGAACAATCCGTGAATCCATAAAACAAATAAATAAAATTTGCTAAAATAGAATGGGGATTTTGTTAACCCGACCCGATGGGTTGCACAACATAAGAACCTTCTACCGGGGTTCCTTTCTGTCCGAGAAGACCTTAACCTCACCCTCGACCCAAATTCATAGTAGTCGTCGTCTCCCCTAGTGTTTGAGCTAGATCCAGCACTGAGCCATGGGCTAATGCTTGATTGTGACCTCCTGGACATCATCAGTCTCCAGCTAATGCTCGTGGACAGCTACAAGACCCAAAGGACCGAACCCTAAGAAGTAGATCAAACTCTATCGAGGGCAACAGTCCACAATACAATAAATGAAAAATGCTTTCATGACGCGAGAAAGGGATCAAAACTGAAGGTCCAGGGGGGTGAATTGGACTCTAGTATGCTTGTATAGATATGAAAGCAATAAAAAAGCAAGTAAGGAAGAAAGAGTTAGGAGACTTGCACCAGATTTTATAGTGGTTCGACAAACCTTGCCTACGTCCACTCTCTCAAGGGCCTTCTTGAGGTTCCACTACTTGTAATTCTTCCTTACAAGTTTTCCCACCAAGCTTCCGGGTGCTTGGTAACCTTACAAATCCTCCAACAACTGCTGGAGCCCCCCCTCAAGCTTACGGGTGTTTGAGAACCTTACAAATCACTCCAAACAACTCTTGGAGATTTCTCACAAAGTCTACTTCACAACTTGAAGTAGGTTTACAAAGGTTTAAGCTCTCAAAAGAAGACTAAAACTTGTTACAATGTAAACTAATATCTCCCTTAGTCTTACACCAAGTTTCTTGCATCTTCTCATATATACTTGAGCTTTAAGACCACAAAAAGCAGCTCCCAACGGTCACTTTGCTTTTCTGCAACGGCTCTTTAACGGCTAGTTTTCTGACTGGCGGTCGACCGTCGCATCGTCCGTCGCAATCTTCTTGAGCCGCAGTTGATCCACCTATCGACCTTCAAGCTTCACAGTCGACCGTCGCATCGATCGTCACATCGTCCGTCAGGCTCTGTGAGGAAAAACACTTCCCAGGGTCGATGCCTCGTTCGACCGTCGCTTCTCCTCAACCGAGTCACATAGCCCACGATCGATCGGTCCATCGACCGTCGCCACTTTTATCCTCCGCGGTCGATCCTTCCATCGACCGCCACTTTCCACGGTCGATCTCTTCATAGCCTGCTGTAGATCCCACGGTCGACTGCCGCATCGTCCGTGGACAATAACATCTCTCAAATATGAAAGTTAAAGCTTGTTTTCAACATATATTTTAACATTTAGGAACATATTGGCATCATCAAAACACTATTAGGACTAACAAAAACCGCTCACTTGATATCACGTGATATCACGTGAGCGGTTTGCCGTCAAGTTTGGAGAACGGCGTCTAATTGTAGGTATTAAATGTGTTATATTCAATAAATATATGTACTAAAAATGTAATTATAAAACTAGAGGTACTAAAGTGGTATATCCAAAATTTTATAGGTACCAAAGCGTAATTAAGCCTTTTTTTTTATAGTTGAGCTGAAGCTAAACAATTATTTATAGGACATGGTTCAAGCCATCAAGCCCCTCATCAGCTTGCCACACAAAATCGGTGCCGGCATGACGACACCACTTAACTGCTCAATATACAACACTACAGTAGATTCAAACTCCATGAACAACCTCCACACTAACTTGGCGATCTCTTCCTATTCCCTCGGCCATGTTCTCCGTCCGGTGAGAACGTCAACGACTTCCTTCGCATCTGATTCTATAATGATCCTCCGTTCATTTCTCTCCATTGCCTACTCTTGGGCTCGACACATAGCAAGCAACTCAGCTCCAAAAATTGACTGAGCCAGCACCCATGCTCCTTGAACCCACCGAATCATACCAGTAGCATCACTAGCTACGACCCCAACTGCGGCAGTGGGATCACCACAAAGATCCCGGGAGGCATCAACCTGTAACACTACCGTGCCGCCTACCAGAAGCCCCTCCCTAGCAAAGCTGGTAGGCTTCCTATGAGCCAAAAACTCCTCCGCTAGTCGCTTGGCCCTACGCGCCACGGTCTCTGTGGACTTGCAAAGCTCCCCAAAGACTCGGGCATTTCGCTCTTTTCATGACAGCCACGCACCATAACCCAAGTAGGTATGTAGCCTGCGAATTCTTTGCTGACTTGAAGAGAGCATGAATACTCTGAAGAGGTTGTCTTGACTCCAATCGCAAGCACCTGCGCCCAGCTCGTGAAGCAACCACTCCACCATACGTCGAACAAAATAAAATTGAGAAGAATTTTTCATTTGCAAACTGCAATGGTGACTTGTGCTTCTATCTGGTCCATAAGACTTTCTTATCATAACAGCTTCATCTAATAGCAAGCCACAATCTCAGTTCGCCTCCCTTAATGAGCTCATAACTAGCAATGGATCAATATAAGCTCAATCCAATTTGAAATGTTCAATTGTATATAGTTTTATTTGGTTATTCCTATTTTATTATTTTTAAAAACTTCTATCAACTTTGAACAATTTCCTCATACTTTTACAAGATTTAAACTTTAGCCTTTGATCCAAACATAATGTATACTGCCTTTAGGCAGGCAGACCCTCGCCTCCACTAAACCCTCAAACCTTAAGCTGATGGGAGAGGATGAATTTAATTGCTTAAATTCTATCATATATTATGTGCAACTGAGAAAACAAAGGAATAAAACTCTTCACGAAAACAAATGAAGCGAGAAGAAAGATTCCCATAACATCATCCTGGTAGGGGAGATGGGTCAACTGTGTTTTGTGTCAATAATCAAAGTTTGATTCGTTGGTCATGCTCTGTTCAGTGACTCGTGCATCAAAAGCTTAGAGGTGAGATGCCCCATGTAGATCTTTAACACCGGTTGATCTGATATTTTAATCGGGTTTTTAACCAGATCAGGCTAGATTTGATATTTCACGATTTGAGTTCGGATTGTATTGCATGAGTGTATCTACCCCCTACCCTCTAACCTACCTTCCCTCAAAGTTTGAGTGGATTTCATCGCTATTTGATAGATCAAATCCAACAAATTGAGTTTTCGTCGATTTTGTTGGTTTTCGGACAATTTGTCTTAAATCTAGAAATTTGATCATCCAAAGTTGGATTTCTTAGTGCCAATAGATTCCCCACCTCCAATTGCATATCCCCTTAAAGTTTCGTTTTAATCCGACGAGTTTTGATAGATCGAATCTAAGAAATTGGATTCATAGCACTATTCATATGTGTTGTCGACACAAGAAGGATCGATCTTCATAGGCATGAAAATCGATCTTCTTGTTACCAAGTAGGCTGCCGACTTTGAAGGATCGATCTATGAAGATCGATCTCTTCTGTTTTGACGGGGCACTCTTGTTGAAGATCGATCGTCATAGGACATGAAGATCGATCTCTTTCTTTGACGGTTGGCTTGTGAAAAGAAGATCGATCTTCATAGGGTACGAAGATCGATCTCTTGTTTGCAGTTAGACAATTTTGATCAGAATTCGATATTTTCGATTTTTTTTCGATCCGACCTTCTGGCATGGCTACCCCGATGATAACTAGTGACTATTATAGTATTTTAATCGAGATTTTGGACAGATTTATCGATGTTTAAAGATTTCAAACGGATTCTCGATAAGCATGCTATATATATGTACGTATAGTTTGTGATTGTTTTAATAGCTTTCGTAACCCATGTACATAGCTAATTACAGCTTTATGGTTAACCGGGACAATGACAACTCTCAGGACTAAGTAGATAAATGGGCCGAAGGTGTGCCCTTGCATGTTTAGTGTAAATGGGCCGATGGTGTGCCCTTTACTGCTTTGTGGTTTAACCAGGAGGGTGATAATTCCCGGGAATGCATTACTGAACTGTTTGGATGTTGAACACTCATTGTGTTGTTGGAAATGTTACCCATTGGATAACATTGGAACCTTAGCCTGTTGAGTGCCAGCGCCGCACCAAAGCCTATTCTATAACGGCGTTGCCGATTGTTGTTAAAAATCAAGTTGGATTCTTTATTATAATAGTAGCTTAGCCTGTGGACTATGACGTTGATGTGGCATATAGTGACATCTAGATTAGATGCTTGTATAGGTACGTGCACTGTATGCATTAGAGTTATTTTAGGTTAGGCGTGGGCAATGCGTTGAGGATGGGTAGCAAGATTAAGGACGTGATTGTATTGTTGAAATCCTTATGTTATCGAGGATAATGTCTAGTTGGTTGCAATGATAATGTTATTGAGGTTTAGAGGTCGTGTCGTTTCTCCAAAGCCAAGTGCTAAGGATGGTTGTCGATGCGTTCCCGACGTGGGTCCCCAAGTATGGGAATCCTTCTTAAGTAAGGGTGATCCTGCATGTTACTGTTCCATTGCCTCTTGATAACATGTTCAAAAGAGAGGTTACATGATAGGAGCCATTGGGACATCGATAGGGTTATGGGACCATTGACATACCTTAAATTTAGGAGGAGAAATAACATTGTTTTTGTTTTTCTCCCTTTCAGTGTGGCGTAGTATAAAACCCTACTTAGCTTGTTGCTCACTCCTACCCGGGCTATGTCGCAGGTGCAAGCGCCAGTTCATCCTCAGTAGCTTCAGCTGGACTAGCTCTTTGAGCCAGTCGACTTCCGGAGGCGTATGAGGTCTCTGAGGGACATGTCCTACCTTTTGGCAGCTTTGTTGTATATATCCTTCGAGAATTAGGTTACATGTATAATTTCCCTTTTCGAGAATTTTGATATAGTTATGTATTAGATTTCAATATATATAGAATCTTGTTCCCTCTAGTGTTGAATCATGTTTTCGCAAAATGTTAGTTTTTGATTGAGAGACTGATAGTAGATTGTTAGACTTGCATTTTATGCCATTGAAAGTTAAATTATTCAAATTAACTGTGGAATTTATAATATATGATACCGAATTGAAGTGAACATGTTTAGGTCCCTCACGCCCCGATCCGGATGGGTTTTCTAGATCAGGGTGTGACAGAAGTTGACAAAAAGTAGGGGTTTTTTTACAAAAATACGAATAATGAAGGTATCAGAATGTAATTTTTGATTAGTAAACTAGTTATTCACAAATTCACTAAAATAATGCTATTGTTTGTGACGGAGGCTCCGATGCAACTTGATATATACAACCAAACATGTTCTTTTAGTTTTAAAAATGAAGGGAGGTGAATGAAATAAAGATGTTTCGATTTAAAAATTCTTTTATGAGGGGATTTGGTTGCTTGTAGTGATGGCAATTTGCCCCGCCCCGACGAGGTCCCGCCCCACCCCGTCCCTAATGGGGCGGGTTGGGGGGACCCTAAACGGGTTCAGAATCGGGTTTGGGGGACATGTGTAAAACCCCGATCGGGGTCGGGGCGGGGTCGGGGAAGGACACCTCCATCCTGCCCCGCCCCAATTGGATATTTATAATAATTAAGATAGTAATATATTACCCCACTATAATTCATTTTCCTAAAAAATCTTAACCTAATCAGCCAACTACTTCATTTAATACATCTTTATTGTTGGGGAATCTGAGGGGTCCCGGCGATGCCGGAGATACGCTAGATAGATACGGGGATGTCGCAGCGGAAGAGAAACAACCAAACCACAAAAAAAAGGGAAAAAGTGGAGACAATGATTTACGTGGAAAAACCTACTAACAACAACTGGAAGGAAAAAGCCATGGACAACAGAGAAAATCTTCACTATGAGAGAGATTACAAAGCCCAAACCCTAGCAGAGACAAAGAGATCTCTCTCTATGGTTGCCTACTCTCACACCTCTCACAATCCTCTCAATAACATCTCTACCACAAAGAGAAACCCTAAAAGCACCCTATTTATAGCCTCCAATAAACACAAATCTGGATTAGATCTGAGCCGTCGGATTTGCCCGTCCAATAGAGAAGGATCGATCCCACTCAAGAGAAGGATCGATCCGAGTATGCCCGAGAACGAGGGATTCCAGAATTCCCGAGTCAGATCGATCCCACTATGTAGGAGCGATCGATCCGTCTTCAAAATCTCAGAATCCCGAAGAAGGATCGATCTGCGGATCGATCCAACCTTGATATTCGAAAATAGGTGCTCTCTGTCTCTTTGTTTTCCGAGTAGGATCGATCCCTCTTGGAGAGATGGATCGATCCGCTAATAAATCTCAAAGAGCGATCGATCCCTCTCTTAAAGAAGGATCGATCCGATGATCCTTTGTTGCCATCCTCATCCTCATGGGAGGAAAAAGTCAACAAACTCCCCCGTCCGACACATGAGGATACACCATCAAGCTCGGAAAACTCCATCAAACTCGGATTGCCATCGGATTTGGATTGCACCGCCGTCATGCCACCTCCAATCCTGCCAGCTAGCCACTTTTATGTTGCCGTTGAAGTTGGATAACACCATCAACCTCAGATCTGCCATTGAACTCCAGATCTCCCATCGGATTCAGATCACCATCATCATCATCGAGAACTGTCCACCAAGTCTTGGATGTCACCGTCAAGTCTTGATCTTCTCAGTTGCTTTCTTGCCTTCAAGTCACAGTACGTCCCGGGCTTGTAACTCAGATATCCTCGGCCGCTTCGATCGACCGGATACACCTCCTCATGCTCCTAGCACGGAAGCTCCCCCGTCACAGGACATCCACGTATCGCGTGATGATCGCGGTGCTCCCATCTTCACCATCATCAACCTTGCCATCTTTGACGTTCTTCTTGTACTTCCTACACTGCTTCTTTACATGGCCTGCTTTGCCACAGTAATAGCAAGTGACACTTTTTCTTCTGCCTTGGTTCACTGCCACCATAGACTCTGAGTCTATCTGCCTTTCTCCAGCAGCCTTCCGTCTGGTCTCTTCGTTCAGCAAACAGCCTGTAACTTGGCTCAGAGATACTGCTCCGTCAGGCGCTGAGTTGCTGAGCGATACTACTAGGCTCTCCCAAGAGTCTGGCAAAGAACTAAGTAGGAGTGATGCCTTCAGGTCATCATTCAAAACCATCTTCATGGTTGGAAGTTGATTGACGATGCTCTGGAACTCATTCAGGTGCTCAGCAATCAACCCTCCATCATGTTACTTCAGATTCACAAGCTGTCGGATCAAGAAAGTTTTGTTTCCAACAGACTTCCTCTCGTAAAGCTCGTGAAGCTTGTCCCATAGATCTTTGGTTGTCGTCATCATCGACACGTGGTGGTAGACGCCATCTTCCAAACACTGTCGGATAGTCGCCAAGGCCTTCATGTCTAGCTTATTCCATTCTCCATCGTCCATCCCTTTAGGCTTCTTTTCTATTCCAGGCAGAGGCTCGTAGAGATCCCTGCAGAATAACAGATCCTCCATCTTTGTCTTCCATAGGCTCCAGTTGTTTCCGTTGAGTAGATTCATCCGTATAACATTGGTGTCCATCTCGCTTCTGCCAGAATCCAACCCAGATGCTTCAGATCTTTGATTAGGGACTTAGAATCTTGATCAGGGATTTGAATCCCCTAATCTCGGAACCTAGGTTCTAGTACCACTTGTTGGGAAATCTAAGGGGTCCCGGCGATGCTGGAGATACGCCAGATAGATACGGGGATGTCACAGCGGAAGAGAAACAACCAAACCACAAAGAAAAGGGAAAAAGTGGAGACAAGAATTTACGTGGAAAAACCTACCAGCAACAACTGGACGGAAAAAACCACGGGCAACAGAGGAAATCTTCACTATGATAGAGAGATTACAAAGCCCAAATCCTAGCAGAGACAAAGAGATCTCTCTCTAGGGTTGTCTACTCTCACACCTCTCACAATCCTCTAAGGATGCGTTTGGCAAACCTGAATATGATGAATTAGTTAGAATGAGGAATCTATGGAATTATCTGAATGGGGAATGAGCTGAATCTGGTGATTCTGTGGATTTTGGATCTGTTGTTTGGTTGGTCTGTATGGGATGAGCTGAATCTGTTGATTCTGGTGTTTGGCTTGTCTATTATGGATGAGCTGAATCTGCTAATTTTGTGGATTCTGGTGTTTGATTCATAAATCTCTGAATTGGAACCGAGTGAATTTTGACAGCATGTTAATAATAAAACATTAAGTTTTCTTCAAATTAAGACATGTTTTTCATTATAATAATAACAATACCCACGAGATATGATTGATCGAAATTATTGAAAATTTAAGTCAAATTAATTTTTTGAATGCATCTAATCATGTAAAATGATTGATCGAAATTATTAAAAATCCAGGTATAATTTAAGTTATAATAGAAGAAAAATAATTTTATAAATTAAATTACATCAAATATTTGCTTTCAAAAATACTCAATATTGGTCTCATAACGAAGATATCGATGATATCTTTCCAACGAGACTAATTTCATAAAGTTTTAACATTTATATTTAAAGTTATGATAAATATAGCCATTTTAAATATCAAGGGGGTAAAACAGTCATTTAAGATAATCTTAAATTCGGATCCGAGCTTTGGATGGACAGCGGCGTCCGCTCTATTCGAACGGACGCCGTGATTCCAAATTTTCAGAATCCGACGCGGGTCGGATCCTGCGGATTCCAAATGATGAAACGAGCCAAACATGAGAATGGGCTGAATGCGGAATCCGCTCATTCCCCATTCCATCTAATCCACCCCATACCATGTCATCCAAACGCACCCTCAATAACATCTCTACCACAAAGAGAAACCCTAAAAGCACCCTATTTATAGCCTCCAATAAACACAAATCTGGATTAGATCTGAGCCGTCGGATTTGCCCGTCCAATAGAGAAGGATCGATCCCACTCAAGAGAATGATCGATCCGAGTATGCCCGAGAACGAGGGATTCCAGAATTCCCGAGTCGGATCGATCCCACTTTGTAGGAGCGATCGATCCGTCCTCAAAATCTCAGAATCCCGAAGAAGGATCGATCTGTGGATCGATCCAACCTTGATCTTCGAAAATATGTGCTCTCTGTCTCTTTGCTTTCCAAGTAGGATCGATTCCTCTTGGAGAGATGGATTGATCCGCCAATAAATCTCAAAGAGCGATCGATCCCTCTCTTAAAGAAGGATCGATCCGATGATCCTTTGTTGTCGTCCTCATCCTCATGGGAGGAAAAAGTCAACACTTTATATCCTAAATTCCTAATCTACATCAATCATCTCCTTTCTAGATGATTCTCTCACCCATCTACCCATCCCACCATCACCACCGCCGGTCTGCCACGGAGAGGGGTTGCTGCCACCCCCAAACACCCATTCCAGCCTTCCAGGTGGTTTTACTGGAGCAGCTACCACGGGGTCAATACTAAATTACAAATGATGCATAGGTACGGATTAAGACACCATTCTCAACTCTCAAGTACCCACTTGCATATCTACAGTAGGATCCTCTCATATTCCACACCAACCCGAGGAACGAACCATCCTTTGCAGCCATCCATGTGACATCAAAACCTCTTCCTTTGTTTACATATTTAGGACCATATACATATATAGTATCATGCTATTATCCAAGATATCCTCCCTTCAATTATGCCTGTCACTACGATCTATAACTCTCTTTTTTTTTGTCCTATTCCGCAATCCCTCTATATTTAATAATAACGTGGGCACAACATTCATGTATATTTGTTGATTTTAGATGTCCTCTTCTTTCTTTAGGTGTTGTTGCCACCCAACATGAGCTTTTTTTCGTGTTATTCTCCTTTCATCTATAGTATCTTATGTGGCCACAGCTTTCATGTGCACTTGCTGATAAATATTAGGGTTAATGTCGTCAAGATTCATTTATTTTGAATGTCACTGTTGAGTTGGAGTTTTGATTTTATAATTTTTTTTATTTTAAATTACTGAATATGTATCTTTTCATTCTAAAATAGGCTGAGTTATGTCTGATCAAGGAGAAGATCATAGCTCTGGTCCAACTCCTACTTCTAACCCATGTCCTCCTTCATATCCATCTCATGTTTCAAATCCAACTGCTTCAAATTCAACTCATGAGTCACCTAAAAAGAGAAAATTGACATCCGTGGTTTGGAATGATTTTGAGAAAGTTAAGATAGATGGGAAGGACTTTGCTATTTGTAAGGCATGTAAGATAAAACTCAAAGCATGAAGTAAGAATGGAACAAAAGGTTTGCATGAACACTTGGGGAGGTATAAAAAGCTTAAGAGGGTGGATATAAGGAAACAAATTTTGCAAGCTAATCAGAAAAGAAGTGAACAAATAGAGTATCACACTTTTGTTTTTGATCAAGATGCCGCACGGCATGAGCTTGCTGCTATGATCATTGAGCATGAATATCCTCTCTCCATAGTTGAGCAGAAACGTTTCAGGAGATTTGTTAATGTAATCCAACCTTTGTTCAAGCAAGTTTCAAGAAATACAGTGAAGAGTGATATTCTAAAAATTTATGAATGTGAGAAAAAAATGACATACAAGTTGTTGGAGAACCTCACTAGTAGAGTTGCCATTACCTTTAACATGTTGACTTCAAACCATACTATGAAAGGCTTTATTGCAGTTACCGCTCATTTCATTGATGAGTCATGGATTTTGCAAAGCAGAATTTTAAAGTATGTTTGAATACTTGCGATTGTTTCTTCTTTTTATCTTCTTTTTACTAGAAACTAATCAATTCTTTTGTTGTTTAGTTTTATCTATGTGCCTTCTCCACATAATAAGGAAGTTTTGTGTGATGCACTTATTAATTGCTTATTGGATTGGAATATTGACCGAAAGTTGTCTACAAATACTTTGGACAATTGCACAACAAATGATGCCATTTGATGATGATGCATAATGTTATATTTTTATCCCTTAATATTTAGTCTCCTATGCTTATTTGGTACCTAAATACACTCATTATTCTTATATTTTGATTTAGGATGCAATTAAGTCCTTAAGTTTGAAAAGAAGATGAAAAGAGTATATGAATCAACTTTAAAGATTAAACTGTATCTATTCATGAAGAACCAGATCATGTGCCATATATGGTTGGAAAGCTCTTGAAGTCTAGTTTCTGGAGAATTTTACGGTTCGTGATTCCGAGTTTCCTAGAAGAAGTTACGTCAATTTTAGTACCTATGACGCAGTCTGGATGGCAGAACAGTAAATACTCTGGAAAGTCCGATCGATCCGACACCAAGAGTAGGATCGATCCGTCTATGCAGAAACCTGACAGAACGCATACTTTTCAGCTATACACAGTCCGATCGATCCCTCTATCCATCCTACTGAGTCCGATCGATCCGACACCTATAGTCCGATCGATCGGACTCGGGTGTAACCAGAAATTGAAGATTTTGATGAGTAGGATCGATCCGACACCCATAGTGGGATCGATCCTACTTTCCCAGTGAAGAAAAGCAACGGTTTTGATCTAATCCGGGGATGGATACACTTAAGGCTATAAATAGGACTCTTTCTAGGGGTTTGTGGGGGGATTCCTAGACACTTTTGGCTGCCCTTTCTACTCTTTTATATTTTTCCTAGGTTTTCTCTTGTTTATTAGAATCTTTTGAGGATTGTTCTCGATGGCCCTGCGTGGCTAAATCTTGATCCTTGGTCGAGGAGACTGAAACCTCGGAATCAATGAAACTGTGAGATCTAATCTATTTTTATTGTTCAGTTTATAGTTGAGTATTAGATGTTCTTCTGTGATTAGATGTTCATGGTTGTCTTGTCTAATTGCTAGGAGGCCTACTAGTTTATTATTCATGGTAATCTACTGCTAGGTTGGATACAAATCCGTAATTGTTTGATCCCTCTAACCTGCGAAGCAACTGAGATCTATTGATTTACTGTGTTTCAGAGATTAATAGACCTTAGGAAGAATATTCGACTAGATTAAATGCAACCGCTTGTGCTTGTGTTGTCTAGCTTTATCGATCTCCCTATTCTTAATGCTGCTACTAGATTAAATCTACATCACTTGTCTCAGGTTGTTTAGTAGTTAGTGTTAATTGGATCGCTTGTTTCTAATTAACTATGATTGAGGAGAGATTCGAATTTAATTCGAACGGTGAATATTCATGGTATGAATTGATTGATACTTGCATCAATGATCAGTTGTTGGATTCCAATGGTGGATGTTGACTCAAACCAAGGTTTGTTCTCTTGATTTAATTCAATTCTTCGCTTTAGATTATTTCTTTACTGTTTTCCTCACGTTTAAAACCCTCCATCTTTGTTCACTAAGCACAAAACTAGGCTAAACACTATTCGTGGGATCGACTCGTACTCGCATTACTACATTTATCTTAAGGAGTATTGGTTTCATTTTTGAGTGCCTGCGACAGCACATCAAATTTTGGCGCTGTTGTCGGGGAGTGATTCTAGTTGATTTTTGTGCTTATAGTGATCTTTATTTTCATTAAAAAAAAATTACTTCGTTTATTAGTGCTTTAGCATAGAATTTTTATTTATCTTCATTACTCTAGACCGTTTCTTGATTTATTTTTCTTGGTTTATTGGAGTCTTCTTAACTGTTTATGAGTATAGCTCGATCGTTGAATCAAGAAAAATTGCAGTACGATCCAGAGATAGAAAAAACTTTACACAGGTTAAGGAGGGAAGCTCGGATAAATTTTGAGGAGGACGATTTGGCTTTCAACCAACTATTTGGTAGCGATTCTGAATTAAAAGAGGAAGAAGTCATGGCGGGAAATCGGACTTTGAAAGAGCTTGCAGCCCCAGATTTGAATCAACAACCCTTATGCATTACATTCCCTACTTTGGATGTTGCTACTACTTTTGAATTGAAATCGAGACTAATACATCTCTTATCCACTTTTCATGGACTTGCAGGTAAAGATCCTCACAAGTATTTAAAGGAGCTTCATGTTGTGTGCACAAGTATGAAACCCATGGGGGTGACTGAAGATCAAATCAAATTAAGAGCCTTCCTATTTTCTTGAAAGGATTCGGCTAAGGATTGGCTTTATTATTTACCCTCTAGGAGTATTACCATATGGAACGAGATGAAGAGGTTGTTTTTGGAGAAATATTTTCCAGCCTCAAGAGCGGCCAACATTAGAAAAGAGATATGTGGTGTAAGACAACATAACGGAGAATCTCTACATGAGTATTGGGAACATTTCAAGAAATTATGTGCAAGCTGTCCCCATCATCAAATTAGTGAGCAATTACTTATCCAATATTTTTTTGAGGGCTTACTAACCACTGACAGGCGTATTATTGATGTCGCTAGTGGAGGAGCTTTGGTGGATAAAACTCCTGAAGCCGCAATGAACTTGATTGCAAATATGGCGGCTAATTCTCAACAATTTAATACAAGACTTGATTCTTATTCGAAACATGTTAATGAGGTAAATGTTTCATCTCTTGAACAACAGATTGCAAGTCTAACTTCTCTTGTTCATCAATTGGTTGTAGGTAATATGCAAACAGCGAAGGTTTGCGGGATTTGTTCAGTGGCAGGACATCCAACTTGTGAGGACCCGCCCCTCTATCCCCGTGGCTTGTTGTTGACCCCAAGGGCAATTTGGGAAATTATGCCTTGGCGATCGTTTCACACTGGGTGTGCACACACAGACCTTGTTTGGTGCTTGTGTTTGTTTAGAAAGGTTAAGTGGACCCGAGATCGGAAGTTCTGGGCTTGGGCTTGTATTTCAGCCCAAGTTTGCCTTTCTGGGCAGAGGAGATCGATCCCTTTGTCAAGGAAGATCGATCTCACTTGCCCTTGAAGTCGTTGGCGGTGGAGTTCGAAGGACGGCCACGGCGATGACCGTCGCTTCCCCTGTCAGGGGAGGGGAGACTTTTGCTCCCCTCCTTCGCCTTTCCCCCGCCTTCGCCGGCTTTTCCCCGGCCTTATCCCCATCCCCTCATTCCTTTCTTTCTCTTCTTCTTTCTTCTTCCTCCCGGCTCTGTTTTCTTCCCCTGTTCCAGCAGCCCCTTCCTCCTCCGTTCTCCCTCCTCCGGCCACCGTTTCTGGAGCTTGAAGGCTCGTTGGAACCGTGACGGCGTGAGGAAGATCCTAGGCTAGGCTTCGCAGATCGAAGCAGGTTTGTGGAGGTAGGGTTCTTACTCAAAAACTCCGGCTATTTAAAGGTTTGAAATCCGGTTTTGATTTCGTTAGATCCCCTTGTGGAGTTGATGATTTCCGATTTTGAAGCCATGAGTAGCTTCGTGGTTCTTAGATCTACCAGTCCATCAAGTTTGATGAGGAATGGTTGTGGTGTCCGGCGGTATTCTTCGCCGTCCGGCCACCGGTGAACCCATTGGGATCGATCTCATATGGTTGAGATCGATCTCTTTGGGGGTGGCACGCCCCGCCCGAGCGGGATCGATCTCCCTGAGGTTGGGAGATCGATCTCTTAGCGGTGGGCTGAGGTGTCTCTTGGGTCACGACCCAGATCGATCTCAATATGAGTGGAGATCGATCCTGTTGGAGGACCGGTGTGGTTGCTTCCTAACTCAAGGAAGATCGATCTCATTGTTGCATGAGATCGATCCCCTTTGAGGCAGGGAAGGTTTTTACTTGTTTTAAATGCTGTTTTGCCCTCGAGGCTTACCATGTTCTCTCATACTGCATAATTGCTTATTTATTACTGTTTTGTGGTGAACCGAAGGAGTCATGACCCTCGGGAGTGTTTAGTATAAATGGGCCGAAGGTGTGCCCCTGCTGTGTTGTTTGTTACTATCTTCCTTATTCATATCCTGCCCTGTTCCCTGTGCATTAGACATGCTAGGTTAGACTGGGTGGGGTTGACCCGTGGACTTCGGTGATTAAAGGCTAAGTGGTGGATGCCGTTACCCGACTTGTGTCCCCATACTGGTGTCCAGCATGGGCAAGGGTGTCCTACAGGTATCGTCTGGCCCACCCTGTGACAAGGACAGTCGGAGGTAGCCCAGTCCTCATGCAGTGGCTATCGGAGGGACGTACGTTGGACAAGAACCCTGGGGGGGGGGGGGGAAATCGATGGGATCGATGGACTCCCTGGCTAGACTTAATCTTTGGTCGGGAGTTAGGGGTCGTGTTGACTTTGCTGCTTGGAGTACTGAGAGATGGTAGTCTTAACCACGGTCGTTCCGTCAAGTGTGGAGATCCCGCTTGGAGAAGGGTGTCCTACTAGTAGCGCCATGTCCACCCTGCGACAGGGATTGTCGGAGTTGCCCACCCCTGAGCAGTGGTTGTCGGAGGGGCGTACTTGGGACAGGAGCCCTTCGAGTTATTGACGGGATTTATGGGATCCTTGGCAAGCCTCAGTACTTGGCACAGAGCTTGTTCGTTTGGGTTGGCCTTCTTAGCGAGAGTGGTAGAGTAGGACCCTGCTGAGCTGTTGCTCATTCCTACCTGGACTGTGTTGTTTGCAGGTGCAGGTCCCAGCTCCTCTCCGGTGCTTCCCCCTCGGTCGTCCCGTGGCAGCGCGCCGGCTCCTGGCCATGTCTGAGGGTCATGAGGGTTTTCTTTGTGCCTTTGTTGAGACCCCGGTGGGTGTTGTAGCTTTTTGGAGACTGTGTTGATCCCTTGTGAATCTGTTGTATTAGAACCCTTGTGTAACTCTGTTGTATCCGTTAGTAATAGATGTTGTTAGTTTGCTTCCGCCTTGTTCTTGTTGTCAACTGTTTCCGCCAGTTGAGGCTAGTAGTTGTAGGTCTTTCCCCCTCGTGTCCCGGCCCGGTTTGGTGTCCGCGGGTCGGGGCGCGACACAACCGATATGTGCCCACCTCTTCAAGAGGAACCTATTGAACAAGTAAATGCAGCGGGGAGTTTCCCTGGACTACCACAAAGGAAGTATGATCCATATTCAAACACGTATAATCCGGGATGGAGGGATCACCCCAATCTCAACTATGGGAATCCACAAGTAAATCAGCCCACAACTCAATTTCGCCCAACCGGCCAGCAGTATCAGCAATATAGACCGTTATACCCTCCGAGACCACAACCAAACCCAACTTCTAATTCTGGTATGTCTTTAGAAGATATAGTTAAATCTCTTGCTACTAATACTTTGCAATTTCAACAGGAGACGAAGACTAGTATCCAAGGTTTGGAACATCAGGTGGGTCAGATGGCGACTGCAATTAGCAAGCTAGAGGCGTAAAGTTCGGGAAAATTACCCTCTCAAACGGTAATAAATCCAAGAGAGAATGCAAGTGCAATCATTTTGAGAAGTGGTAAAGAGGTTGAGACCCCAGTAAAGGAAGTCCCTGCATCGTCGGAGCAAGGAAAAGAGCAAAACATTTTTACAGACAAAGACTTTCTCGATGACGATGACGTACCTAAGCGTAAGTTTCCACCTCTTTTTTATTATAAACCAGTGCCTCCTTTTCCTCAGGCTTTAACAAAATCAAGAAAATATGAGAAGAATTCAGATCTATGTGAGACTTTTCGCCGATGCGAGGTAAATATTCCGCTCTTAGATGCTATTAAACAAGTACCTCATTATGCTAAATTCTTGAAAGATTTGTGTACAATTAAGAAGAAACAGAAAGTTAAAGGATGTGAGAAGGTGAAAGTAGGGGAAAATGTTTATGTAATTCTTCAAAGAAAAATTCCTACAAAGTGTAAAGATCCAGGTATGTTTACTATCCCATGTACAATTGGTAACACCAAATTTGAGAAGGCCATGTTAGATCTAGGAGCTTCTATCAATGTCATGCCATATTCTATATATGCTTCTTTAAAACTTAGACCTTTGAATGAAACTGGTGTTGTGATTCAATTGGCTGACAGATCTAACGCCTATCCTAAAGGTGTAGTTGAAGATATTCTTGTGCAAGTTAATGATTTAGTTTTCCCTGCTTATTTTTATGTGCTTGATATGGAGAACGATGATCATAGTACTCCTATTTTGTTGGGAAGACCATTTTTAAAGACATCCAATACTAAGATAGATATGCGTAGTGGCATACTTACCATGGAATTTGATGATAAAATTGTTAAGTTTGAAATATATGATGCCAAGAAATATCCTACTGATGATTGTCATGTTTATTCTATTGATGTGAGGAAATTGGAAGTTGCGGTTGGAGATGCTTTGAGGGAGTGTCTACAGAAGGCAGATGAAGAAGCTATCCAGCCATGTCCAGTCAACCGCGAGAAAGATTCGGTCGACCGCTGAGGATACCAGGAGCATTTATTCGATGAACCTCCTCCGACTGAAGTTGAAAGCATTCCTAGTACGTCGCGAGGTATTTTTCCTATGACTATTTCATCTTCATTAGTGGTTAAAAAGGAGATGACCTTAGTAGATATTTTCATATCTCGACGGATTTATTTTCGATCATGTAATCTTGACATCCTTGACAATCCGAACGACGACATTCTTAATAGGTCAATGGATGATTCGATTATATTTGAGCATAATGTTGACTCCTTTCTTTCTGATCACCAGGATGAGATGCATTTCTGTTTGAGAGATCTAGCTATCTTGTTTACTGGTGTGAGTATGGAAAAGCTAACTCTCATTTTTGAAAAATACCACTTGGACTCTTATGCTAAATTAACCTTGGTGGCACTATTGAGGTCAAATATTCAGATTATAGCACCCAGTGATTTTGCATCCCATCATGTTATAGAACGTCCACTGAGGGCACGATTTAAAAATCTCTATATTGTATAGAGTGGTTTAGTTTGCTTTATTTGCTTTAGTGTGTGCTTGAGCGTGCTTGAGTTATTTTTAGGTTGTGTGCTTGCATTTTGCTTTTGCTTTGCTTTGCTTTTGTTTTTAGGTGATCGAGCATTCCCTATCATACCTGAAGAATTCGCCCAGCCATGGTGGTTACGGAAATTCAAAGTTTGGCAACTCCCACAGTATTCAAAGAAGAAAGCATGAAGTCGAGCCAATGACAATAAACAAAGGCACTGCTTGGGAGGCAACCCAAGGGGAGTTCGTTCCTTTCTCTTTTTATTTTCGCATTTCCATTTTAGTTATATTTACCTTTTCTTTGCATTCCACCTTACATTGGGGACAATGTCAGTTTCAAGTGTGGGGGAGGAGATCTAGGAGATCTAGGTTGCATATGCCATGAGCAAGAATTAGTTAAGCTTGACATATTCATAACATGATTGAATGAGTAATTTTGCGACTTAGAATTAATTAGTTCAGTTATTTTCTTTGAGATGGTAGTAACTAAATGAGTAGACAAAAGCTGGTGAGATTTTGAGCCTTTAGACTGACACATTCATATCAGTCTCACTAATTTCTTTCATGAGAGATATTCTTCCATGGATTTGTTTCTCTAGAACTTGCTTTGATTCTATTCGATGTCACATTGACACATGTATACATGAGCATGATTAAGGCCATTTTTGTTTTAAGCAACATAAGCCAAATAGCCTACCTTGTAATTAATTTTTCCTTTTGCTAAACCCCTTTGAGCTTTATTGACTTTATTGTTAACCCACATTACAAGCTTTAAACCTGAAAAGTAATGCCAATGCCCAAGTCCTAGGACTAGTGGAGCATTGATCATCATTATGTCATGTATGGGTGCAAAAGTTCAAGTGTGGGGGTGTTTGGATTTGTGGTATGGCTATATTTGAAAAAGAAAAAAAAAGGAAAAGAAAGAAAAAAGAAAATGAAGGAGGAAACTGTTTCTCATGTTACAATATGTGTTTATGAATCCTCCCAATAGTTCTATATGATTTCTACAAAAGTTGGAAGTTCTTGCAAAAGATTGTTCCCTGTTTCGGTTAAAAAGTATTCCATTGAACAATCTCTTTGCCAATGGGCTTATTTGGTTGCTGAGTAGTGAGCTGAAGTGAAGTGACTTCTGGGGAGTGGAGTGAAATGAAGTGAAGTGAAGTGACTTCTGGGGGTTTCTGAGTTCTGGTGTTTGGTTGGTGTTTGAAGTGGGATATGGTCACCCCTAACTATTTAATATTTTAATAATTTCCCTATATTAAAATATTAAAAATAATACTATTTTAGATGACGTGGACCAATCACGAGGTGTCACGTGACATGTGGGATCCATTTATATTAATATTTTATTACAGTATGATATTATTAACATTATTTGCCACTTAAAATATTAAAATTAAAACATTAAAATAATATTAAAATATTAATAATTTAATAGCTTTTAAATTAAATTATTAGAAATAATATTATTTTGGATGACGTGGACCAATCACGAGGTGATACGTGATATGTGAGACCTACTTATATTAATATTTTATTACAGTATAATACTATTAATATTATTTCCCACTTCAAATGACTTCAGGCCAAAAAGACCCGAAGTCGAAATGGGAAGTGGCA
Source organism: Narthecium ossifragum (assembly GCA_963920575.1). Taxonomy (NCBI): domain Eukaryota; kingdom Viridiplantae; phylum Streptophyta; class Magnoliopsida; order Dioscoreales; family Nartheciaceae; genus Narthecium; species Narthecium ossifragum. The sequence continues at coordinate 8,511,702 of OY986964.1, read as the reverse complement.
GCTTTGGCTACAGTGACTTGGAAGTGGGGTTGAAGTGACTTCAGCCCCACTTCCGAGCAACCAAACACCTGAAGTGGCTCGGAAGTCACTTCAAAAAATGACTTCCGAGCCACTTCAGGGGAAGCAAACACGCCCAATGTGGTAATGTTATATGGTTTGAGTACTTTAAAGCCAAGTTGAAGAAAGTTGTTGAATGAAGTGATTGGTTGTACATGTCTTATTGATGCATTTTTGCTCAATTAGTTCCATTGGCTTTTGAGCTACATTCCCAAATATTTCCCATCTTAATCCTGGACCCCATTACAATCTTTTGAAGTCCTTGTGATTTGTGTTATGCATGTGATTCTAGTGGTGGAGAATGAGAAGATATGTAAGCTTATGGTAGATCATTTTCATTGAAATGAATTTGAGTGAAAGACATACCCTTCAAACACATGAGAGTTGAATGTTAATTTCCGTGAGGGTCTACTTATTTAGTTTGGTCCATCTTCAAGTGAAAATGCTTACTGATCGATTTTTAAGTTGTCTAAAAATGTTTGTTCATGATATGTTATGAGTTGTGAAGAGCTTGATTGTTCTTTGTTGATGGTGTTGCAACCTTGATATGTTGAGTAGAGTGAGTTTTAGTTTTGCTCGAGGACGAGCAAAAGCTAAGTGTGATGGACTTTGATGATGATGCATAATGTTATATTTTTATCCCTTAATAGTTAGTCTCCTGTGCTTATTTGGTAGCTAAATACACTCATTATTATTATATTTTGATTTAGGAAGCAATTGAAGTCCTTAAGTTCGAAAAGAAGCTGAAAAGAGTATATTGATCAAATTTAAAGATTAAACTGTACCTGCTCATGAAGAAATAGATGATGTGCCACATATGGTTGGAAAGCTCTTGAAGTCTAGTTTCTGGAGAATTTTACGGTTCGTGATTCTGAGTTTCCTAGAGGAAGTTACGTCAATTTTAGTACCGATGGCGCAGTTTGGATGGCAGAATAGTAAATACTCTGAAAAGTCCGATCGATCCCTCTATCCATCCTACTGAGTCCGATCGATCCAACACCTATAGTCCGATCGATCGGACTCGAGCGTAACTACAAATTGAAGATTTTGATGAGTAGGATCGATCCGACACCCATAGTGGGATCGATCCTACTTTCCGAGTGAAGAAAATCAACGGTTTTGATCTAATCCGGGGATGGATACACTTAAGGCTATAAATAGGACTCTTTCTAGGGTTTGTGGGGGGATTCCTAAACACTTTTAGCTGCCCTTTCTACTCTTTTATATTTTTCCTAGGTTTTCTCTTATTTATTGGAATCTTTTGAGGATTGTTCTCGATGGCCCTGCGTGGCTAAATCTTGATCCTTGGTCGAGGAGACTGAAACCTCGGAATCAATGAAACTGTGAGATCTAATCTATTTTTATTGTTCAGTTTATACTTGAGTATTAGATGTTCTTCTGTGATTAGATGTTCATGATTGTCTTGTCTAATTGCTAGGAGGCCTACTAGTTTATTATTCATGGTGATCTACTGCAAGGTTGGATATCAAATCCGTAATTGTTTGATCCCTCTAATCTGCGAAGCAACTGAGATCTATTGATTTACTGCGTTTCAGAGATTAATAGACCTTAGGAAGAATATTCGACTAGATTAAATGCAACCGCTTGTGCTTGTGTTGTCTAACTTTATCGATCTCCCTATTCTTAATGCTGCTACTAGATTAAATCTACAGCACTTGTCTCAGGTTGTTTAGTAACTAGTGTTAATTGAATCGCTTGTTTCTAATTAACTATGATTGAGGAGAGATTCAAATTTAATTCGAACGGTGAATATTCATGGTATGAATTGATTGATACTTGCATCAATGATCAGTTGTTGGATTCCGATGGTGGATGTTGACTCAGACCAAGGTTTGTTCTCTTGATTTAATTCAATTTTTCGCTTTAAATTATTTCTTTACTATTTGCATCACGTTTAAAACCCCCCATCTTTGTTCACTAAGCACAAAACTAGGCTAAACACTTTTCGTGGGATCGACTCGTACTTGCACTACTACATTTATCTTAAGGAGTATTGGTTTCATTTTTGAGTGCATGCGACAGCACATCACCATCTTTTATAATCTCTTGGATAAGTTAGACACAAATGCACTTTTGTTGGAAGGTATAGTGCTTCACATGAGATGTTGTGCACATATCTTAAACTTGATTGTGAAGGATGGCTTGGATGTAATAGGTGATAACGCGTGAAAAGTGCACAAATCGCCCTTCTAACGAGTTCTTGTTAGTCTCCGAGCAATACTATTTTGATTATCTTTTCCCCAGTTCAGGTTTAAGGACCCTCAGCGAAGATTAAATCAAGTTTGGTGCTAAAACGAACAAATAAAGAACCTGCTAGGAGCAAAGGAGCAAAGATGGGCCATCTTTGACATCAAAACTGTACCTGCTCAGAATAAAATAGATGATGTACTATACATGGTTGGAAAGCTCTTGAAGTCTAGTGCAGAGAAAGAAGCTTTGGAAGACGGAGATCGATCTGATGATTCAATCCAAATCGATCTTATTTTTGTGTCAGCCGACTAGCTGCTATTTTTAGTACGACAAAGAGTTGACAGAGAGCACTTTTCATCCAGATCAATCTGAGACAAACCAGATTGATCCAAACCTGGACATTTCAGTCATCCGTGTGAAGACGATCGATCTGAGACCAAAGATGATCGATCTCTTTTGGCGTTGCGGGAAATATTAATGGTTGAGATCTAATCCGAGTTAGAGTTTACCTTAGGCATATAAATAGACCTTTTTGTGGGATTTTTGACAGCCTTCCATAGACGAATTTTCTTCATCTCTTAGGGTTTTTCTTAGCTTTTTTTCCACAAATTATGTTAGATCTTTGGTGGAAGATCCATGGGCGGAGCGTGACGACAACCTTCATCAACGGATCTCCTTCCTAAGATAAGTAACTAAGCTCTAGTCTAGGGATTTCGATGATGTATTAGAGATCTTATCTAGGGTTTCCTATGGATTGGAGCATGTACTCTTTGGATGGTTTTTAATGGATAAATCTCATATTTCCATATCTCATTTGTATTGATTTTATTCTGTGGATGGATGGTTTGCTCTTTTATGCTTCGATCTAGATCTTGTGCATGTTAGAGACTATAGATGGAGTTGTTTCATGATACTTTTATGCTAGAACCATGATTGATCTATGTTTATGAATCCTAAACCCTAGATTAAGATTATAAGAGTGCTAGAACCACTATATTAGTGCTAGAACCACTGAGACCTATATTCTTAACCTATCATTTATTCTTTAGTTTTATTGATTTGACTTCCTCGAAGTGCTAGAACCACTTCACCAAGTTTCCATTCTTTGATGTTAGTCTTTCCAACGAAGACTTCTTACGAATTTTTATTGAGTGATGGGTAGATCTAGCCATTCTCCTATCAACCTTTGAAAAACCATCTACGATATATGGATTTGCTCTCATTCTAGGAAAACCTAGATAGTTCTTGACTACAGATTAGAAATTCTTAGCTTATTCTCATAATATTATTCTCCCGATTTAGTTTAATTCGAGTTAAGAGTAGTTTAAAGACCAAAATCATTCTTTTTCCTTAACTTTTGCTCTAGAACTATTTGAGGTAATTAGACTTAATACTTCTTTTCCCTGTGGATCGACTCGGACTCCTTGATATCTACCTTTAAAGTAGTTAGTTAAATATTCGGATTATAAATTTCTAATTTTGACGTACTTGTTAAGCTTACGACACTTTTCAATGCGTGTCAATAGAACGGGTCATTGAGAGAGTACGGGATAGTGTTGCGTTTTGGACAACAACACAAGGTAGAATTGAAAAGTTTGAAGATACAGCTCGACAATTGAAGATTTCATGTACTAAGAAACTGACACTTGATTGTAAGACTCGTTGGAACTCAACATACACTATGCTTCAAGTTGCTGTCATGTATAAAGATGTATTTCCAAGATTGAAGCAACGTGGTGAGAAGCTCTACACTTAAGTGCTAGCGGAGGAAGATTGGGAGATAGCAAAAGAAGTTTGTGGAAAGTTGAAGTTGTTTTACAATGTCACGGAATTATTTTCAGGTATTTCTTATCCCACAACAAACTATTTTTTCCCCCAAAAGTTTGTGAAATTAAACTAGCTTTTCTTTTCAGGTACTTCCTATCCCACAACAAACTATTTTTTTCCAAAAGTTTGTGAAATTAAACTAGCTTTATGTCAGTGGCTTGAGAGCTTAAATGAGACTATAAAGTTGATGGCATCAAAGATGATGGGAAAATACGTAAAGTATTGAGACGTCTGTCATCTTATTTTGGGTGTAGATGTTGTCTTGGATCCCCAATATAAGATGAAATTAGTGGAATACTATTTTTCAAAAATTTATGGGGATGAAGCTCTATTTGAAGTTGAAAAAATTCAACAAAGTTGTTATACTTTGTTGCATGACTATCAAATCAAATTGAAGTTGGATGAGACTTGCACAATTGGAGCATCTTCTTCTGGTGTGACTGAGACTACAGATCTTGAGGAGAATGATCCTTTAGCTAGCTATGATTCATTTGTGAACAAGAATTCAAATTCTGTTCATATTAAATCGGAGTTGGACTTTTACTTGGAGGAAAATGTATTTCCTAGAACTCCTAATTTTGATGTGCTCAATTGGTTGAAAACAAATGGAGTTAAGCTTACTTTGCAAAACATTGCTCGAGATATTTTGGCTATTCCTATATTGACCGTGGCTTCAGCATCGGCCTTTAGCACTCGTGGCAGATTGATTAGTGCACATCACAGTCGACTTCGGCCAACTACTTTGGAGGCATTAATGTCTGCACAAAGTTGGCTTGCAAATGAAGGTAGTAGTAAGTTTATATATACATATAAATTTACTTATGTGATTAATTCATTATTTATGAAATTCTTTTCTATTGGTTGTAGATAACCATTCAGTTTTAGTAGGCTCATCTTATACTCCAACATGGGATAATGACGAGGATGATACCAACATTTCATAGGTAGTAGTTAATTTTTGATTATTTGGTTTGTAGTATTAGTTCTTTTATGATGTCTTACTTTCTTCAATTGTGATAGGTGTGGATATCTTGAAGGATAAGATCATAGAAGGTCGTGGATAATGACTTGTCATTTTAAGGCAATTTTGTTCAGATTGTCCTTTGACATCTTTTATTTGTATTATTTGAGACAATTTAAATTTGAATTATTATTTAGGACAATATTTTTGAGTTGTTATTGATACAATTCATGCTTGGATCATTTCATAAAGACAAGTTTGGTTTGGATTGCTTTTTAAGATGATAACTCTTTAGTGTGTTATTAGATATAATGTATTCAATGTGTCAAAAAAATTTGGGGTGGGGTGGGGGCGGGGTTCAGGTGTACGGGGCGGGGTCGGGGTCAGGGTGCAGTAACCATCAGGGCGGGGCGGGGTCGGGGTGCTAGGTTAGGTTGCGGGGTCGGGGGAAGGGGGACCCCGCCCTACCCCGCCCCATTGCCATCCCTAGTTGCTTGCATGGGTCCAGTACACTGTCTTGTGTTGTATCATGTCATCTGACCAAACTAGGCATGTGGCATGATGCAACAAGAAGCTGTACCAAAGATACTTTGTGCCTAGTTATTTCGTCGTGAATGACGTGGATCAACTGTAAATGATGTAGATCCGTGAGATATAGGAGGGAACCAAACAATGAAAAAGGATGTAAAAGTTGTTGCATCCAATGGATGCAAGAGTAACTAAAACAACCCGTATACGTTTCTTGGAACTAACATGATACTAGTGGGGGCTCCCGTGTCTCCTAACACAGTATAATCGTCCTCTCTCTCTCCCCCACTAACTCCTCCACCCCTCTCTCCACCATTAGATTACCAAAGTTATAAACACAATGAGATAACCTCCGCCGTTTGATAGAATATCGTGCCTTATAAGATTGATTGTCACCATCATATATTAACTAATGTGAAATTTAATTGGGTTTAAAGGATTAATATGATGTTAGTATTGTTATCGCAAAAAATTGGCATATTTTGAGGGTCAAAATCGACACATTCTGGGACTCAACCATCGCTGATCATAGATGAGAACCGCCAGAAGACATGGGGGCAACTATATGAGATCATGAGGGGCAACATGGAGTGCAACCGTCAGAGGTCATGGGATCATGGGAAGTTATTCTCTTGAGAAGTTGTTTAAATATCTTATGAAAGAAGAGAATTGTAATACAACTCCAATCAATGAATTCTCTTTTATTTTCTACTGCTTCTTTTACCTATGAGTAGCATAACCATTACTCTTTCTACCTAGGAGTAGCATAACCATTACTCTTTCTACCTAGGAGTAGCATAACATTATTCTAAATAAGAGTAGTAGTAACCATTAATCTACTTAGGAGCTGGAGTAGTCATCAATCTTCCATAGGAGTAGTTGCAGCTATAGCTTAGACTTAGATTTAGAATATCCAAAGGTCCTCTTAATTGAGGCACAGTAAAATCCATTATCCTTTTGATCCTCGCTACGGTTGGCACCCCTCACGTGCCTAGTGACCACGCGCCCATCCCGAGCGCATCTATTTATATTCTCTTTTTTCAAAGAACAAGTTTTGGTGACCACAGTGGGAGCTCAAAAATGACATCTAAGTCTATGATCGTCTGTGAGACTCGGGGTACTGGATGTCGGTGTTCGCCTGGAGGGCGTGTGACCGAACCGGGTAACCGGGTAAGCAACCCCACATATATATAAGTTTATTAGTAACCCTTATAAGACACAACGTGTTTTAAAGCCGTGATGACAGTGATCCGCTACAAAACTCCAAGATTAAGCGTGCTTGCCTTGGAGCGGTCCCGGATGGGTGACCTACTGGGAAGTTTTCCCATATTTCTATGGTGAGCCAGAAGCGGACAATATTGTGTCAGGTGGGGCCCTCAAGTGGATCCTGGACGAAGTCCACAGGCCCTGGGTGGCCCCGGACGGCGGGGGCTGTTATAGATGGTATCAAAGCATGTTATAGGTTTGTTAGCCGGTTTGTGCTAGCGATGACGATGGGCCTCTAAGGGGGTTGGGTTGTGAGACCCGGGGTACTGGGTGTCGGTGTTTGCCTGGAGGGCGTGTGGCCGAACCAGGTAACCGGGTAAGCAACCCCACTTATATATAAGTATATTAGTAACCCTTATAAGACACAACGCGTTTTAAAGCCATGATGGCAGTGATCCGCCAGAAAACTCTAAGGTGTGCTTGCCTTGGAGCGGTCCGGAGATGGGTGACCCGCTGAGAAGTTTTTCCAGATTTCTACGGTGAGCCAAAAGCGGACAATAATGTGTCGGGTAGGGCCCTCGGGTGGATCCTAGACGGAGCCCGCAGGCCCTGGGTGGCCATGGACGGTAGGGGCCATTACATCGTTGGTCCTCATGACCGGCATGATCTTAACAATCAACAACCCAAGCAAAACCCATGAGGATCATCCTCAACAATTGACAAATGCCATGATGATTTCTGGAAAAATCGACACCAACAAATCATCGCCGAGTTTCGAAGAACCATAGACGAAATAGGAACCATGCATAAAGAAAACTTAAAATGAGCGGCCGACGCATTGACGACAATCATTCTCGCCAAGTTCAGAACATTTCGGGAGGCTGTCCGAGAGGCCGCAACTACGCAAAAACACCTCTCCAACCAAATCTCTCAAACAGTGACCGTGATCTAAACGGAGTCGCTCATCTCGGAGGAGCCGCAACTCAAGATTGAGCAAGTGATGTTAGATCCGAAACTCATGATGGAGGATCGACTCGAGCTCTGGAGGGGGAGGGGGGGACAGACAAAGGGTGAATACATTGATGGTATTGACAACAGTGGCATTGACGACGTCGAAGACGGCAACACCATTGATGACGTCAACGACAGAGGTAGCATCGACAACTTCGACGACAACAGCATCATTAACGACAATGACGGAGGCGTCGATGATGATGATGGAGGCGTTGACAACACGAGGGGCAATCAACCAAGAACGATGACGACGCAAACATCATCTCCATCCCAAAAGGTTGGCCTGATGATCATAGTAAAGGTTTCATTCAATCTCGAGGAGCAGCTCAACCCAATCACGAACAGTGGCATTGACGACGTCGAAGACGGCAACACCATTGATGACGTCGACGACAGAGGTAGCATCGACAACTTCGACGATAACAGCATCATTAACGACAATGACGGAGGCGTCGATGATGACGATGGTGGCATTGACAACACTGACGACTAAGTCGACTATGAGTATAGCTAAATCATCCAAATGACTAGCCCGATAATTGCGACGAAGGTCCCATTCGACCCCGGGGGGCAATCAACCAAGAACGATGACGACGCAAGCATCATCTCTATCCCAAAAGCTGGCCTGATGATCACAGTAAAGGTTTCATTCAATCTCGAGGAGCAACTCAGCCCAACCACAAACCCGATGGTCACAGCGAAGTTTTTGTTCGACCCGGGGGACGGGGGGGGGGGGGGGGGCGGCAAACTTTGGTCATCGTTTCACACCACACCAGAGGCCAGCAAAATCCCACCTCACCATACCCCTGCGTGCTTCTTAATCATGCTCTTTTGAGGCATCGAATGATAAGTAGCCTTGGGGGCCTCGACTCGATCACACCATCGAGCTCTCGAGCCTCCATCTTTATCACGTACGTCAAGCTCCTTGAACCTCCGATAACGTATGTTGAACCCCTCAAGCTTTTGCCATGATCGCGAACGTCGAGCACTTCGGGGCCTTCATCCCGAGGAGGTGGTGGATAGTGGGTCATTAAAAATTGGCTCGAATCCATCGGACTTCATGTCCTTCTTCTCGACACCTCGTCAAAGCGCCGAGTTGCATTGGATAAGATTTCTCGAAGCCTTCGAATGAGGTCAGGAGGTCATCGGCGCCGAGTTGCATGGGATTAGTCATCTCGAAGCTTAGAGTGAAGGTCACGATCACCCTATTACGCAGCTTCGAATTCATCCCGCCAAGTTCATCCAATGGCTAAGGATAAATGTTGATCTTTAGCAGCCTTGAGCGCCTCCACCCAATCACACTATCGAGGCCTCCGAGTCTTAAGCTCGATCTCGTCATCAAACCCTCTAATCATACGTTGAACCCCTCGAGCCTTCGCCTTGATCGTGAACGTTGAGCACTTCAAGGCCTATACCCCTTGTGTTCAGCCATTGTCATTTGCCTCAACTCCTGAAAGTCCATCATCAGCTCCCTGAGCTTCTTATGTAGGCTGTTGGTGACTGACGTTTTAGTGCGATCGACGAGGGTCAATGTCGAAGCTGATGCGATCTCAGAGGGCAATGTCGGAGCCGATCCACAATGGTTGTTGGTGACTCAATTAGCCTTTCTCAACACCTGGACAATGTCAGAGCCAATGCGATCTTAAAGGGTTTGAAGTGACTCGGGCTTGTGGAGAGATTTGCCATCTTCGATGGCATCTTGGCCCTTGGCGAGGATGCCACAGATGGATGTCATCTCCTCCTTCACCAGCTCCACCTCCTCCAAGAAGCACCTCTCACAACCTCATATCGCACACAGGAAAGGACTTGGGAAAGCGAGGGAGTGAGACGTCCTCCTCGATGAAGGTGTAGAAGAGGCGTTCACTATCCCCATCCTTGCCGTCATCGTCGCCGTCAAATGAGGCAACGCGACCATGGTGGTGATGGCAGAGGGGCATGAACGAGGTGATCAGGAGGGAGGTGATGTCGTTCAAATGTGTCACGCACAGCGGTCGCGGTGCAGTACAGCATAAGAGAGGTCGAATCCCACAGAGAGACAAGCAGGAAAGATCCAGAAACACAGATAACAATGAGTTGAAAACAATGAAGAAAGCTAACTAAATTAAATTAGATCAAAGGATTAATGATAATGTAATGTTAACTAAAGATATCATGCTTTTGATAAGGCTAGGCTTCAAGAATCACTTCACTCGGATTAAGGTTCTTCTCTTCTCAATGGTTCATATAATACTCAGTTAAGGGATTCACATCCCAATCGCCTTAACCGGAAGATATAGAATTATGAATCTGATAAAATATAAATGTCTCTTCCTACGATTGGTTCCTCCTTTTTATAGTTCTAACTTCATCCAACCAAACCTAAGAATACACGATACCGGTTGTCACTACAGGCAACGCGCAGCAAAAGTTCATCGGGACAAAGCCCTAACTCTAACCAGATCCCTAAGAATACACAATACCAACTCTCACAATCGACAATGCATAGCAAAGATCTCTCGGTATAGAGCCCCAACCTTATCTAACCAGATCCCTAAGAATACACAATACCAGCTGTCACTACGGGCAATGCATAGCAAAGGTCTCACGAGACTCGGTAGGAGAATCAAAGGAGATAACTATGGGATCACAATATCATAAAAGAAGCATGACTGGATTTATAATAATGTTTAACCACAAAGCAATCTGTGAAGATCCAATACATAAGAAGAGTTTAACAATAAAGATTAAAAACTATGAACCACTGTTGGAGAAGAAGCCCTAGTCCTCGCTAGATCATCCGTCCGCCATGCTCGCGGATTACTCGACCATGGATGGAGATTCCTCCATCTTCTTCCTCTTGAAAAAGTCCTGAAAAGAGCCTCCAAAAACGTCCAAGAAGTCCCCCTTGATTAGCCCTAAGTTTCCTATTTATAGGGTCCAAGAATTAGTAAACTCGGATTAATCAAAACCGTTGATTTTCGTCACTGGGCAAGTCCGATCGATCCTTCTCGGGATGTTGGATCGATCGGTCTCTTGAAATCTCCAATCTTCTATTTAGGCCCGAGTCCGATCGATGGACGAATTGATCGAACTCTGCTCCTCTAAAAAGCATACGTTCTGTCACCCTTTAATTCCCAAGTCCGATCGATCGAATTATGAGTGTTGGATCGATCGGTTGAGTAAAAATCCGCTGTTTTTGGCTTTTTCCGAGTCCGATCGATCGAACCATTGGTGTCGGATCGATCGGACCCTATAGGAGCAAAGTTGGGATCGATCGGATCATATTCAGCCAAAAAATGCATGTTCTGTCACGATTTTGTCAGGTCCGATCGATCGGCGGATCGCTCGGACTTCCAGCTTATTTTCCTTTCTGCCATTCAGACTGCGCATCGGCACTGAAATTGCTGTAACTTCTTCTAGGAAACTCGGAATCACGAACCGTAAAATTCCCCAAAATCTAGACTTCAAGAGCTTTCCAACCATATATGGCACATCATCTGATTCTTCATGAGCAGTACAGATTAATTGTTGAAGTTGATCCATATACTCTTTTCAGCTTCTTTTAGCTCCAATTTCCTGCATTTTCCAAACAACCATGTGAATCAACATATAGATATAAAAATAGTAATAAAGATGCTGATTAAGGATAATAATCTAGCAATTGAGATGGTTTTAAGGTTGTTCAGAGTGCACTTTCATGCACTCATCACACCCCCCAACCAGCTTATTGCTAGTCTCTAGCAATTCAAAGCGCATAGAATATAATTAAGCACACTAACGGTTCAAGGATGTAGACATGCATGATAAAAATTCTATCTTATCAAGTCGATAGTGTTTTATGCAGTACAGAGCATGGGAACTTCCTATACTCATACACATACTACCAACACATGAAATCAACTTCTACACATCAAACATGCTAATCACCATCTAGAATAATACATGTGATGTGACAAATAAGTGTTACGTACAGAAGCAACTTCTACCCACCATTAGCCCAAGCACACTACTATCTTCATGACCAATCATCCAACCCTCGCACTTTAAGTATAGCATGCTCTCTTTTTTTTTTTTTCAACTATCAGACATTTTGCCTTTTTACGCGAGCACTCTCCGCTTCTTGAGACGCAGAGACCCGGTTACTTAGCAAAACACTTAGTAGTTTTTTTTTTTTTTTCGCTATAAGTGGTTCTACCTTTTTACGCGAACTCCCCGCTTCCTGAGACAAGAACACCCGGTTACTCAGTAGATCACTTAATAGTTGTTTAGGCACAGCTTTATCAAGCTCCAGAACTTTTTCTGTTTTTTTTTTTCTCTGCATGCAATACTCAACACTTGCTAATGTTGAAATCATGGTCTCGATTGACAATAGCATGCTCATTCCTCTAGTGAGTATAATTACCACTGCACATAAAGTGTTCGTGTGTGGATCACATGATGTTATACTTTCAGGTTATCACGCATGCAATCAATGTATTGGTCAATCCATATGAAAGCAGCATGCATCATAAGCATAAAAATTTCAGCTCATGTACAATTTCTAGTAACATAATCAATTCAACACTATTAAACTCAATAAGGTAGCATGCAGGTCATGCATGCCTACACCCCCCAACCTGAAATTCACATTGTCCTCAATGTGTGCTAATCATGTAAATAAGCAGAAGGGTGTTGGCTGAATTTTCATATATAACAGAAAAATAGGAAATCGAAATAAGAGCGAGGCCACCTGACAGAATATCGATTATCTCCTCAAGGCTCCTCATGGTGGCCGAAATCTTCATTCCAATGATGGCTGGCCAAAATCTCCAACGGAAGGCAGGGACTGCTCGAGCACCTAAAAACAAAAGCAAAACAACCGAAAACAAAAGCAAACATGCAAGCACACAACATAAAAATAACTCAAGCATTCTCAAGCATACAAGAAATCAAATCGAGCAAACTAAACTACTATATATAATACAAGGATTTTTAATCGCGCCCTTGGCGGTCGTGCCCTAGCACGATGATATGCAAAATCAATAAGTGTCATGACCTGAAGGGTTAACCTTAGTAGTATCACAAAGAGTAATGTACTATGTGAATCCAAGTGACATATGACAAGTAGGAGAGCTAACTTTTGCATTCCAACTCCAATAAACAAGATACTTGGATCTCTCAAATCGAAATATGTGTCATCATTATGCTCAAGTGTCAATGACTCATCCAATGACCTATCAATAATGTCATCATTGTGCTCAAGTGTCAGTGACTTATCCAATGACCTATCAATAATGTCATCATGCTCGTGGTCAAGGATGGTAAGATCACAAAATCTGAAATAAATCCGTCGAAGTTTAAAAATATCTATCAAGGTCATGTTCTTCCTGACTATCCAAGGAGATGAAATAAACACAGGAAATATACCTCGTGGCTTAGAAGCAATGACTTGAAGTTCAGCCGATGGAGGTTCAACGAATACCTGGTCCTACTGGTCTTGGAAGTCGTCTAGATCTTCCTCGTTGCTGTCCGGCCCGTACTGGAGTACTTCAGCTTCGTTCATATGATGTGTCCATCCGAGTTTGTGCACGCTGAAAGATGTGATTACCTCACATAGTTGGCGTGCTTTCTCCTCGTCCTTCATAAGTAACTGCAGAATGAAAGAGTCAAAATTAGGCTTGGTTTTAGCCTCCTTAAGTAAGTCCAAAATCTCTACCATAGAAAGTTGAGGAGAAACATGTTCGTCGGCAGCATCAGAGGCATGAACATGTGCATTACTAACATTGGAATCATGAACATATGCATAGTGAATGTTAGTATCATGAACATGCGTAAGAGCGCTAAAATCATGTGTATAAGCATCACACACATTAGAATCAATAGCTTGTGCATCAATAGGACTAGAATTTTGAACATGCACATTAGCACTACAGTCATGAGCATATGCATCATCAACATGAACATCTTGAGCATGTGCACCATAAGCATTAAAATCATGGATGTAAGCATCACAAGCGCTAAAATCATTGACACATGCTTCATACGTGTTAGGCTCATCAACATGCACATTATGGGGAGTAGCAACATAAGTATCATACACATAATCATCATAAGCACTAGGATAAGAGTAGAAAGGCTCATTGTGTTTCAGATAGCTGTTGGACGTTAAGGCGACATTGGGATGCTTGTAGGATTTGGCATCGATATGAGCATCATAATCATCCAAACACCCCGGAACCGTCTGTGTATAAGTCGTCTCAACAAGCTCATCCAAATGCTTCATAGCTTCATCAGGATCAATCTGCAAAAACTCACCCTTGTATCTTGTTTCAAGAATTTGACGTTCATGCTCAGTTAATCCATAATAAAAATAGCTAACTAAACGCCAATTAGGATAACCATGTTGAGGGCATGAAACTATTAAGCTTGTAAATCGTTGCCATGCATCACATAATGTCTCATCATTCTTTTGTGCAAAGGATGAAATCTTTGTTTTCAATGCATTACTCATATAAGTAGAAAGATACTCATTGACAGAAACATGACTCGTTCTATTCTCCAAGCTCAATTCATATATGCTTTTCTTACGAACTGTTGTTTTAGACATTCCATCTCTCGACTTCATAGAACATGATCTCAAATAGTATTGATATAATTCATTTTCCATCCTCTTCTTTTTTCAGTTTTTTTATTTTTTTTTTTTGGTCAGTTTTTTTTTATTTAGCAAGTAAAAATAAAACGAAAAATCAAAATAAAACTAAAAAGAAAATAAAGAAAACTAAGGAAAAAGAAATAAAATTCCAAAGAAAAGGAAACAAAGTTACCGCCTTCGATGTCTTCAATCATCAAGATCTGATAATTCTGGCGCTTTTCTGAACCGTCTCCCCGGCAACGGCGCCAATTTTTGATGTCGCTCAAATGTGTCACGCACAACGGTCGCGGTGCAGTACAGCATAAGAGAGGTCGAATCCCACAGAGAGACAAGCAGGAAAGATCCAGAAACACAGATAACAATGAGTTGAAAACAATGAAGAAAGCTAACTAAATTAAATTAGATCAAAGGATTAATGATAATGTAATGTTAACTAAAGATATCATGCTTTTGATAAGGCTAGGCTTCAAGAATCACTTCACTCGGATTAAGGTTCTTCTCTTCTCAATGGTTCATATAATACTCAGTTAAGGGATTCACATCCCAATCGCCTTAACCGGAAGATATAGAATTATGAATCTGATAAAATATAAATGTCTCTTCCTACGATTGGTTCCTCCTTTTTATAGTTCTAACTTCATCCAACCAAACCTAAGAATACACGATACCGGTTGTCACTACAGGCAACGCGCAGCAAAAGTTCATCGGAACAAAGCCCTAACTCTAACCAGATCCCTAAGAATACACAATACCAACTCTCATAATCGGCAATGCATAGCAAAGATCTCTCGGTATAGAGCCCCAACCTTATCTAACCAGATCCCTAAGAATACACAATACCAGCTGTCACTACGGGCAATGCATAGCAAAGGTCTCACGAGACTCGGTAGGAGAATCAAAGGAGATAACTATGGGATCACAATATCATAAAAGAAGCATGACTGGATTTATAATAATGTTTAACCACAAAGCAATCTGTGAAGATCCAATACATAAGAAGAGTTTAACAATAAAGATTAAAAACTATGAACCACTGTTGGAGAAGAAGCCCTAGTCCTCGCTAGATCATCCGTCCGCCATGCCCGCGGATTACTCGGCCATGGATGGAGATTCCTCCATCTTCTTCCTCTTGAAAAAGTCCTGAAAAGAGCCTCCAAAAACGTCCAAGAAGTCCCCCTTGATTAGCCCTAAGTTTCCTATTTATAGGGTCCAAGAATTAGTAAACTCGGATTAATCAAAACCGTTGATTTTCGTCACTGGGCAAGTCCGATCGATCCTTCTCGGGATGTTGGATCGATCGGTCTCTTGAAATCTCCAATCTTCTATTTACGCCCGAGTCCGATCGATGGACGGATCGATCGAACTCTGCTCCTCTAAAAAGCATACGTTCTGTCACCCTTTAATTCCCAAGTCCGATCGATCGAATTATGAGTGTTGGATCGATCGGTTGAGTAAAAATCCGCTGTTTTTGGCTTTTTCCGAGTCCGATCGATCGGACCATTGGTGTCGGATCGATCGGACCCTATGGGAGCGAAGTTGGGATCGATCGGATCATATTCAGCCAAAAAATGCATGTTCTGTCACGATTTTGTCAGGTCCGATCGATCGGCGGATCGCTCGGACTTCCAGCTTATTTTCCTTTCTGCCATTCAGACTGCGCATCGGTACTGAAATTGCCGTAACTTCTTCTAGGAAACTCGGAATCACGAACCGTAAAATTCCCCAGAATCTAGACTTCAAGAGCTTTCCAACTATATATGGCACATCATCTGATTCTTCATGAGCAGGTACAGATTAATTGTTGAAGTTGATCCATATACTCTTTTCAGCTTCTTTTAGCTCCAATTTCCTGCATTTTCCAAACAACCATGTGAAGCAACATATAGATATAAAAATAGTAATAAAGATGCTGATTAAGGATAATAATCTAGCAATTGAGATGGTTTTAAGGTTGTTCAGAGTGCACTTTCATGCACTCATCAGGAGGCGAACCGCTTCCTGCTTAACATTCTGTCGTCGCCGTCACCGATGCCTCCGCCGGCCATCTCAATCCCTTTCCCTCTCTGCTTCTTGCCTTTTGGAGCCCGTGAGAGAGAGAGAGAGAGAGAGACGTATTGAAGTGGGGCAATGCTAGGATCGATGCTGGAGAAAAGGGGGGTGCGACAGGTAGCGACTCTGTCGTACCCCGACCCGCAAAGGCCCAAACCGGGCTGGGCGACGCGAACTGTAACCTAACTAAGTGCGGAAAAGTTTTGGCGATGGTTCCCTCTAATCTATTGGTCTCCTTAAACAATTCATAAACACCCTTATTAAAACAATTATCACAAACCTCGATAGAAAATAATATAATAATCCAACATCCTCAAAAGGGTAACATTTATACATCATACGTCCGTAGGAGGTACGTCCGTAGGAGGCTAACTATAACAAAAAGAGGATACAAACGACGATCACCGCTCTTCAAGCACCGCCAAACGCCGCCGTGCAACCAAACACCTACCCGGTAGGGGCTATTGAAGAAGAGCTAGCATCTGTACCTGCAAAACGCAGCCCGGATAGGAGTGAGCAACTAAGCTCAGTAGGGAAACTACACTACGACACACTCAAGAAGGAGGGAACATAACAGTGTCACCCTCAAGCAGAGCCTGGGTGTACACAGGGGTTCCATAACCCCACTGTATGTCCTTGAATGCAGGAAACCAACACTTCTGACCCACAAGCAGGGAACGGACACTGACAGCGGGAAATGACACCGCTGAGGAGGCACACCCTCTACTCAAGAGTCGTAGATCACCGGACACCGCCCACACCTCAACACCCGGCTCGAGGCCGATACGACCTCTAAACCACGATCAACACGTATTTAAGTCATCTAAGCCTATCATCGATATTGACTGAATACTACCATCCGATCCTGGACCACGCTACCCAACACGGTCCTAGAGCTAGATCCGACCTACCCGAAAGCCTCGGATCGGCGATCAACCCATCACTCACGCCCTATCCTTATGCATCTAATGCACAAACAGATGTATGCTATGAACACACACAAAAACGTAGATAACATGCAATATATGTGACAATAATAAACATGGTCTGGGCTTGGCACCCTGTCGCCCCGGGGTGATGAACATATAAGTAAGGTCGGGGAACTGCTGCAGCGGTAACACCACCAGTTGTGAGCCAGTTCACAAAGGAAACAAGCAATGTGAAGCAGCCCCAGCTAACTATCCAAACAACAATATAATAATATTATATTCACAGCTTAGGGTGAACTTAATGCCCGTTTATTCCACAACAAACCTCAAAAAAATCCTATCTTTCAATCTAGCCGTCCGATCGACATGAAACTTGATATGCCCACTAAACGACATACCCCAAATCACAATTCCAAAAATCGGATCGATCGGATAAAAGCAAATCCATGGAAACCTATAATTTTGGTTAAATCTTAGATATGATAAACTCGATAAAAAGCCTTTTTGAAAATAACTTGGATTCAAACCAAACTTTGAATATCACACCTAAATATCACTAATATCATCCCCTCCAAAAATCAGATACATTTAACAACGAAAAACCACTTAATTACACTAATTAAGATGACTGTCCTGTTTCCGCACAGACAACCCATTTAAGTCACCAGAAACTGTATGTAAATCTAAAAATCAGGAAACTAGTTGGGAATGAAAGCTAACTCATAGATCACCAACGTTAATTCAGAACACCGACTCAGATCATGCACGTATAGCTCGGAATTCAAGTTAGAACACCACTATTCTAATTAAACCAGGAAATCCGAAAATAGCATAAGGAAAACTTGCTTAAATCCATATCAAATCCAAACCAAATGCTACCAAACTTTAATCAGGTGATAATCAAGCTACCAAGCATCAGCTAGCATACTTTAATTGAAGAACAATCAAGTACAGCCACGAAGAACATCTAATCTAAGCTTTAATGAAGAAACCTACCAAACTACGCTAATCCACGTTTGATTCTCAATCAAACCGTCTAAGGAGGGTGTAGATCTCTTCCTCTAGCTCCTGGCAAGCCTCCTAAGCCGCTGGATCAAACTCCAAACGAGAATTTCTAAGGTGGGAGGAGAGGAGAAGAAAAACCGAAAAAACATAGGGGTCTCGGGTTACATATAGGCTCGAGTCCGATAGATCGGTCCTGAGACCGATCGGCCGGGCTAGGTCGGTTTGCGTCCTTATCCGGACACATTAGCTGCATCCTTATCCAGAAAACCGACACAAGTTCGATTGATCGCTCCCAGGAGCGACCGATCGCCCATGGCCCACCAGCTGTCCTAAAGATAAGCTTTCGCGCGCCCGAGCTTGGATCTTTCAATCAAAAGCCCGCCTAAGGTTCTAACAAGCACATATATCAAATATAGGGTTGTGTGTGCACCACACAAGTGTGAAACAAATCGAAAAGGCGTAATTTATCAAATTGCCCTTGCGGCCCACAAAATAATGCGATCCACCGGATAGTGCGCTCGACGCGAAACAAGCAAACGAGCTACGGGCTTGACCCAGGCAATCGACCCAGGAGTCGAGGGACAGGTCCTCACATCGATGCAGTGTCCTGGACTTAATGGTGCAGTGTTCGTACATGTGGAGATGACCAATAGAGAAGACCCGGTAGCAGCCACCTATCCCTCAATCAGAAATACATCCAAGATACACAACCTCCTCGAGGTTGAACATACGCGGCCTTGGATTCCTTGAGTCGCTATCTCATCGAAACGCCCGAGCCTCTCAAAGAACCTCATGACGCCCGAAGTCCTCCCTGTATCATCGCCTACTTGATCATGCCATCAAAAGCATCCAATGGCCAGCAAAAAATGTCACTCTAGTACGTGCACCATTTCGATGATCCAACCCCAAGCTCGATGACATTATTTTTCCCATGCGAGTTTAGGGTTTAGGGGGCAACCATAGCTAATCATGGAGGACAACCGCTAAAAGACATGGGGGCAACTATATGAGATCATGGGGGGCAATATGGGGGCAATCATATGAGATAATGGGGGGCAACATAGAGTGCAACCGACGGAGGTCATGAGATCATGGGAAGTTATTCTCTTGAGAAGTTGTATAAATATCTTATAGAAGAAGAGAAATGTAGCAAAACTCCAATCAATGAATTCTCTTTTATTTTCTACTACTTCTTCTACCTATGAGTAGCATAACCATTATTCTTTCTAACTAGGAGTAGCATAGTGATGAGTGCATGAAAGTGCACTCTGAACAACCTTAAAACCATCTCAATTGCTATATCTTCACCCTTAATCAACTTCTTTAGCACTATTTTTATACTTTTATATGCTTCACATAGTTGTGTGGAAAATGCAGGAAATTGGAGCTAAAAGAAGCTGAAAAGAGTATATGGATCAACTTCAACAATTAATCTGTACCTTCTCATGAAGAATCAGATGATGTACCATATATGGTTGGAAAGCTCTTGAAGTCTAGATTTTGGGGAATTTTACGGTTCGTGATTCCGAGTTTCCTAGAAGAAGTTATGGCAATTTCAGTACCGATGCGCAGTCTGAATGGCAGAAAGGAAAATAAGCTGGAAGTCCGAGCCATCCGCCGATCGATCGGACCTGACAAAATCGTGACAGAACATGCGTTATTTGGCTGAATATGATCCGATCGATCCCTCCTTCGCTCCCATAGGGTCCGATCGATCCGACACCAATGGTCCGATCGATCGGACTCGGAAAAAGCCAAAAACAGCGGATTTTTACTCAACCGATCGATCCAACACTCATAATTCGATCGATCGGACTTGGGAATTAAAGGGTGACAGAACGTATGCTTTTTAGAGGAGTAGAGTTCGATCGATCCGTCCATCGATCGAACTCGGGAAGAGCCAGAGACGAAGGATTTTTACGAAATCGATCGATCCGACTCCCTTAGTCCGATCGATCGGACTCGGGCGTAAATAGAAGATTGGAGATTTCAAGAGACCGATCGATCCAACATCCCGAGAAGGATCGATCGGACTTGCCCAGTGACGAAAATCAACGGTTTTGATTAATCCGAGTTTACTAATTCTTGGACCCTATAAATAGGAAACTTAGGGCTAATCAAGGGGGACTTCTTGGACGTTTTTGGAGGCTCTTTTCAGGAGTTTTTCAAGAGGAAAAAGATGGAGACATCTCCATCTATGGCCGAGTAATCCACGGGCATGGCGGACGGATGATCTAGCGAGGATTAGGGTTTCTTCTCCAACGATGGTTCATGTTTTTAATCTTTATTGTTAAACTCTTCTTATGTATTGGATCTTCACAGATTGCTTTGTGGTTAAACATTATTATAAATCCAGTCATGCTTCTTTTATGATATTGTGATCCCATAGTTATCTCTTTTGATTCTCCTACCGAGTCTCGTGAGACCTTTGCTATACATTGCCCGTAGTGACAGCTGGTATTGTATATTCTTAGGGATCTGGTTAAATAAGGTTGGGGCTCTATACCGAGAGATCTTTGCTATGCATTGCCGATTGTGAGAGTTGGTATTGTGTATTCTTAGAGATCCGGTTAGAGTTAGGGCTTTGTCCCGATGAACTTTTGCTGCGCGTTGCCTGTAGTGACAGCCGGTATCGTGTATTCTTACGTTTGGTTGGATGAAGTTAGAACTATAAAAAGGAAGAACCAATCATAGGAAGAGATATTTATATTTTATCAGATTCATAATTCTATATCTTCCGGTTAAGGCGATTGGGATGTGAATCCCTTAACTGAGTATTATATGAACCATTGAGAAGAGAAGAACCTTAATCCGAGTGAAGTGATTCTTGAAGCCTAGCCTTATCAAAAGCCTGATATCTTTAGTTAACATTACATTATCATTAATCCTTTGATCTAATTTAATTTAGTTAGCTTTCTTCATTGTTTTCAATTCATTGTTATTTGTATTTCTGGATCTTTCCTGCTTGTCTCTCTGTGGGATTCGACCTCTCTTATGCTGTACTGCACCGCGACCGCTGTGCGTGACACATTTGAGCGACATCACATAGCCTTACTTTAAATAGGAGTAGGAGTAGCCATTAATCTATATAGGAGCAGAAGTAGCCATCAATCTTTCATAGGAGTAGCTGCAGCCATAACGTAGACTTAGATTTAGAGCATCCAAAAGTCCTTTTAATTGAGGCATGTCAGAACCCATCATCCTTTTGATCCTCGCTACGATTGGCACACATCACGCGTCTAGTGATACGACTTGAAAAGTGTCGTGGCTTAACAAGTCTGACCAAAATTACAATATATTCCGGTGCTCTACTTTAACTACTAAGAACTAGTAGATAGTGGAGAGTCCGAGTCGAGTCCACAGGGATTTAAGTGATTGAAATCGAATGCTTAGTAAATTTCCTACTAATGAGTTGAGAAAAGATCACAGATTGATATTAAATTAAACTTATACTAACGGATTTATGAATACGAGAGAAAGGATCATAGGATTCTTAATCAGTAACTAAGGATCTACCAAGTCTTCCTAAGATTAGGGCATGCAAACACGATGAATGACTTCCAAAAAGTTGATAAGTGAATGGCTAGTTCACCTTATCACTCAACAAGTTCTATTTAGGATTCCTTGTTGGTAAGAACAATTATCTAATTGTCAGTGACCGAATGATTAGTTACGTTCACTGCTAATGAACCCTCTTATCAGGATGAATTCATCGCAAATAATAACATGGATATGGATCTAGGTGTAAGGTCGAGATGACTTCGCATCTCGATAGCCAAAACTATAAAAGTTGGATGTATGAAAGATTAGGGATGGAACGTAGTGGGACTAGCACTATACAATCCCTAATCACGAAGAAGATTCCATCCGAGATATCATGGGACTAGCATGATCCTCTTATTTGGATGAATCAAATCCAAGCCCTAGCATACACAAGCTCTAGAATCAAGTGCAAACAAGAACGATTCATACATTCAGCAAGAAATCAACACCAAGATATACGAAAATAGAATCAATCCATATAAGCCAAATAATCGTGTATACAAACCCTAGATCTAAGAAATTCCTAGTAAAACCCTAGTTACATCATAAGAATCCCATGGTTATGGTTTTAGTTACTCATCTTCAGGGGTTGATCCATCGGTGGAAGTTGATGATCTCCTCCCGCCATGGATCTCCTCCAAAAAATCATTGCAAAGAAGTGTAGAAAAAGATAGGAAAACTCTCCCCCAAAAACGTCTGGAAAAAGCCCCCAAAAAACCCTAAACAATGACTACTTATAGCACAAGAAACAACCTCCCACGGATTAGATCTCAGCCGTTAATTTTTGACTCTGGCCGAGTCGGATCGATCGTGCCTATTGAGTCTGATAGATCCAACTACCTTCAATTGCTGGTGACGCCTGAGCCGGATCGATCGCTCCTGTCGAGTCTGATCGATCCTTCCATTGTTGTTACGCTACGTCCCGTACTGGATCGATCCGTCTAGTCGAGTTCGATCGATCCGTCTAGTCGAGTTCGATCGATCCTCGTGCTTGCTTTTTATCCCCGTGCTGGTTGAGTCCGATCGATCTAACTTGCCAAAATCGCCAGAATACCCTTGTTTTAGCTCCAAAGTTATTCTTACTCGTAGCATGGTTTGTTATACCTGAAATGGAATAAAAATAGTAAATACAGCATTGCTCGGGGCCCAACAAAGCCAAATTACAAGGGTGTTTCGTGCACTTTTCAAGTCTTATCATCTGGCGACTACGCGCTCATCCCGAGCGCATCTATTTGCATTAGGGAACAAGTATATTGACCAATTAGGTGGGCCCTCCGTGTTACCTGGCAAGGGTAGCCATCATCCCTACTACTCATCTCTCTCTCTTTTCTAACCACACGGTAACCACCACCCTCCACTACCTCTTCCACATGCCTTCATCTCGATGGCTTGATATATAATAGCATAACTTGGATCGGGCATCGTCAGTCGTCTGATAGGTTGCGCGTGATCTTATATAATAGATAATGTTGATTGTCACCATCATATAATGACTAATGTGAAATTTAATTGAGTTTAAAGGATTAATATGATAGTTTATTGATCAATTGTGGGTAAGATAAGGCAATGATTTGAGTAGAAAATAAGGATTCGAATATCTATCTTATAAGAAAAGGTGCATCAATACTTATATGGGGCTATGGTTATAAGTTAACCTTAGCATTGTCCTCGTTGGCATCCTGCTGGCATGCAATGTCCTATGTGGATGCTTGCGTGGATGGAGGATGGCTTACGCAGGGAGATCGTGCGTTCGGTTCATGTGGTTACATAGGACATCGTGTCGGTTTAGATGGTTACGCATGAGATGTAGGGGCATGGGCGAGGGGATGAAAGGCAGAACATTGATGGCATGAACACCATCAAGGTCCAGTCCGGCGAAAGCGGCGATGGCGGGTGGAAACTGAGCCCTTTCACCCGGTTGCTCTTCGTCTCGAACTTGGTCAGCATATCACACCCCGACCCAGAAAACCCATCCAAGACGGGGCATGAGGGTTCCTATCACTATTCATCTCCAATTGGCGCGATACAAGTGCGGAAAAGACGGATAAATCTAAACAATTTATAATCGAGAGGTAAACTGTAATTTAATTCATAAATACATCAGTTGTACTATTCAACATTTGATACAAAATCCTCCAATGAAAGATATATTACAATAATCCCAAAAGTCCTCGAGAAAGTTTATAATATACAAACTATCAAAAGTACAACAAATTTTCCTCCAGCAACCTCAAGCACCTCTGGACGTACTCACGCCACCAAAACCCGATCCCGCCGGCTGGACTGACGAAGAACTGGCACTTGCACCTGCAAACGCAGCCCAGGTAGGAGTGAGCGATAAACTCAGTAGGGTTCTACTCTACGGCACACAGAAGGGAGGAAAACAACAACAGTGTTGTCTCCCCGCTCAAGTCTAGGGAATGCCACAGGGTCCCACAACCCCTATCGATGTCCCAAGGGCCCCTGTCACGAAACCTCTCTCCTGAATATGTTACCAGGAGGCCAAGAAACACTAACATGCAGGATCACCCTTACTCAAGCAGGAATACCATGCCTCGGGGAAACACGTCAGGAATGCATCGACATCCATCCTTAGCACTTGGCCTAGGGAAGACAACACGACCTCTAAACGTCAGAACATTGATCAGAGTCAACTATAGCATATCCTCGAAACATGAGATTCAATTATACAATCACACCCTAACCTGACTACCCAGCCACGGTCCTAAGGCTATATCCGAGCTACTCGAGAGCCTCGGATCGGCGACCAAACCATCGCCCGCCTAACCTCAAATGCCTCTAATGCATACAATGCATGAAGCTATACAAACATCTACCCTAGATGTCTCTATATGCCACGTCATCAGTTATAGGTTCAACAGATATACAATAGCCCTCGGCACTCGCCGGCAAGAGGCTAAGGTTCCACACTTCCACATTAACTAGCACTCATAGCTAGCTAATGGCAAAGCAATCCAAGGAGCATTTAACTACCAATCAACGTGTATTTAAATGCAAGCCAAACCATCAATTTACTCAAAAGGGACACACACGCGATTCAATCCTCAATCCCAATCGAAATCCCTTGAAAACTCCAAGAAAACAACATGCATGCTTCCCAACATGCTTAAGTATCTATCACAAATGAAATCCATTTAAGAAAAGCCAAGAAACAGTGTTTAAGGGCTCACGGTCGATGCGACGGTTGATCTAACGGTCGACCGTGAGGCCGTGGTCGATGTCACGGTCGATCCGACGGTCGACCGTGAGACCAAGACGAGGAGAAACACAAGGGCCACGGTCGATCGGAGCATCGACCGTGGGAAGCCCAAAACGGGACAGAGCCTTACGGACGATGCGACAGTCGATCTGACTGTCGACCGTGAGGCGGAGTGAAAAAGGAGGGAGCCCGCGGTCGATCGGTGTATCGACCGTGGGAGACCAAAAACCCGACAGAGCCTGAAGGTCGATGCGACGGTCGATTCGACGGTCGACCGTCAGGCTCAGAAAAAGCGTATCAACACTTGACGGTCGATCCAACGGTCGACCGTCAGGCCTATTGCATTGTTCCTTAGAACAGTGCCGGAAATCCAATTTCTTGGATTTCAACCATCAAATCTTGTTGGAAATTAATGAAATTTTGCAAGCATGCGTAATTAACGATGGGGAATCCAATGGTGTGAAGAAATCACCTTTTTGATGGTTAAATCTCCTATCTAGGTCAAAACGGGTGAAAACCGACGAAACGACGATAATACGGGAACCAGCCGTTAAAATATGGAAATTGCAAGGTAGGAATACTTCAAACCATCCACAACACATATGCAATGAGCTACATAACATTCTAACAAGTATTCCTACAGCGAAAAGGCATTAAACCTATCCTAGGAGGACCCGATCACAAGATCGAGGTAGAACCACCTACTTGAGCAAGTAGGGCAACTCCTCCACCGATCCCTCAACTCCGATCGCCGGAATCCGTTCCTCGAAAGCCACGCTCCGAAGCCCTAGCACCCAGCCTAAGGAGAGAGAGAGAGAGAGAGAGAGAGAAAGTGACCGGAGGAGAAGAAAAGAAAGAGAGAGAAAGGGACATGCCTTATATAGAAATCCGGAACGATCTTGACCGTCCGATTCGATCTTTCCCGATCGAGCTCCGATTCTCCGATCGGACGCACCCTAGAGATTCTAATCAAACACATACATCAATCTAAGGCAGTGTGTGGAACACGGGTGTGAAACAAACCACAATGGAGCATATTTACCAAAATGCCCCTGGGGTCAAAACCGCCCTACGATCGCCCGATCGTACCCGACGCGATAACAAACCAACATGAAAACGGCCCTCGACCCACGCGGTCGAGCCAGGTCAGAGGGATGGGCCCTCACAACCTAACAACCTTAAAAAGAATTTCTTCCCAAAATTCAAGGTTGAAGCCGGGGAAAAAGAATCAACTAGGCCTACCTGCACAAGCAAAGCCACAACTAGGGGCGCCAACGCCCACAACAAGAAATATACCTGAAGAGGTGAACAGTCGGGGAAACTCCCGACGCATGCGATCCTCTCGATCTCATGTCAGACTCTCTGCACTGCCGTGCCTCCATCTGACCATGACCAACGATAATGATCTGCCTCTCAGCACCTGATCCCGTCTGTCCAAGATCTGCACTAGCTGCTCTATGTAGGTGGCGTCCTCCTCCACCTCAAGGTCGTCGTGTCTGATCACGTGAGAAGGATCTGGGACATACTTCCTCAGCATAGATACATGGAAGGTGGGGTGGACCACTGACATGTGCGGAGGTAGAGCTAACTGGTAGGCGACTGCTCCAACGCGCCTGACGATCTCAAAAGGACCCGTGAACCTCGGCGCTAGCTTGCCCCTCCTACCAAACCTGATCGACCCTCTGCGCGGGGACACCTTCAGTAGCACTCTGTCGCCAACTGCGAAATCCAGGGGTCGTCGCCTGCGGTCTGCATAGCTCTTCTGCCTGCTCTGCGCTGTCAGAAGCCTCTGTCTGATTTGTGCCAACCTCTCTGACGACTGTCTGATGATGTCCGGACCGGTAAGAGACGCCTCCCCAACCTTTGTCCAACACACCGGTGAGCGACACGGTCTGCCGTACAACACCTCAAAGGGTGCAAAACCCAAACTGGCCTGAAAGCTGTTGTTGTAGGCAAACTCCACCAGAGTCACGTGCTGCTCCCAAGTACCTCCAGCGTCTAGCACACATGCTCTAAGCATGTCCTCAAAAATCTGGATAGTCCGCTCTGACCGTCCGTCTGTCTGAGGGTGGAAAGCTGTGCTGAACGTCAGTGCTGTTCCCAAGGAGTCCTGGAAGCTGCTCCAGAACCTGCCGGTGAATCTGGGATCTCTGTCTGATACTATCGACACTGGGATGCTGTGTAGTCGAACCACCTCGTCGATGTACCTCTGGCTCAATCTGGCAACTGAATCTGTTGTCCTCATGGGGAGGAAATGAGCCGACTTGGTCAGGTGATCGATGATGACCCAAATCGCATCATTCCCCCTCGGTGTCCTGGGTAGCCCGGTGACGAAGTCCATCGCTATATGTTCCCACTTTCACTCTGGCACTGAAAGTGGTTGCAGCAAACCTGGGGTCCGTCTGTGCTCTGCCTTCACCTTCTGACAGGTGAGGCATCTGGAAACGAACTCAGCTACTGACCTCTTCATCCCGCACCACCAAAACTGTCAGCGTAGGTCGTGGTACATCTTGGTACTCCCGGGGTGAACGGCGAAACAGGAGTGATGGAACTCGTGAAGGATCTCCTCTCGCAACGCCGGGTCTGCTGGAACTGCAACTCTGCCCCTGAAGAGTAGACCGCTGTCTACCAACACTGTCCAGCCCTCAACTGCGTGCTCGGTGCCGACCGCGGCACGGGTCTCCATGAGCTATGGGTCTCCATCCTGTGCCTCGATCACTCTAGCCAAAAGAACTGGAATGTTGCGAACAGCGTACAGGAAGCCGCCGGCCGCCCGGTCCTCGAAGTCAAGCCCAAACTGACTGACTGTCTCTAGCATCTGCCACTGCCGAGCTGACATCGCTGCCAAGGTCACCCTACTGTCTTTGGTCTGCCTGCTGAGAGCGTCTGCTACGACGTTTGCCTTACCAGGGTGGTAATGCAACTCGAAGTCGTAGTCCTCTAATAGCTCCATCCACCGCCGCTGCCTGAGGTTGAGGTCACTCTGGATGAACAAGTGCCTCAAACTCTTATGATCAGAGTACACCAGAAACCGCTCACCGTAGAGATAGTGCTGCCACGTCTTCAGAGCGAAGACAACCGCTGCAAGCTCGAGATCGTGGACTGGATAGTTTCTCTCATGGGTCTTCAGCTGCCTAGAACCGTAGGCCACCACATGGCCCTCCTACATAAGCACACAGCCTAGACCCTCCCCACTGGCGTCGCAAAAGACACTGTAGCCGACGCCTCGCTCTGGAACTATCAGGATCTGTGCACTCGTCAGTCTGGCCCTCAACTGGATGAATGCCTGCTCGCATGCCTCGTCCCAAACAAATGGGACCGCCTTCTGTGTTAACCTGGTCAGTGGCCCTGCAACCCTGGAGAAGTCTCGCACGAACCTCCTATAGTAACCCGCCAAGCCAAGGAAGCTGCAGACCTCGAACACTGTCGTCGGTCTTTGCCACTGTAGCACTGCCTCGATCTTGGCCGAATCAACAAAAATGCCAGCCGCTGACACCACGTGCCCCAGAAACTGTACCTCAGGAAGCCAGAACTCACACTTGGAGGCTTTGGCATATAGCCTATGCCCCCTCAATAACTGCAACACTGTCCTCATATGCTGCTCATGCTCCCCCGCGGTACGTGAGTAAACTAGGATGTCGTCGACGAACACCACCACGAACTGATCTAAGTACGGTCGGAAGACCCTCTGCATCAGATCCATGAACACCGCCGGTGCGTTCGTCAAGCCGAATGGCACCACCGTGAACTCGTACAACCCGTACCTAGTACGGAAGGCCGTCTTCGGGATGTCGCAATCCCGAATCCTCAACTGGTGATAGCCGGTACGGAGATCGATCTTTGAAAAGACGGAAGAGCCTCGGAGCTGGTCGAACAAGTCATCGATCCTCGGCATCGGATACTTGTTCTTCACCGTCACCCTATTCAGCTGTTCGACAATAAAATCGAGATCTCGGGGGAACGAGATTTGTTAATTTTATTGTGATCAAAAGTTTGAATTACATGGTGGGATTTGCGGGAACAACACTCCTGAGTTCCCAACATCATCACAAGCTGCAGATCCTCTTTTCCTTGGGAAACTGCATACCGATGATGAGATTGGCAACCCATCAATTACAACCCAAAAGGGAAAACCCCTGATTAAGAATTCGGGCTTTAAAATCCACTACATCCAAAATGAAAAATAAAAAGGGGAAGAAGAAAGGAAATAGAAGGATCTTGGGTGAAGGCTTAAGCCTTCAACCCGCACCTTCGTTGCCGATGAAGAACCCTTGAATCTCTTGCTTTGGACTTTTGGTTTAATGGCACGATCTTCAAGGAAATAAATTTCCTTCTTTTATCTCTCAACGTCTTCAATTTCCTTCTTCTTCAAGGCTCTTTCAAGCCTTTTCAAGCCTTCTTCAACCTTTTTTTTAACCTTTCTTCAACCTTTTATCTATTAGCCTCCGTTCAGCCCCCTCCCCCTCTATTTATAGTTGTTAGAAGAGGTTAGGCGGGATTTCCGAAATTTGAAAAGTTGTTGGCTTGATTCTCACGGCTGAGAGAGTCGCGGTTTGAAATGAAAGCAAATCTCCTCATTTATTAATTTTTTAATACTTTGCAAAACACGTGTGCGTATGAGGGCTGAGGGGAGATCCAATTTGTTCGAATGTATGGATGTTGCCCCCTCGGAATTTTTTGTTAACCTACACCCTACTTTATGTTGCTCTATTGGAACTTTTTCTTAAGCTAAACCCTACTCCAAGTCTCCAATTATATGATGCCATGTCACATCTTATAATGCTGATGGAAGGCTTGGACGTAGGTATGCACACTTTTATTTAGGTTAGCTGATTTTAGATTTGAATTTTGACTGGGGAGTTGAGATTTGGGTGGTTAAGAGGGTAGGATTTAGGTAGTTTAGATTTAGGGTTGGGCATATCAAATCTATTTGAATTTGAATTCGAACCATGAATTTGAATACTTGTTCGAATTTTGAATATTTTTTTGAATGTTTAAATATTTGAACATGTCGTAGATAATTTACCCTAATGTCCTTTTTATCGGTCATATATGTTTTTGGACCGAAATACCCTCAAAGCAATTAGAGGTGCCTTTACATATTTTTTTGGACCATTATACCTCTAGAGGTTTAAAATGACCAAAAATGCAATTTTTATATGTCCCTGGTTTATGTAGGATGCCTTAAAAACCATTAAGGACTAATTTAGAATGTTCTATGTGGGTCAAGCCTATATTTGGCTATAACGACCAAAATACCCCTAGAAGGCAAATTTTACCGAAATACCCTCTATGCTTCCGGTTTGTGTAAAATGTTATAAAAACCATACAGGGATATTTCTCAGATATTATAGGGACCCTGAACATGTATTTTGACTAAAATTCCCAAAATACCCACAACGACCAAAATTACCAAAATGCCCCCGAGTCCTTCTAACTTAAGTAGGATGTTATCCGGATCATGTAAAAGGCCTGATGGGTTATAAGAGAGAGTCCAAGCATATATTTTGCTTAAATCCCCAAAGTACCCTTGATGTGGTAAAATTACCAAAATATCCCTATATCGGCTTAGCTTTTGTAGGATGCCGTAAAAGCTAGATAGGGTTGTGATATGATATTTATAGAGTTCAGGCATGTATTTTGTCCTGAATTTCTAAAATACCCTTGGACGGGTAAATTACCGGAACGCCCTTCATGGCTTCTAGTTCGTGTAAGATACTTTCAACACCATGAAGGATCACATATAGAGCAGTGTATGTGTGCTCTTTGTATGTTTGAACTTGTATTTGTGTTTGAAGAATGTCCGAGGCAAGTAGCGGTAATTTCCTAAATACCCTCAAATTTGACCTTAGTCAAAATTGGTGTCTACATCAGCTTCATGTAATCAATGCAAAGACGAAGCGTACCGTCCTTCTTCTTTGTGAACAACACAGGAGCTGCCCAAGGTGACGTGCTGGGACGGATGAAACCTCTGCCGATCAACCCGTCCAGCTGGACCCTCAGCTCCCTCTGCTATGTCGGTGCCATCCTGAAAGCTGGCAGAGAGATCGACCCGGTACCCGGTACGAGATCTATCTAGAAGTCTACTGCTCTGGAAGGAGGAAGGCCCGGTAGCTCGTCGGGGAAGACGGCAGCAAACTCACAAACCACTGCCGGCAAACTGCTCTCTCGACTGCCCTCTGCAGCGAACAAGGAAAGGCGCGCCAGTAAAGCTGACAGCTGGCCCTCGCACCTGGGAAAGCAACTACACATGAGGGAATCGGCCGACTGGCGATCCCCCAGCAAAACAAAACGAGCGCCGTCAGGTGTCCAAGCAGTCACCCTGCGACGGCCACAGTCTATGACGGCTCGGTATGAAGTCAGCCAATCCATACCGAGAATTACGTCGAACCCGACCATGTCTAGTACCCGAAGGTCTAGAAAGACACGGAGGCCCCCAACCTCCAACTCGCAAGAACGGTAGATCTGCTCAACTCGAGCTCCTCCGTCGACCGGTGTGTCTAAGTGCAGTGTGACTCCAAGTGGCTCAGTCTCTAGCCCCAGCAATGCCACACACTCTCTAGCTACAAAGGAATGAGACGCCCCAGAATCTATCAGAACATCTACAAATGAACTGAAAAGCTGAAAGGTACCTTTGAGGACTGGAGGGTCAACTGGGGCTGGTGGAAGAGCTAGAGTCTGCTGGGGTGGCGGGTACTGGTAGGGCTGAAAAGGTGGCTGAACAAAGTCTGGGTACTCGTGGTCTGGAAGTGCGTAAACTCCCCCTCTGGGTCCGCCTCGACCTCCACCGCGATCTCTGCCTCTCCCGGCTCCTGGTGTCCTCCAACCTCCGCCTGCTCCGCCACGAACTGACTGTGCCCTCAACATCGGACAGTCTCGGCAAAAGTGCCCTGTCTGCCGGCACTCGAAGCACACGGGAGGCCCAAGCGCTAGCCGCTGTCCCTGGCCTCCTCCGGACGTCTGCCCCTGAGGCCCAGCCGAGAGAAGTGGCTGGCCTCCCTGCCTGGGCTGCTGCTGGTACTGGGGTGGGTGACGCTAATATGACTGTTGGTGTCGTGAGTATCTCTGCCTCCTCCACGTACCTCTCCCGCCCTGAGCTGCTCTCTGTGGTTGTCCTCCGCCACTGGTACTCGCATACGACGCCGGCTGGACTGCCCTGGGCCCCGACTCCTGCAATTGAGCCTCAACTGCCAAGGCACAGTCCAACACCTCTGCGTACGTGCTAGCGCAATGAGCCGCGATCAGCCGCCTGAGCTCGGGCCTAAGCCCCCACTGGAACTGCTCAGCTCTGGCAAGAGGGTCCGCCGACACCACCCCAGCAAATCTAACAAGCCTGGTGAACCTAGCCGTGTACTGCACTACCGATTGAGTACCCTGAGAAAGGGTCTGGTACTCACGAACAAGGGTCGAGCGCGCGCTGCGGGGAAAGAACGCGCCGAGAAAGGAAGAACGAAACACGGCCCACGATGGGTCACTCCCGTCCCTGCCTGCCTGAAAAGAGCGCCACCAGTCCAAAGCGTCCCCGTCGAGCTGGAACGCGACAAGTCTGACCCGAACCCGGTCATCCTGGACGAACAGAGTGTCAAGGACGCGACTGACTCCCTCCAGCCAGTCATCCGCCACCGCTGGGTCGCCTCCATCACTGCTGAACCTAGGCGGGTTCAGCCTCTGGAAGTCGACCACCGCTGTCGCAACAGCACGCTGGTCAAGTGGAGGAGAGACCTCCTCGGCGATGAACGAAGCATCCTCCTCCACCACGACCTCAATCCTCGGCTCTGGCTCTCGTGCAGGTACACGGGGCACGGCTGCGTTGGCCCCTAAGGCCCGTCGGGCAGCGCGCTCGTCGCGCGCGGTACCACGACCCAAGACTGGACAGCTAGCCCAGCTCCCTGGCATATGTACATTTACCAGAGACGACAAGTGTCCACCCGTAAGAAATCAAAACACAACATCAATCAATAAAGCAAAAGCATAACACAAATGAGCACGAATAAGCACACATGGATGCTCTACTCCTAGAACTATCCCAATCCGCGCTCAAAACCTCAACCGCAAGCCTAATCCTATCCCTGGGACCTACAGTCTGCTCTGATACCAAGTTGTCACACCCCGACCCAGAAAACCCATCCAGGACGGGGCATGAGGGTTCATATCACTATTCATCTCCAATTGACGCGATACAAGTGCGGAAACGACGAATAAATCTAAACAATTTATAATCCAGAGGTAAGCTATAATTCAATTCATAAATACATCAGTTGTACTATTCAACATTTGATACAAAATCCTCCAAGGAAAGATATATTACAATAATCCCAAAAGTCATCGAGAAAGTTTATAATATACAAACTATCAAAAGTACAACAAATTTTCCTCCAGCAACCTCAAGCATCTCTGGACGTACTCGCGCCACCAAAGGCCGATCCCGCCGGCTGGACTGACGAAGAACTGGTGCATGCACCTGCAAACGCAGCCCGGGTAGGAGTGAGCGATAAACTCAGTAGGGTTCTACTCTACGGCACACAGAAGGGAGGAAAACAACAACAATGTTGTCTCCCCGCTCAAGTCTAAGGAATGCCACGGGGTCTCACAACCCCTATCGATGTCCCAAGGGCTCCTGTCACGAAACCTCTCTCATGAACATGTTACCAGGAGGCCAATGAACAGTAACATGCAGGATCACCCTTACCCAAGCAGGAATACCATGCCTTGGGGAAACATGTCAGGAACGCATCGACATCCATCCTTAGCACTTGGCCTAGGGAAGACAACACGACCTCTAAACCTCAGAGCATTGATCAGAGTCAACTATAGCACATCCTCGAAACATGAGATTCAATTATACAATCACACCCTAACCTGACTACCCAGCCACGGTCCTAAGGCTAGATCCGAGTTACCCGAGAGCCTCGGATCGGCGACCAAACCATCGCCCGCCTAACCTCAAATGCCTCTAATACATACAATGCATGAACCTATACAAACATCTACCCTAGATGTCTCTATATGCCATGTCATCAGTTATAGGTTCAACATATATACAATAGCCCTTGGCACTCCCCGGCAACTAGGCCCCGCCCCCCGGGCTCCCGGTCCGACCAGGATCCGCCCGAGGGCCCCACCCGAACTGCCGCACCCTGGCTACGGGGTCTGCTGCAACTGCCCCCGCAAAACGGACAAGCTGGGTAAACCTGGAGGCGTACTGCTGAACTGTGCGAGTACCCTGCAGAAGGGACTGGTACTCGCGGGTCAGGGCGTCACGCGCACTAGCTGGAAAGTGCACGTCTAGGAACATCGCCCTGAACTCCTCCCACAGCGGCAACTCTCCGCCACTAGTGTGCCGGACAGTGCGCCACCAGTCGCGTGCCTCGCCGTCAAGCTGGAACGCTGCGAGGGTGACCCGAACCCGGTCATCCTCGACGAAGAGAGCCTCTAGGACGCACGTGACTCCGTCAAGCCACTCGTCCGCTGCAGTCGGGTCTCCAGTCCTACCACTGAACCTAGGAGGGTTCAGCCGCTGGAAAGCCATTGAGATGGCCACCGAGGCCTGTCCGCCGACAGGAACGGGGGCCTCCTCCTCGGCGAGGAAGACCTCCGCCTGCGCGACCGAAACCGTCGCTGGTGATGGTACAGTGCGTCTAGCCCGGACCACCCTGACAGGAACCGTCCCGTCTGGTCATAGGTCGGTTCGTTTGCCTATAAAGCAGACGAACCTTCTTCCTTCAAATCCTTTTGAAAACCCGGCGATTTGAGCTCGGATCTTGGGATTTTCGAAGGCGTTGAGGACGATCCAAGGCCTAGCTGCTTGGATCTAAGCTGCGTTTGCTCCGGTAGGGATCCTACCGACATCTCTCTTCGGGGTTTTGGGTTTTCCGGTTTGATCTGTGGTTTATTGCTTAGATCTGCGTATATAGTTGTTGGTTTTCTGTGTTTTTGCCGGTTTTGGACTCGTGGGATCCTGATCTATCAGATCCCAGAGTTTCGTGGTTTTTGGTTGTCTCTTCCGGCGGTATTCTTCGCCGGAAGGACGCCGCGGAACCCATCATGATCGATCTTCCCTTGAGGAAGGATCGATCTTCTGGGTTGGTCATGCTCCGCCCGATGAAGGATCAATCATCAGTTTGGTGAGGATCGATCCTGGTTCTTGGGGAGCATGGCTGTCCTTCGTCGCGAAGAGGATCGATCCTCCTGTGAGGAAGGATCGATCACTCGTGGTGCGATCTGAAGGGTGCTCTCTGTCGCGAAAATGATCGATCCTCCTGAGAGGAAGGATCGATCCTTTTGTCTCGACAGTGAGGCTTTACTCTCTGTTGCTGAGAGGATCGATCCTACCCTAGGGGATGATCGATCCTTTGGTAGAAGAGAGGGTTTTGACTAGTTTTGCCCAAGGGGCTTTGTATGTTGGTTTTCTTTATTGTTTTATACCTTGTACATAACATTAAGCATGTTAGCCCTATATAGGGGCAGTGGTGAACCGGGGGAGTGATGACTCCCGGGATGTTTAGAATAAACGGGCGGGTGGCCCTACTGCTTTCCCTAGCCTCTCACGCCGGCGTTCGCCGAGGGCTACATTACTTGTTGCACATTGTGAACTGTTGTTTGCGGGGTTGTTTCCCGGTGCAGGTGTTGTGTGGACTGCTGGCGGTTGGTAGTGGTACCACTGCAGCAGTCCTTAGACCTTATTTATCTGTTCACCACCCCGGGCCGGCAGGGTGCCGTGCCCAGACCTTGTATTTATATCATCACATCCTGCTGCATGCTTACATGTATCTTTTCTGCGCATGTTCATAGCATGCATTGTGTTGTGCATTAGTTGCATCTGTTAGGGCGTTGCCGATCCGGGGCTTCCGGGTAGCCCGGATCTATCTCTTAGGACCGTGCGGGTAGCTTGGTCCAGGACTCGATTTGTAGTATTCAGTCTTTTCGATGATAGGGTTAGTTGGACATGAATACTGTTGTGCTTGATGTTTAGAGGTCGTGTCGGCCTTGAGCCAAGTCGTGGTGTAGCCAGTACCCAATCTTTCTAGAACTCTTGGGTGGCAGGTGTGACTACCCAGCGGTGCTACCCGCCGACAGTGCCCAGGATCCTGTCGTGAGTTGGCAGTGCCGTTTCCTGTCTTACTGAGTGTGACCCAATGTGTGACCAGTTCGCTGGAAGACCACGACTGGGGCTCTCAGGGGTATCCGGTGGGGTTATGGGACCCCTGTGATACACCTAGGCTTTGCTTGGGGACGACACTGTTGTGTTCCCTTCCTTTGTGAGTGTCGTAGTGTAGTGTCCCTGCTGAGCTTAGTGCTCACACCTACCCGGGCTGCGTTTTGCAGGTGCTGGCGCTAGCTCTTCTTCGGTTGCCCCTACCGGGCAGGTGTTCAGTGACGTGGCGGCGTCTGGCGGAGCTTGAGGAGCTGTGATCTGTCCGTGTACACCTTGGTTAGATAGTCTCCTACGGGAGCGATTTTGTATAACATTCCCTGTTTGAGGATTTGTACTATATTCCAGCTTTGTGTGTTGAGCTTTATAATTGTTGTTTATTACAGGGTGATTATGCTTATTAGGGTAACCACTACGATTAGAGGGAAACCTCGCCAAATTTCCGCAGTAGGTTAAGTTCCGGTTCGCGTCGCCCGGCCCGGTTGGGCCTACGCGGGTCGGGGCGCGACACTAAGGTTCGACAATTCCACATTAACTAGCACTCATAGCTAGCTAATGGCTAAGCAATCCAAGGAGCATTTAACTACCAACCAACATGTATTTAAATGCAAGCCA
The DNA here is from genome assembly GCA_963920575.1 of Narthecium ossifragum. NCBI lineage: Eukaryota > Viridiplantae > Streptophyta > Magnoliopsida > Dioscoreales > Nartheciaceae > Narthecium > Narthecium ossifragum. The sequence continues at coordinate 8,474,775 of OY986964.1, read as the reverse complement.
AACCATCAATTTACTCAAAAGGGACACACACGCGATTCATTCCTCAATCCCAATCGAAATCCCTTGAAAACTCAAAGAAAACAACATGCATAAGTATCTATTACAAATGAAATCCATTTAAGAAAAGCCAAGAAACAGTGTTTAAGGGCTCACGGTCGATGCGACGGTCGATCTGACGGTCGACCGTGAGACCGTGGTTGATGTCACAGTCGACCGTGAGACCAAGACGAGGAAAAACACAAGGGCCACGGTTGATCGGTGCATCGACCGTGGGAAGCCCAAAACGGGACAGAGCCTCACGGACGACGCGACGGTCGATCCGACGATCGACCGTGAGGAGGAGTGAAAAAGGAGGGAGCCCGCGGTCGATCGGTGTATCGACCGTGGGAGACCAAAAATCCGACAGAGCCTGACGATCGACTATCAGGCCCAGAAAAAGCGTATCAACACTTGACGGTCGACCCAATCGTCAGGCCTATTGCATTGTTCCTTAGAACAGTGCCGGAAATCCAATTTCTTGGATTTCAACCATCACATATTGTTGGAAATTAATGAAATTTTGCAAGCATGCGTAATTAACGATGGGGAATCCAATGGTGTGAAGAAATCACCTTTTTGATGGTTAAATCTCCTATCTAGGTCAAAACGGGTGAAAACCGACGAAACATCGATAATACGAGAACCAACCGTTAAAATACGGAAATCACAAGGTAGAAATACTTCAAACCATCCACAACACATATGCAATGAGCTACATAACATTCTAACAAGTATTCCTACAGCGAAAAGGCATTAAACCTATCCTAGGAGGACCCGATCACAAGATCGAGGTAGAAACACCTATTGAGCAAGTAGGGCAACTCCTCCACCGATCCCTCAACTCCGATCGCCGGAATCCGCTCCTCGAAAGCCGCGCTCCGAAGCCCTAGCACCCAGCCGAAGGAGAGAGAGAGAAAGTGACCGGAGGAGAAGAAAAGAAAGAGAGAGAAAGGGACAGGCATTATATAGAAATCCGGAACGATCTCAACCGTCCGATTCGATCTTTCCCGATCGAGCTCCGATTCTCCGATCGGACGCACCCTAGAGATTCTAATCAAACACATACATCAATCCAAGGTAGTGTGTGGAACGCGGGTGTGAAACAGACCACCAGGGAGCATATTTATCAAAATGCCCCCGGGTCAAAACCGCCCTACGATCGCCCGATCGTACCCGACGCGGAAACAAACCAACAGGAAAACGGCCCTCAACCCACGCGATCGAGTCAGGTCAGAGGACGGGCCCTCGCACAGCATCTCTCCCCTCCTTCCTCCACACCTTCGGATCTCCCCAACCCTGCTCAACAGCTCTATGCAAGATCCATTTCAATCCAAACCAGAACTCCGATCCGTCCATTCGGCAGGACGGCGACATCATGGGTGGCATCCTGAGGAGAGACTCGGAGGGGTTATAGCTGCCGGCGGGAGCCTCGGTGCCATCACCTCGACGGAGAGGAGGGGAGAGTGGAGCAGAGACGGCGGGGCGGGGACGGGAACGGGAAGTGGTTGTGAAGAGCGGGGAAGGGAATCAGCGGAGGCGTGACGCGCTGAAGGGATCATGACGAGTGAGAGGAAGTTGGTGGAGAGGGATTGAGAAAGCATGCATTTAATTACCTGCTGATTCTGGGATCAGTCACCCCACATACATGCATATCATCATGAAGTTTGTGGGCAGTGGTAATGAAGAGCGGGGAAGGGAATCAGTGGAGGCGTGACGCGCTGGAGGGATCATGACGAGTGAGAGGGAGTTGGCGGAGAGGGATATATCTGGGAGTACAGGGGAGGGGAGGAGGAACTCGCTTCGGTGGGAACCGAGTATGACCTCGCCGGCAGCGGCGGCACCCCCGGGGTCACGAAGCCCACCCGGCGCCCCTTGGGGTCGATCACCGTGCGCGCCGCTCGCCGGGAATCCATGGCAGGGGTAACGGGCGAGCCGGCGTCGAAGAAGACTGGTGGTGAACCACAGCGATATCTTGCGCACTGCCCCGCTCTTAGGACTGCTATTTTATTTTATAACAAAACCTCAGGCGATATATCGCTGTGATCTTGATGGTTTTCCCTCGGCGTCACGAAGACTGGTGGTGATCCACAGCGCCGGAGAAGTGACAACCCTTCGATTTGATTAGCTACGGCTGATGTAGAATCTCGACCGTCCGAGGAGTGGCTATTGCTGTAATCTAGGAACAGGAGAAAACCGTGACAGGGTCATAGTCATACACTAGAAGTCCTTGTATGAAGAGATGGTTATAAATTAACTTTTCGTTGTCCTATGTGGAGCATATATGGAGAGGGTTATTCTACGTGGAAGGGGAGTTAGTGGGTTAGTGAGGAGTTATTGAGGAAGGTGGAGGAGAGAAGACAATTACCCTGCCATATTATACAATTTTAAATGTCTTTGATAAGTTACATTAAATTGATGAAAATACATCTGACGATCGAGAATAACGAGTTAGTTTGCAAGAGTTTATTGGTTGGTGGTTGGGTACTGGTAGCTAACATGGATGCGTTTCTAAACGGGCTATTGGACCTCAGTGTATATAAAAGGCTGACCCGATCGGAACTGCCTCCTGCAACCCCACCCTCGAGCTACCTTGACGCAGCGACGCACAACTTTCTTCGAGCAATGGCGATGGACATGGAGAAACCACTGGGATCGATCCCCGACGAGGACACGGTGCGCGACGATGACGACGGAAACGAAGAGATAGGGTCCTCCTCAGAAGAGGTCTCTCTCGAGCCTAATTCGTCTTCAATCGCGCTCTCTGTTAGGTTTCTGAAACCCTAATGTAATGGTCCTCTAAGATGTGTCTTGCAGGAGAAGGAGATAGAGTGGGAGCTGGCAGATGTACCCCTAGAGGAGCTTCATAGGGCGCGGGCTGATGGCTCTCATGGGGCCGTCCGCTCAAAGCCCAACCCCAAGAAGAAGCCTGGTCGCGCGAACAAGAACAGGTCTCCGTTCTTAATTCGTTTCTAGACTCGTTTTGGTGGATCCCTTTTGATGGAAGCATGAGTTTTTCTTGGTTTATTGGGCAGGCCGATGGAGATGAGCAGCAAGTTCCCCGTGAGTAGGTTTAGAGAAGTCGTCCAAGCTCCCAAAAGGGTGAGTGATATATATAGTTGCTACTGTTAGCTCCGTGTCGTTTGTAGTCTATATTCGCTCTTCTAGGTCTCAATTATGTGAATCAATCGAAGCAAGAACCACTATTGCGCTTTCTTTTGCATCATAGCTTGAATAGCTAGATATTCTAGTTGTGCTCAGTGACATAATCTGGGTGGGTGGCCCCTGAGTTCATGCTAAGAATTGGAGATATTGTTCTGTGCTGCCATCAAATTCATGCTTTAGTTGTCACTCTTTTCTTTCAGGTTGTACGAGATCCACGTTTTGAATCTTTATGTGGAACTCTTGATGCGGAAGGGTGAGGACTTTGCTGATTTTTGTTGGTTATGATGCTCTCTTTTATCTATCCATGTTCAACGTGATTTTCCCCATGTATAGTTTCGTGTGTTTGGCATGAATTGATGGGTGGGTGTTGCTGGATTGTTTCGAGTGAAATCTTCTGATGCTTGTTAAAGAGAAGTTGAACTCTGCATTTTAGTACTTCAAGTACTATTGATGCTATTTACCCAATACATTTTGAATTTTCTTTCTCCTTTTGTGATCCTTGTCCTGCTGTTATAATTGTCTTTAAATACTGGAGCATTGTCTCTTCACCTACAGACTTGTAACAAGGGATCCCTCCTGTACACGGGCTAATTAGAATCATGTTACAAAACCTGATAAACTGCCATGGGAGGAAATATTTTCCCAGGGGCAGCTATCTATAATTTCTTCTTGTTTTTACCTCATTTCCTCATGAAATAGGTTCTCGCATATGATTAACTAGTGCAACTTCGAAGATGAATTAGACAGTGGATGCGTCGAAGATGGTTTTGTCTATGTACTCCTCAAGAATTTTCACATCATATCGTATCCCTTGCCTTAATTCTTATCCATGATCGATATTGGATTCTTTCCTCTCGTAATTATGAAGCATGTGCTTTTTATATGGTCTTCTTCTGCCTTGATAAGTTCCTGGACACCACCCGGAGGTTTTTGGCAATTTCAAACCATTGATATATCCTTTGCTTTGCCTCCCAAACTGAACTTGTTGGCATTGCCATGTTGTTCATTACAATTACGCTTTGGTCAAGTCTAAAATTTATGCTAATTGAGATGCTAATCACCAATTTGATTGACCAAAGCTCAAGTAGATACATCATCAGCTTTAATTTGCCACTCTCGTTTGTTCTGTTTCTTCAGTAGTTACCTTGAAAATATCGCATGGTTGTTGCCATTGAGTTGACTTTTGATGCTCTAAAATTGTTGGTACCTCTGGTGGAGCAATGCTGATGTCTGCTAGGGGCCTAAGGCTCTTCATTTGGGCTTGTTTGCATGCTTAACGTATATATTGATGCCAATTTTTTTTTTTTTACTTTGTGATAACTTTGCACAAATTTCCACTAACAAAGCTTCGTGTTTTCATAATCCTTTGTACTTTGCAATGCCTTGCCAGGTTCAGAAAAAGATATAAGTTTTTATTTGATGTCGAACTTCCTGCTGAAAAAGAGGTGATTCTTGTCTTATCCACCGAACATGTTTGTTTAGTTACTTATACACGATGGCAGTTACTATTTTAGATGTTGTTGCTAATATAAAATATTTTCTACTGAGACTCCACAGAAACTCCAAAAGATGATTAAGAAGTCCAAGGATCAAAATGTGGTTGAGGAAGCGAAGGAGCACATATCTTGGATTGTGAGTTGTTGCATACATTTATGGTTTGGTTTAGGGTAATGCCTGTTAAGTTTCTCTTAGTCAAGGTCTGTTGAAATTGGGTGGTTTCAGTCTGTGCTTTACCTGAAAGATTCAGGATTTGGGCTTGGACTGGGCCTATTTTTTAGCGTCTCATTGAGTTTGTATTGGCCTCCTCAATCTGAACCTGGCCCAAGAAGCATATATGCAATATAAGTTACTGCTTCTATGAGGCATGATTATAGCTGATATATGAAACAAACTGGTAGTGCCAAGTGCCAACTTCCTGTTTAGGTTGACCAATTGTCCAGTCATTGGGTTTGCATTTTAAGCCTAGAATAAACTTGATCCCATAATAGATGCCTTCTATGTCTCACCCACAGTGCAATCTTAGAAACTTCTATGTATCATAACCGGGGCCTATTCACATGATGAAAGTTCGCTTCAGATAGTATATAAGCATTTCTTTTAGAGGATTGAAGTTTTATTGCCTTTATTTGCATCCTTATATATTTTATTTTTGGCTGTTAATATTTATCCATCAGATATGACATTTCCGCTGATAATTGCTATGTTCAGGATAAGCAGCTACAATCACATTCTCGCAAGAATGTTAAATCTCAGATTTTAACTGAACATATAAAGCATGAAAGAGAAGCGGCAAAGCAAGGGAAGCAGCCATATTACCTCAAGAAATGTTTGTATCGACATCCCAAATCTTAGCAAACTGATGAGCCTTTCTCTCTCTCTCTCTCTCTAGCTCTCATAGTTTCATACAGCTAGTGGTCTAGATATATGCACATAGAGCTTGTCTCATGACACAAACTTTGTTTTGGTTTGACAGCGGAACTTCGAGAAAGGGAGCTGGTCCAGAAATATAATGATCTTAATGTACTTACGAGGCCCTTAGAACATAAGAGCTGTTATTCTATTTCTACGATTGTCTTTTGATATGCTTTATTTTTCATTGTTATTCCTCCGACAGGCTGCAGGAAAGCTTGAATCTTTTCTTGAGAAGAAGAGGAAGAGAAATGCTGCAAAAGACCACCGTTACATGCCATACCGTAGATCTAGTGAGAATGGAGGACGGTAAGGACCTTAAATACTTGCTTGAGCGCGATCATTTCTTTCTTGTTTCCATCTCAACTAGAATTCTGGTTCTTGTCCTCTCCCTTTGATTGTCTTTTTCATTGGGCTTGTGTTATATGAGAAGCCCGATGGACATCTATGATGAAATACTGTTAAACTCGCTTGCAAGTCAAACCTGATGTACCTGATAATATTTAGTTATGCATCCATATGTCGAATCATTTTCCCTGATTATGCAAGAATTCATGGCAATATCCCCTGAAGTCATATTTTTGATATAGTTATTTCGATAACTAATGTCATCAACTTGGTGCAACTCTTATGTCACTTCTAATGGCAAGTGTTTTTTACTCTTCCAGTGGTTGAATTATAGCGTTTTCACCATGGAGATAGTTTTGAAGGCACTGGAAGCATTCTTCAGATGAGGTTTCATCTATCTCTTGTTCATCTCAGACTTGCTGAAGGTGATCCTAATGAATGTTATGATGCAATCAGCTAGCTTGACAAGAGTAAGAAGTTGTGGAGTATTCTACACCTCCACAAATACGGCGGTAGTTTTGCACTCGCTCAAAGCTTTGAATTGCTATAATGCAAACTTTATTTTATGTGCTTTTACCTCAGCTAACCCGAGGTGGCATCCACCAAGCAGTAACCATGAGTTAATATTGTGACTTCCTGTCATGTAAAGTGAGGTATTTTAAAAATTTTTTTACCATATTGTCTGATCTTTTGTACTATGCATCAGCTATTCAAACATCGTTGGTTTATATCAGTTGCGACTGAGTTGAATGATGTATTAGTTATACCAAAGGTGCCAACTTTGCAAAATGAATCTCTAAACAAAGTGACGTTTACCGCAGACATGTCTGTAGTTACTTTGAGATTTTTAGACTACTCTGTCTATAAATGGGGCAGCAGCTGTTTCTGACAGAATTAACTGGAAAATTGTTACCATTAGTGCTGCAAGGTAATGTAGCTTATTGAAAAAAGTCAGAGCACATGAGGTACTTTTGGACTGCTACTGGAATCATAATGTATGCTGAAATCTGCATCAGTACTCAAATAGGTTATCAAATAACTCATTCATCTAAACGTATGCAGATGCAAGGTTTGGATTCCCTGGCATTCACTTGTTGGTATTTACTTATAGCTTTCTAAATTATCATTCACAAAAATTACGTCATAGACTCATGGTGCATGCATGTTCAAGCAAAAACTGATATTAAAGCTTGCCAACATTGCCCAGGAACATAGCGCGAGACTGGAAAAACTTGTATGAAACTACTCACCGACCAACTTACTGATTTTTTTTATTTTGTCGATCCCGCGGGATGCGAGTGTAATAGCTGATGGCTAGGGGTGTCTAAAAAGCCCAATTGACCCGGCCTGGATCTGCCAGGGCCGTAGTCTAGTCCGGCCCGTGTGTTGGTCCTGTTGGACCGGGCTGATTCGGGTTCAGGGCCGGACCAGGGCCCTTTGGTCAAAAACTCGGTGCGGGCTGGCGGGGTTTGTGTTTTAAAGAAGCTCAACAAATAAATCAACCCCACTCCATCACTACCGTCCATGTATCACTCCAATATCTCCTCCTCCATCAAATCTCTAGTGTTGTGACTCTACCCTCAGCCCGCTCGCAACCCACGACCAACTCTCGTCGGAGCTCCGTCGCCGCACTGCCCTTGCCCCATCTCTCCTCCAACCTCCACCAGCTCTGGACAAAAAGATAAGACGTTGGTGGTGGAGCCTTCGGGATCAGCCGTGAGCTGTGCCTCTGCCTTGCCCGAGCTGGTTGTCACGTTGTCGTCGCCGCATGCTGTATCGACCGCCTCCGATCCGTGGTGGTGGAGCTTCTGGGATTAGCCGTGAGTTGTGCCTTGCCCGAGCCAGTTGCCACGTCGACGTCGCCGCGCGCCGCATCGACCACCTCCAATCCGTGGCGGTGGAGGTTCTGGGATCATCCGCGAGTTGTGCCTCGACCTTGCCCGAGCCGATTGCCACATCGTCGCCGCCGCGCGCCGCATCGATCGGTTCCGATCCCTGTGCAAAGAGATCAACGCCTTGGGCGTCCGATCCATGGTGGTGGAGCCTCTGGGATCAGCCGTGAGCTGTGCCTCGACCTCACTCGTGGCGGTTGCGGTGTCGTTGCCACTGCATCGACTGCCTCCAATCCCTGCGTGAAGAGATCAACGCCTCGGGCGTCCGATCCGTGGTGTGGAGCTCGACGTCAGTGCGGGGAGCAACGCCATGGATGAGCTCAGGGTGGCGGATGATCAATAGCATAGGGCTTGGCACGGGGTGGCTCCGGCGAGGTGGGCATCGGGCTTGGTGAGGCACGCTGAGAGACAAGGAGAAGTGGAAAACGGATGAAGAAAGATGGGAGAGAAGAAAGGGGATGGCGGGCCGGGTTTGCCCAGGCCTAGCCCGGTTTTCAAGCCGGGTAGGGTTATACCTGGACTGGACCGGATGAAAGACTTATTGGACCCGACACTGATCCAGGCCGGTCCGGATGATTACCCAGGCCGGACTGGGCCCGAACCGGGCCGGCCTGTTCCGGCCCGCCCCGGATGAACACCCCTGTGGCGTTGTTGAGAAAGTTCTGTAGTCCTGTCCTTTGAGGCCTCCTAACTCATCAAAATATAAAAAAAATTTCTTGTTGAATCCACCTGGGTTGACGAGAAAAATGATACAAAGGATTTTTATTGTCTCCAACTGATATGGATTGATTGGATCACCGTTTTAGAAACGGAGTAAAAAAAAAAAACAAACACTTTTAACATGAAAAAGGCTTACGTGTACCCTCTCCTGTGCCTCCACGTGGCAAGCTGCTACGAACCTTCGCCCAGTTTTGGATTGCATTAAGAAACGTCCACGTCGAACTACTTACGCTATTCCCTTCAGCCACGGGCTCACCGACTGAGCCGGTCACGCGCCTCTCCCACCTATCCTTCGAATTCGCTCACATTCATCGCGAAAACCCCCATTACTTGTGCAATCCCACCCGGCGGTCGATTTCGGAGAGCTATGCTGGATTTGATCGGCTCTCTAGCTGTGCCCAACTCGAATTCGGAAGGGAAAGTGCCATAGCCAAGCCAATGGTATAAGTGTTCTGTTTGTTTGGGAGAGTGATTTTTTTGGTTTATGGAGTAGATAAAGAGGCGATTTTTTCTTTTCGAATTTGAGCGGTTTCTTGCGGATTGGGAGGGTTTTGTCTGATTTATTGTGAAAGATTGGTTTTTGTGGTGGTTGTCGGGTTTAGAAGAATGTGTACGATTCTTATTTTTTCTTAGCAGTAATTAGGGTTTTAGTTTGTGAATTTGGATATCCTCTGATGATTGCATTATTTGTCAGGTTAGGGTTTTCTTTCGCTATTATGTTTTAACTTCTTGATGAATTAGGGTTTTTCTTTTTTTTGGTTCCAGTTAGCTGAAGCCTTGCAATGTTTTTGTTTCTAGGGTTTGACGTTGTTTGATCTTCTTTGTGACAGCTTGATGAGCATTTGAATTCATGTTTGATACTTTAATTTTATGCCATGACTCTGTTGGGTTTTCTAATTTCTTAGCCGAGACCTTCAAATCTGTTGGCTGGTTGGGTTTTACCGATCTTTGAGCAGAAACCGTTTGATTTTCTCGGTAACATCTTGATTAGAATCTAAGTTCATGCCTAGTTGACGCCATACATCTGCCGATCCTTTCCAATTTCTAATGATGAGGGATTTTTCTTTTCTGGTTGACAGCTAAAGGAGGCATCTCTTACGAAATCTGAGGATTTAGGGTTATAATTCTTGAAAAGCTCCTCCTTTGGCTTAAAGGCGAAGAAGGGAGGTGGATTGCTTAATTGGTTTTATCTCGCCGCATGGATAGCTTAAGGAAGGGCGTCTTGAATTAGACCTGGCATCGAACAGCTACCTGGACTCCAGTTGCCCATTGGAGGTCGTCCAACTGGCGGCCTCCGCCAAGATCACTGGTGCTGGAGGCCCATCTCAGTCCTCCTCGGCCTCCGGCATTTTGTTCCAAGCTGATGCCCAGAGCTCAGCCCCGGTGAGTTCCATGTCTGGTACCGCAAGATCTGGCCTTGGGCCTTCTTCTGGGGACATCAACAGTGGTGTCCTCCACAGCGCTGGAAACTCCTCTGGCCCCAGTGTCGGCGCAAGCTCACTTGTGACAGATGCCAACTCAGCTCTCTCTGGTGGCCCGCGGCTGCAGCGTAGTGCCAGTATCAATACGGAGTCATATATGCGCCTCCCTGCGTCGCCCATGTCTTTCTCATCCAATAACATCTCAGCTTCCTCCGTGATGGATGGCTCCTCCATCGTGCAGCAGAGCTCGCACCAAGATCAGATGCAGAAGCAGGGTGCATCAAGTGTAACATCTCAGCCGACAGGGCAGGACCCAGGTAATTTATTGCATGTCCACAAGAAGCCAAGGATTGATATGAGGCAAGAGGATGTTCTTCAGCAGCATGGCATCCAACAGTTGCTACAGAGGCAAGATTCGATGCAGTTGCAGGGGCATCGTAGCCCACAGTTGCAAGCCTTATTGTATCAGCAAAGGCAGCGGCAGCAGCAACAGCAACAGCAGCAGATGCTGCAGTCTGTGCCACTGGTAAAGCGTGCCCAGGTCCAGCAGCAGCAGCAGCAGATGAGGCAGCAGCTACAGCAGCATGCCATGCAGCCAATGATTCCTGTAAAGCGCCCCTATGATAATGGGCTATGTCATCGCAGGCTTATGCAGTACATATATCATCAGCGCCATCGGCCCTCCGTGAGTTGATATCGCATTGCATTGTTGATCTGATATGTTTTGTTTTTGTTATCTCTAATAATAATTTGGCTGAGAAACTTGGTTTTAATCTCTATGTGGTTTCTTGTAGGATAACTCTATCCTTTATTGGAGGAAATTTGTTGTTGAGTACTTCTCACCATGTGCGAAGAAAAGATGGTGTTTCTCGAAGTATGATTCTGTAGGCAATAATGCTCTCGGTGCTTTTCCTCGAGCAGCTACGGTTAGTTTGACAATTGAAGGTTCTGTTCAATCATTTTTCAATTAAATTCAAGTGCCTTTTGGTCAGTTACTTTTTTGTGCTCTATATTGTTGTCTATGATGTCTGGATGATTATATCAGGCTGTCAGCTGCAATAAACACACTGCTTATTTCCTTAGTTTCAACTTGTGTATATTAGACCATGTAGGACACCAGTGTGTATGCAGAGATTTAATGTTACTGAATTTTCTTTTACTAGTCTTTGCTGGTTATTCCCTTAAATTATCAAACAAGTTTTTATAAACTATCTTGTTTTTTGCAGGATGCATGGCATTGCGATATTTGTGGTTCAAAATCTGGGAAAACATTTGGTAAGGAGGCTCATTGCCTTTAAATTCCACGGAATAAATATTTGGGATTCTAGTGCTTTGTTGTGCAGGTCATATGCACATCTAGGAATTTCATTTTAATCATTTGCTGGGTTATTTCCATTGTATTGTGAACCAAGCCGAACTACTTTGGCAGAAAGTTTCAGTATTGGCTGAAGCTATAAGCCTTCCTTTAGATTTCAATCTTCAAGGCAACTTAATTTTTGGTAGACACATAATTGTTTTTTAAATTTTATGTTTTGTGGCGTGTACCTCTCTATTAGGTTCATAGCTTATGTTTACGCGTTTAATAAACTTATGAATCTTGATATATGAAGATTCCCTTTGTTTACTATCTTAGTTTGCATTTTATGTCATTACAAGTGTTGCTTTTTCTGTACTTTAGTTGTGCTAGAATTTTGTCGACGATGATCATTAACATTTTAATTCTATCAGATGCTACTTTCGAAATACTTCCTAGACTCAGTCAGATCAAATTCGATCGTGGAGCTATCGACGAGCTTTTGTTTCTTGATATGCCCCATGAGACCCGGCTGGCTTCAGGAGCAATGGTGTTGGAGTATATGAAAGCTGTTCAGGAGACTGTCTATGAGCAACTACGTGTTGTTCGTGAAGGCCAACTGCGAATTATATTCACACCAGAATTGAAGGTAATGTATCTTATAACGAGGATATTCTGAATTTGTAGTCTGTCGCGTCCTAGATTCATATAGGATTGACTCTTTTATTTTCTGATATTCTTCAGATACTATCCTGGGAGTTTTGTGCAAGATGTCATGAAGAATTCTTCCCTCGTCGATTGGTGGCACCTCAGGTATGCTAAGTTGTTTTGTTTTACACCTTTTTGAGTATGCTTGGATTTAGTCATTACAAGAAAATATGTTTTTGCGAACTGATATCAAAGTAGAATTCAGTCAGTAAGAAGTTAGTGGCCCCTGACAATGACATGTGCCAAAAGTTTATGACTAGTCATTGACATTTCTGGTTGTTTTTGTATTTTAGATTAAGATTTTTTACTTACAATAAGAGTTTGTTCTGTATTTTAATAGTATCTTCTCTACTCACTATAGAAAGTATGTGGAATTGTTGGACTAGTTTAATTTTGATGTGTTTTACATTCCATTTTTTGTTCCTTGGGCTACTTCATTATGTCTTGGTTGACATTAGTTAGTTTTCCCTTTAAACGTATCTTAGACTCTGTAGTCTTTAAAGCCTTTTTGATGATATCTGTGCTGACTGTTTGACAATTCAGCAGAATTGCTAGAATGGTCCTTGATTATCTGTCAAACCATTTTGTGCATTCTATTGCAACATTTTCCGGCATGTCTATGTTCTCATTGCTTTAGATCTTGAATTAGGAACCCTGGCATTCATGAAGTTGGTTTTTAAAAGCTGCCACCCAGCACCTAGGTGACTTGGCTCTCCTTTGCTTAGAACTTATTAACAGTGCAGGCTTAGTGACAAGAGGCTTGGATCAGAACTTGGCTTCATATGAAGCTGGTTGTCACGAGCTGCCTCTTAGGCAGTTTAAATGGGTTGGCCTGCTTCCTTGTTTAGACCCAGTTGTCTCACTGCAACCTTGATGATGAGTGGCTGGGTGGTGGTTTATTAAACAGTGTCACATGCCAAGCAATTAGTTTATCGCCTAATTCCAGCTTCAAAAGTAATTTGGTGGATGTTGTTGTTATAAGTGAGATTTTTTATTTGAGTATACATTTGACATTCAAGCTGAATGTGTTTCACCAAACAGATCAGATGGTGGTTTAGTGATGCTATTCTCTTAGTGATTTTTACTTCATGGAATTCTTTTAATTGACAGATTTGCTTTTACAGATTAATCACTTGTTGCAAGTTGCTCAGAAATATCAAACTGCTGTGAATGAACGTGGCTCTGCGGGGGTTCCGCCACAAGATTTGCAATCTACTTGCAATATGTAAGTGAACATATTGGTAGCTTTCTCAATGCCATTAAACTGTGGTTCGTTATTCTCGCAAGTCAAGTTAGCTTTAGCTGGAGTCAGCTGCAGTAGAATCAGTGATCTACATGCCTAGCTGCTTTAATACATCATGTGAAATGCGAGCTTTCATTGATGGCTGCAGAATAAGATCTTAGCATCTAATGGCTGTTTCTATTCATATGGTTTGAAGCATTATGTTCTTAGTGTACATGAAGTGCGTTAGGAGCTCCTTGCTCGAGTTTGTATTTCTTCGGAATTTAAAATGTTGACTTACTGACAAGCTTGCGAGTTTGACTTGCTATAAATATGTATCCTGCCCTTTCTTTGATATGATATTCTCTACTAAGAATTTTTTGCTCTAAACCTGAGTTTGTACTGCCTGGAGAAGCTCTTGATGACAATGAAAGGGAACTTAGTATTTAATTTGTAAGATTGCTTTAATGCTCTTGAAGAAAAGCATGCCTGTGCAAACTTATCTCAAGTTCAATAAGCTTATCGTAGGTATAAAAAGAGCCGAGATTCATTATACCATGTCATGGTGATAACTCGGCATTGTTTCAAAGTAGCTTGCTCTACTAATCTTTCTACAACAGCTCAGACTTTAGGTAATCTATTTTTAATGCTAAATATAAAATGCACACAGAGCGTTGAAAGGTTTGAACTTGGATCCTTTGGTGGAAGACTGCAGGGGTCAATTCAACATAGTCGCGGTCTCTAGTGTTTGGGAGAACCATATACAGAACATAGAGCAGGCTGTAGCATATTGTTTCCTGAAATCATATTCGAGGTCCCTTCGAAATTTGAACCAATCATGTGCAGCATGCTTGGCATTCAAATTTAACGTAGTTTTTAGAATGATCTTGCTTACACGTATTATCATGCATGAAAGTATGAAAGAAGCAAATATTTCTCTTGTTAGTGAATAAGCCAATTTTATGAAGTGCCTGTATCCATCAAGATATTGCTTGAAAAGTGATTGCATGCTCTAGTTGTGATCTCATCAATCAAGCTCGAGTGCTGTCATGATTTAATTATTGGTGGGAATATGCACTCCATAAAATGCTTGTATCATGGCATATTCCGGACAGAATATCCATTAAGCGACTAACTGATATAGGTTTAGAATCAAGCTTGAAAGATGGCATGAAGCATTGTATCAATGGATGATCCTATGTTGAATGATGGTGAAGAGTTCTAGAATTAGATGGAACATGCTGGAGGATGCCAGGCAAACTCTCTGATGGCGAATACAGAAGATACTGTGTAAACTAGAGAGTATAACCTTAGTAACCTTCCTGCTTTTGAGATATATGCTTTTGCCTAGTCATATTTGAATGAGTACATAGACAGCTTTATAATGGTGCTCCTCTCTAGTTCCATACTTGACTGTTGGTTGCTTCCTAATACTCAAGTTTATGAACACCTGTTCTTGTGCTTGTTCATGTTGATCTGCTTTTAGATTTGAATGACACAAACCATTAATAATATACTCTCTCCATAGGTTTGTGACAGCAGGTAGGCAGATGGCAAGAAGTCTCGAGTTACAGACATTGAATGACTTAGGATTTTCCAAACGATATGTGCGATGCTTGCAGGTAGCGTATGCTGTCACTTGTGGGCAAAGATAAACTTGGGCATCTCTTAGCGTGGATAGTTTTTTGTCATCTTTTTGGTTGGGGGTTAGTTGCTCATCCTCATGTTTTCTAAATGTCAACAGATATTTGAGGTAGTGAACAGCATGAAAGACTTGATTGATTTCAGCAAGGAGCACAAGATGGGACCAATAGGTATCTTATATCAGTGTTGTTATGGCATGGTTTTTTTATCATTCTTTTTTCAGAACTTTTTTTATTGCAATGATTTCTTGGCTTTCTTTATGTAAGATGTTTAAATTGGTTCTTTCTGGATTTGGGGAAAAATAAACTTCAATTCAGGCGTTGTTTGGTTACAGATAAGTGGAAATGGAAACCGAGTTATAGGAAGTCTCATTTCCCTATAAGTCTCTTCCTAGAAAGTGCACATCTTCGTGATGGTTATAAATTCGTGTTGGTTTTCACCTTTTATTTTGATAATTTTATTATGCCTTCTCCTCGCTATTTTTGGCTGCCACCACCTTCTGGTGAGCTAATGGTTGATGGTTTTCATTTGCAGATAGCTTGAAAAACTATCCTCGGCATGTTGCAGCAAGGTTCCAAAACCAAAAGATGCAGGAGATGGATCAAAATGCTACTGCCCAATGCCTGCCAGCTGACCAGGCCACGCTGAATAAAATGTTTGGTGTTCATCCTGGATTATCCAACCATATGAACAATTACCAGACAGGAAACTGTGTCATGAATAACACTGCACAAAATGCAGCAGCTCTTAACAGTTACCAGAGCTTACTGAGGAGCTCTTTGAGTCCTACTCATGGCGCACTTCCGCCAGAAGGATCATGCAGCTTCAATGTTGCTAATCAGGGACAAGAAGTCCCATATCAGGGCTCGATGCCTTCAATATATGCAAACACATCTATGAGTAATCTGTTGGGAGCCAATCAGCAGCAGATAACTTTCAGTGGTGGCTTGCCTCAACAGAGCAATATACAACCCTCCCAGATGAACCAGAATCTGCCGCAACACGTAATCCGACAGATGCTGCAAGATATGATGAGTAACAATAGGGTTGTACCTCAGCAGCTTCTGAATGCCCCTAATGTAATTGGAAATGTGGGAGCCGAGGGCATCACTGGTGCAGGAAGTTTAGCTACCAGAATGGTTGCAGGGTCAATCAGAAACGGATTAGCTTTGGCTAATGGCACATCTAACATGGCCAATCATACCACTGGGCAAGCACCAACGAGGAGCAACAGCTTCAAATCTGTTGCAACTAATTCCATTGCAAGCGGAAGCAGTTTCAATTTGAGGCAGGACACACCGCAAAATAACTTGCATCTTCCAGAGTTGGATCAGGACATTTCTCAGGAACTTGTTGAGAGTGGGATGTTCAGCGGTGAACCAGTCGAGATGGGCTACTGATGGAAGGTGTAAAAAAACATGTTTATGAAGGCAGTGTGCTAGCTTAGATAAAATTTCAATCATAATCTTATAACTGTATAGATGCTTTGAAACAGTGTTCTGGTGCATATTTGTCATTTATGTCGTCCCTTTAGGACTCTAGAGCTGGCAATTTTGAGGTTTGCCAATGTCTAACTGGATAAGTTACAGGCTTGTGAAACATATGATGTTCCTGTGTTTCTGGTTTCGTTGCTTATGCTTCACTTATATTTACCCAATAGATTTTATCTCCAAGAGTACTGTGGTATGCTTTTGGTTTTGAGTCTTAGGCAAGGGTACTGTAAGTGATGCTTGTTTGCGTGCATGCAGCGAAGATTGAATAAGCAAGCCGACGTGCCCCGGGATTGGGCTGGCCAGGATTCCGGTCCGGATCAGGTGGCGTGCATTGCAGTGTGGTCGGGAACTCGGATCATGAAGATGCCGGATTCATGTGGTAGCAGAAATACGAGTGTTTTCTTCTGTATTTTTTGGGATTCAGAGTTAACTGTTTGACCTGGAGTTAAGACTCTGGTTGAGTACATCCATACATTGTAGTACCAAGCTGTTCAAACAAATGTGATATGTTATTGATCGTGAATTCGCATTGAGATATGATTACAAACTTTTTTCTCAGTATTCTTTTCAATCCGGAAATCTTTTAGCTTTGGGTTTTCTCTCTGTGCATCTCTTTTTACTATGTCCGGTCTCGAGGTGTAAAGTTCATGCACAAAACCGTGTTGAATCTTTGGAAATTTTTTTTTAACGTTCTCTGACTTATAATTAGTATGGTGTGCAAAACAAATTAGTGGAGTAGAGGGTTCGTCTCTCGAATTATATTCAATATGTCTACCTTATTGCTTCCGACGAAAAGATTACCTCAGTGTTTATTTTCAAATAATTTTTTTTCTCAGTTTCATACATAAAAGTTGTGATTAATTTTAATGAGTCTCTACTCTCTAGCATAACTCATAGACCAACTTCTTCTTACATGCCAAGAGAAATAAGTCCAAAACAGTTCTTGCATGATTAATTTTTTTCCGTTTCATAAATCTAAAATAATCACAACATTACCATAAACCGACTTCGTAGACCCCCTCCCACCTACTACTTGTCACTGATTGCACTTCAGACTCTTCAAATACTTTTCAATACCTTATCTTGGCCGGACTTTATTATTCTGATAAGAACTTCATCCCTCATCAGCCACTCAAAAAATCCAGCTTTCAAACCTAAATATCATCAGAAAAGAGGAGTTAAGGTTTCTCTGTACCAGATAATCATCATGACATGGTTGCTACGATGATGGATTTTTTGCCTATTCATACCCCTCAAGTTAACTTTTGGCATATTAACCCCCCTTCCCTGTTTTTTTACACAGTGATACCCCAAATCAGGCAAAAGACTGTAGTGCCTTCCACTCCATGTACATGACATGCCATGCCACATGACGTGGTGACATGCATTAAAAAACAATCGAAGATGCCTACGAAAACCGATGCTATTAATGTACATCCACGTGGCTTCATCTGATAGGCCAATGATATGATAAAATCCTAAATAAGAATAAAAACATACACCGTTGCATTAAATGCGACAACATGTGTGATAAGACTTGCCGGAGCTTAGCCTCTCCCGCCTTTCTCTGTAGCATTTTCACGCGTGGTTATCACTATACGCAACGTAGAATGCATACTTTTCATGCAACATTAGACCACTAGACTTCTAGGAGGGAGAGGAGGGTGAGCGCGATGGTGATGATGATGAGGAAGGTGACGTTGAGGGAGGGGTGTAATGTGTATACTTAACTATTTCGGTAAAAAAATGTTACGAGCCAAATCAGAGCTGAACCCGATCCAAGCCCAAGCATGGGTGGACCCACGTTGGGACCCACATCCATAGCCAAGCCAGCCTAAGCTGGTTACTTCTTTAGTTAGTTCTTACTTGTTTTCCTAGTTGATTTCTTAGTTTGAGTCCAGATTATGCTTTGCTTTATTAGTTCCTATTTTGAGTCCAGGTTGTTAGAAAGTTTGAGTTATGATTGAGTCTTAGTATGAAAGGATGTTTACTTGCTGATTTTAGCAAGGTAGTTCTCTAGTTGGAGTAGGACTCTCTTGAGGCCTCTATAAAAGGACCTCCCTAGCTTGTATTAGTTTTATGCATTGAAGAATAAAGTTAGTAGTTAAAGTAGGATATCTTAGAAGTAGCCATAACTTAATATTCCACCATCACCAGCCCTTCCCACGTTTCTCTCTCTACCGCTGGCCTTCTCCACCAGCCAGCCACCACCAACCACCGCCGTCGTTCGCCGCTATCCGTCGTTCGCCGCTATCAGCCACCTCTCATGTCTCCATCCCCGGCGTCCTCCTTGGCCGCTGCCCCTCTTCTTCCACCTTCCTTGGCTTGGATCTCCAAGAGTAACCAGCCAACCCCAAGAGGATCTGCAAGGTATCCTCTTCTCTTCCGTCTCCCTCCTCCAGTCTTCATCTTCCTCGTCGAATACCTAGGGTCCTCCTCCTAAAACCCTAAAGGTATCTCTCGACCTAGCCATAGATTTGGCTAAGGAGGAATTGAGACCAGGAAAGAGACCAGGTACCCGTGCCTACGAGAAAGCTCGGCGTAACAAAAAAACGACGAGTATATTTTATGTAAGTGTAGAAATTCGCACACGTCTTTCACAAACACGCATAAAATACTAACATCATACACATATATGACAGATGAATTTCCACGCTGGTTATCACCATACACGCGTAGAAAATATACTTTTCATGCGATATTAACATATTTTTCATACGACATTATCATACTTTATCCAACCCACCACGCTGGGTTAACCCTACCTCCCCCACTGCGGCGTCGTCTCTGTCGTCACATTCCTCTCTAACGGCCTTGGCGTCAGCTTCCCTCCACGTGGCGCTTCCTGGCCGCTGGCACTTGCATCGGATCGCGGGTATGGTTGTTGCGCACGCGTCCCAATGCCACGCTGGCCTCCCCTGCCTCCTCGATGGGTTCTCTGGGCCACATGCCACTCACCGGCGGCCATAGCCAAGACCTCCGTGGGGATAACAATGATCATAGGTATGCTACTTTCCAGCACCCCCTCCTTACCCCCATTTTCTTGCCCAAATCCGGGAGGAACATCCTCTTCCATCGTCGATGCACCAGCGCCCATCCCTGATACAACATCCATCGGCAATGCTACCCGATCATCCATTGACACTGGCCCCTTCTTGCTCAAGCCGGCACCGTGTCCAATTCGAGCGCACCTTTCACAAATCTTCACATTCTCGTAGATAAAATCAACAAACCTTGATCGCTTGGAAGTTGTCAATCTCCACACAAGCTCATGCATACCGGCCCCTTTTAATGTCCTCAGTAACTAGATCAACTTACGGAGGTAATCCAATTGAAGACACTATCTTCATCACAGCCTCCCGATCGATCCAGGCTATGGGCAACTCCGGCAGCCTAATCCACACCAGCACCTTCGTGAAATCCTCCGTCACTGGATAGAAATCCTCTCGACACCGGAGCAAAGACAACATCCTTCCGTTCACTGACCATGGCCCCATGATTAACACGTGATGGAAATCCATCCCGTTCTCAAACTTGAAAGCAAAAACTCCTTTAGTAAGATCAATGACCTTAAAGCATGATGTAGTCCGCCATAGCATCGATAGCTTTTGCTTCAAAAGCCCCAACGGCAATCCAAGGAACCGACCAAAGAGAGAATACCGTCATTTTCGGGTAGAACGCTCCATAAGCTCATCATCAAACACAATCTCGTCGGAATATAGAGGACCCAGTCTCGCCATCTCCTTCTTCGTAACGATGAATGTCTTTGGTCGCAGTCCAGCCGCCGCGTACGAGGCCTTACGCCCCATCCTTGCCACACTACCATCGCTTTCATTTCGCAGAAAACCGTATCGTCTTCCTTCTCTGGCAGCCTGAGCAACCGGGGGCGGGACAGCGAAGACCCCCCGCGCTCATGACTCGTACTACTCTTATGATGAGCAGATTGCAAAAGCTCAAAACTTTATTAGTTGGGTGTATAAGACAGACATCCACTGGTTCCAAACAAAAGATTACTGTCTAAAGCATCAATTTCTGGATAGTCCAAAGTCGAGTTTTTCACTCTTTATTTTCTTTAGTTGTTACAATGATAATTGTAAAAGTGATTTGGTTCCTTCAAGTTAACATGAATTGCCTAGCATAAAGATAGATATTCCACCGACACATCTTCAAAAAACCAACATCAATTTGATGGGTGACGCATTAATTAGATGCTAAGTTATAAACTGTTCTTGACAGAACCTGCCGTAAAATATCTCCATCCATAATATTCATGCACCAGCTATATCTAGAGAGATCACCAATCAGAAAGCTTAGGATTAATGAGGGCTACAATTCATCACTGCAGTTACCTTCAGGCTTCAGTCCGAGAGCATTAAAACTCGTCAATGGTACAACCTGAAGAATAACAGGAAGGCAACTTGTTACGCATCAATGTTTCCCTGCCTCATTACACGTTTCCTGGAAAATTTCATGCTGTTCACCATCGATTAGGATCTCAGGACATTGATAGAGTTGCCATTCTGATCTGAAGTTACATGCTTAAGACTGTCGGTAAGGACTGAATTAATAGATGATACATGGCCAGGAACCTTAATACTTGTGTAACAAGAAAAATTGCAGTGCCAAACTCAGTTTATAGAATCTCATTTCAAATTCCATTTCTACATTATAATTCCACAAAGGAACAAGTAACTTACAGTTAAAATTTTTTTACAACCTCATAATCAAACATAGGTTGATTTTACAGTACTCAGCTAAAACTCGAGGAAAACATGAAACAGTAAACCAACGAGACAAGTTGGTCGAAAGCAGGATACTGACAAGCTAAGTTGGTTGATAACCCGTTTCGGCTTCGGCACCATGAAAGCTTGGCTCTAGTGCATTCCTGCATCTCAAACTTCAGAACATCACTTCCCTACAGCAAAAATTGGTCTAAAATTTTTAAGAAAAAGACACGTCACAAAAAAAACCCTCATACACCTTCCCTTTCTACTTTAAAATTGACAGAAAGGAAACACATGTACCAATCCCTCCAGATGCCAAATGCCATGGAAGCTAAGAAAGCTCTCTTCTGTATTTTATGCTGCTATCCGTGTCACCGGTTGTACTCTACATTATCCATACGCAGTAGGTGCCTTGTCTGATCTAAAACCCTTGGGATATATTAGCACGGAATCAACACAAAGACCTCCTTTTGTATGAGTGCAATCAATTTGCATCATTGAGAACTTGACCTTGGTCGGAGCTTCAGAGTTCTTTACAACGAAATCACCAACGTGATATTGTATCCAACTACCAGGTACATCTAAATAGCACTGAGATATAACATGCTGCCCGTCTGATGTTGACAGCTGAAACCGCACGGGCTTTATATCCCACCCATGGATGTGATCTCTACTAAACACCCGGAGGCCAAACCGCTTGGAGGCACGGCCTAGATGAACCCGGAAAAACAGGCTGTATGTACCTGCTGGGAGGCAAAAGTCAATTTCACCAACTACCTCGAACCACCAGATTTGCTGAAGGTATGCAACTGTATGGAATCTGCAGGCAACAAATTTCACAGTCAGGTCACTCCATTCAATGTTCAGTTCTTTTCAAAAAGTACAATAATACATACATGACTGCCCACATACATGCAGCTGGAGTTGTTCCATCCTATTCCAACATGCCACTTTTATCTTGCATGCCACTACTTTGATTTCATCAATGGAGTATTCCTTTGCAAGCAACACTCCCTCCTTGAGTCGTGTGTTTGTGTGTGTTCTAGGTGGGCCCCGGGTGGCACGGGTAACCACCCACCCCCCACTATCCTCTCTCTCTCTCTCTCTATTCAGCCACTATCCTTTGATTATGACGTGGCATATGACTCATATGTCACGTCATAAAACCTTCCCTTATATATATATATATATATATAGGTTGATGGATTTGAAATCTACAGGGTATTTCATGTTATATGGCACTTCCTAATCCTAATTGCAGAAGGCCCAAAAGCTTCTTGTAAACTTGTCCCAAATTTTAGTGGAAATCTGCTCTCCTCCACTATTGATCAAAACAGATTGCCTGAAAACTAGGGAGAAAACTATCTAGGAACGGTTAACGACTAATAAAGATGGTAAAAAAGATGCAGGACTCTCTAGTCGAACTTAGAAAGTAGAGGTTCAAACTGGTGTTTGCAAAAGGTACTTCCATATATCAATACATTACATACTTTAAGGACTATAGTACGTTGGATGACTTGGAATCCAATTCCTTCTACTCAAGACATGCTACTAATCAATATTTATGTTGCAATCATAATATTCATGTGCAAGTATGCAGTCTTGTAAGCAGCTTTATTTGATGAGGATCATAAATATGAGAAAAAAGAACTTCAGTGCTGCCACCAAATACTATCAAATATATAAACATCAGGCTCATATGGCAGGTGCCAGCTTAAAACGACCAGGTGGAAGACAATTATCAAAACATGGTATGTACATAAACTACAAATTCGAGTATCATCAAGATAGGAATTTAGTGAAAAAAATTGAAACCCAAAATGGAAAAGAAAACAACAAATTCCTGTGTATGATATGAGGAAGATGATACCTAGATTCATCACTGGGGATGTAGTTCCAGTATCTCCGATCGTCGATGCCCGTGATAGATAAAGCCTTTGAAGAAATCGACATGCAAATCCCACCTTTGGATTTCTCGAGCCAAAACTCCTGCAGAAATCACCATCAATCCCCAATCAACAAGTGAAACCATCATCAAACTCCAAAGGTAAAGTTCTAAAGACAAAACATACTAAAATATAAAAAATTGGCAACCACTTCAACATACTAACCACACGTCATAAATGATGAAAACAATAACCTTTCTCTTCCTCCAATCTAGTGATTTGCAACAATCCAAGCTCTCTGGTACAACTAAACAATAAAATCCAGAAAAACTGACAATTGATTCAAGATCTAACCTTACCTACTCCTATTCTAACCCTCTTCCATATCACTCACATGTACTGCTCCCTTTCGTTCATCATCTACTCCCAGCAACACAAAATTCTAATTTTTTTCCCCAACCTCGGCGATCAATGCTATATTCAAGAACCCAAAACTGAATTTATTCCAAAACCTGTCATAACCACCAAACTACAAACCCTATCAAGAAAGAACATAATCCAATATCCACATACCTTAGTTCCGCCATCAAACGAATTAGGCCGAGTGAGCCGCGCATATATCTCCTTCTTGCAGAGAGGTTTCTTCCCGTTTCCCTTCTTGTCCTCGGCTCTCCCCATGAGATACCCATAGTTCCTCGGAAGCTTCGTCTCCCAGACAACATCGGCCGCGGCCGCTCCACGAAAGGTCTGGCTAAGCCGGGCCAGCGCGCATATCTCCTGTGGGCTGAGCCTCGCCAGCACCTCCGCCAGGCACCCCTCCGGCACGTCGTCAAGCCCCGTCCTCAGCCAGCTCCCGTTCTCCTCCGCCCCTGTCGCGCTCGATGTCCCCACTCCCATCCCCCCCTCACCAACCGCAGCAACAAACCTTGATCCAATCCCAACCCCTCCAACTAAGGCTTCAAGAATCGGTACAAGATGAGGGTTTTGGACGAAAGGAGGAGGGAGACCCGGAGATCGTCTCGGCGGCGAGGAATTAGAGTCAGGATCAGGAGGGGAAAGGCACCATCCATTCGATTGGATCCGTATTGGAGATTGGAGATCGCGATCTCTGTTCGCCTAAAAATCTCTTCTTTCTTATCGCCCTCGCCCCCAGCTGGATATTAGGGATTTGGGGATAGGAAGGGCGTCGAAACCGCGGGATGGAAGGTGTTTTTATATAGCCGGCAACGGTATTTTGGCGTATTCCCGGAATGCCCCTGGTCAGTGGTTGAGAAATAATTACTAAAATACCACAGTTTGGCTGGATCTAAAGCGTATTATTACTACAGTAATTTATTTTAAGAAGAATTAATGATAAAAAGTCAACCGGATTGAATTAATGACTATATCCATCTGCGCATCATTCATTGGATATTTTTTTCTCCCCCTCATTTTGGACCCGGCTCTATAATATTACTACAGTATTTTTTTATTTCAGAGGTAATTATCGTTTAGTCTCTTTGGGAGACCTTATCTGCTTCGTAGTCCTCGTACTAAGTTGTTAAACCATTTAGTCTTTTTTTTGACAATTGTAAATTTTAATATCTAAAATGCCCTTCTATCATCATCTCTCCATTTCCTGGCGACTGTTCGTCTTCTCAAAATGAGAAGTAACTATCAGAAAAATGAAAAATAATTAAAAAAAAAAAGAAATTTAAGTACTGATGACGGAGGTGAGGAAGGAGATCATCGGAGGTGATGATGGGGATCATGAGGATCGGTGACGGAGATGGTGAAAAATAGAAAGTAACTTTAAAAAAAAGAAATAGAAAGTAACTACAAAATGAAAACTAACTTTCAAAAAACTGAAAAGTATCCACCAATCAAATGAAATTTAAGTACCAAATAAGTGGTAGTCACTGCCAGTCAAAATGGAAAGTAAATATCAGAAAGAAAAAGAAGAAAAGTAACTATAAAATGAAAAGTAACTTCCAAAAAAATGGAAAGTAACTATAGATTCATTTGATGGTTTTTTTTATTATAAAATGTATTTGAGTTAATACCATATATCCATTTCAAAACATGTTAAATTTCTTATTACATATTTACATGCCACAATTTTGACAATATGATATACCTTCCGAAATGCAAATGAGTCATTTTAAAGATTAAGTTTTTCGAATTAAGTTGAAATAAATTAAAGCTTTTTAAGCAACTTACTTTCCCATCGGGACCAAGTCAGGAATTAAAGTCTCAGTTATGTTAATAAAAAAGAAAGAGTCAATAAAGTGAGGTAATCTAGAGTTTAGCATGTATTTTATGGGAGGTGTTTCTTTCCTCATGGAGATAAGAGTGCATGCATGATTGAGGGACAAAGTAGCATCATCCATGTGGTTGTTGGCTTGTTGCATGGAACCTTTTCATTATTGGGAGTAAACCTTCTCATTGGAAGTCTTAATCCAATGTTTATGTGACTAAGAAAAACTTTGTTCTTTTGCCCACACAATTGTTTTAATTATCTCAAGTAGGCTGAATCATGAGACATAGAATGCTGTCATCAAAGTTAATTATCCAATAAAGAAATAACATGTGGTGACAGCCATGGCCATACCAACCATTTCTTTCTCATTTAATTTTCATACATGCTTTTAGGGACACCAATATCAAAATACTCAAATAACTTACTAATCAATTAAGTCAAATAAACCAATTAACTTAGGTCCATGGTCGAATATGTTTAAAAGAAACTTAAATTTTCAAGCGAAAATAGGTAATTATCAAACTTCGAGTAGAAAATATGTAAAATTGAAATCTTCCAAGGGAAAATATGTAAAACGGAAATCTTCGAGAGGGGGGATAATGTAATTGGCACTAAATATTTATGACTAATTTGTGAGATATTACTGAAAAGGACCATCACTCAAGTGAACTTTTACTTTATTCTTTCGGTCCTCATCGTTGTAGTGTAGCTATAGCGCATCATTTTTAGTTGTCAGACTAGTAGTATAACGAATAAGATCCTTCGCTTTGACGACAGGATAATCTTTTAATATACGAGTAAAAATAGTTTTAATTTAAGATCCTTCTCTAATTCTCGGCTCTTGGATTTCTCACCACTAGGATAGTTTAATATTGATTAAACACGAGGGTTCATATGTAAAGTAATATAAAGAAAAAGGGAGGGACCAGGTTGTAAAGTCTTGTCTAAGAATAGAGCGAATCCAAAAACTAGAGTAGTATTATGACGAGGAGTCCGCGTCAGATAGCGTGGATCCGAGTCAGTGCCACGTTGCTCTGGCTTTATGGTTAAATTATGGATCAGTATTTCGTAGTTTTAACCAACTTTTTATATGAACTCTCAACTTCAAATTCATGGCATTAAACTCTCAACTTCAAATTCATGGCATTAGTCTCTCGGTTTTTTTTTTTTTTTTAAGTGGACCTCCAACCCACTTGCCGTCAGCTAAGTAACAGAAAAAGGGGTCATGTGCGGCAAATGCGTCACCTACGCTAAGCCTGTGACTAGCCATTTAATCTCGTTAACGGGCTTAGCCACGTGGCCACCATTTCTCGCGCCATCGACCAACAGCTACCTCGGGATGAACCTATCCATATTCTATTCAAAAACGCCAAACCTCATCGTCAACTCCATCAGGGTTTCCCAAAGCACATCACTGACGATCTGAGTGGCGATCATCTCCAACCATCGTCCCGAGACAGGTATTTCCCACCCACATTCTTTTTTCGAATAGAATTTGGGAGTTAAGGTCCGACTGAACAGAAACGAGAGACCACTGGGATAAGGGCTATCAGAAGGAGAAAGAGAGGCTCTTTGTTTAATTTCATGCCCTAGGTGTCATAATATCACAAGGAGGAGGAGATTTGGATACTTCTAGGGCACCAATTGAGGTCAACATCACCATAAGGAGGGTTTGATGTTGTAGTTGTATCAAATCGAGCAAATTATTTGTTTAAGCATGATTTATGCAATCGCTAATGAATCCTCTGATTAGGATGAATTCATCGCGAGAAAATAAGTATTATATGAATTTAGGTGTAAGATCAAGATGATTCTCACACCTTGATGGCCAAATCTAGAAAGATAGGATAAATGGAGGATTAGGAATAGAACGTAGTGGTTCTAGCACTATTATAGAATCTAGCACTATACAATCCCTAATCACGGAGAAGAGTTCACCTGAGAAACCATGGTTTTAGCATGGTTCTAGCATGATCCTCCTATTTGATGAGTCCAATTCAAGCCCTAACATGCAATAGCTCTAGATCTATCACGCATAAGAACAATCCAAGCATCCAACAATAAATCAACACCAAAATTATAAAAGAATTAAGATCAATCCATATAAGCCATGCAAAAAGGTGTACAAGCCCTAGATCTTAGAAATCCCTACTAGAAAATAAATCTCCAAAGAAAAATAAATAGAGGAAAGAAAACTGTTACATCATAAGAATCCCTTGGCGAGGGGTTTAGTTACTCATCTTTAGGGTTTGATCCACCGTCGAAGGTTGATGAAGCACTTCCGCCATGGATCTCTTCCAAAAGAATCTCCAAAGAAAAATAAAAAGAGGAAAGAAAACTGTTCTTCATGTCCAAGAGAGAAGACCCCCCAAAACCCTAAAATATGCTTATTTATAGCCTAGGAACATCCCACTCCCGAATTAGATCTTGGCCATTGATTTCCTTCCTGGCAATCAAATGATCGATCCTTCCATGTAGGAGGATCGATTGTTTGTCTTCAATTGCTAGCCACGCCCGTAAAGGATCGATCATTCACATAGGAGATGATCGATCCTTCCCTTGTGTGATTGATCACGCCATGTGGATGATCGATCATTCCATGAAGGAAGATCGATCCTTTGAATTGGTGCTCTCTGTCACTGTTGTCGTGCATAAATGATCGATCATTCCACTTGAAGAGGTTTACAAGGAATGAAGGAAGGTTACAAGAGAGAAGAGGAGGTGAATTCCAGCATGCCAACTCAGAGGAGTTCTGCTCCTTATATAAGAAAGCTAAAGATGCTTCATGTTTGTATATGTACAATAATTCAGAAGGAATATTTTCCTTTATATCATGTCGGCCAGTGGATAACCACTTTTCTTTATGCCATATGCTAGTAGGGCCCACCACTTCATGTGCTTGATGGTTTGTAGTAGGGTTGAGTGACCTTTATTCCTTGCTGATAGCTTCAAAAGGAGAGATTCTCCTTGTCTAGTGTTGAGCACTTTAACTAGTGGATGCTCCACTAGTCGTTGGTTCTCCACTAGTTTTTCCTACAGATATCCTTTTTCCTGGCATCTACTGGGATAAGATTTGGGTCCATAACTCCTCACGATCTTCTTCATACGGGTCTTGGGCGTCCTGCATAGGATCATCTGATCCGATAGATATTCTATATGATCCGACAAAAGTACTAGTGAACTCATTCTTCATATACTCATAGCACTTTTGCATGATCTGATCTTCAGTGGCTTGAGGGAATTTTCTCTCAAAGGCTCGTTTAATTCGAGTCATATGATTTTCGGTGGGGATTTCATGAACCATATTATGATTCAGAACACTTTCGTTTCTTTGGATAATTTCCTTTAATTCGGAAACATTGGTGTTTACATCCAAACCTTTTCACCATTTAATTTGATATTTTCTTTTAAGACATGGTAAGTATAACTCATCCACTCCGGCTGCACAGAACCATTTCCATATCCATGGTATTTCTACTTCAGCATAGAAGTATAAAGGATACATTCCTTCAAGGATTTCATCCTCTTTCTTTAAGGAGAGAAGTGGATGGGTAGATACCTATTTATCGTATAGAGCCGCAATAGGTTTTGGTAAGATTTCCAACTCGACACCATATTTGTATCACCAATCATATATCCATGTTGGTATATCCTTTTGAAGGACTTCAGGGCATAACTTGATAAACCAAGTATGCTTTAAGTTCTCATTTTCACATAGGAAAGCAAAGTAGAAAGCATCCTTGTAATCCCAATAATTGAAGTTATAATTTTCCTTTTTAATTTTGAACGGGAAAGGTCTATGAGAGCTTAATCCCCATTCTTTAGGTGTCAAGATATTCTTGTTGGTACACTTACTATAAGTAGGTGGCCTTCTCTCATCTGAATTCTTGTAAAAATGTTCAAAATGTACTTCTCTTTGTGATAAAAGAGATTCCATCCATTTTCTCGGTCTATATACCGAAGTTGGGTATTGGAGATTATCCAAATATTTTTTTCTCAACTTCTCTGGATTGTCAAAGTAGGACATACCCTCCGGCTCTATGTAGACAATTACTTCATAAGCTGTCTTTGTAAACATTACAGAATAATTATCCTTTGTCACTTCAGCAAATGATTTTTCTGCTTCTTCAACAAGGATTTTTCCTTTAGTGATTTCCTCATTATTTTTCAATTCTTGGGAAGTATTACTCCCTCTACCTTTGTGAATTGCTCGGCAGCTATTTCCATGATTTTGTGAGGTATTACTAGGGGTATTACCCTTACCTCTTCTTCCCCCCCCCCCCCCCCCCCCCCCCCCCCCCCCAATGAGGGGGATCACTCCTCCGCATGAGACCCCTGCAAAAATTCACGGGTAAGAAAATCAGGAAGAACATTGTGTTTTCTTTTAATAAATTCGATAGTAAAATCGAATTTTGCTAATTCAGCCTGTCAACGAGCAAAAATTTGCTTTGATTTCAAATTTTTAACATCATTTTCGATGACACTTTTGGCAGAACTACAATCAATGCGAAGAAGGAATGGTTGGTTAAGGATATCATCCTGGACTTTATAAAGGTATTTAATAATGGATAACATTTCCTTTTTTTATTGTGGAATAATTAAATTGAGTTGGATTCCATTTCCTAGATGCATATCTAACTAACTCTTCTTTTTCAGAGTTGGGGCATATTTGTTTCAAGATACCACCGTAACCAATATTACTGGCATTGGCCTCAACAATTTTCTTGCAGTCTGGATTAGCCAGATGAGTGCGAGGGAGATTTAAAACTTTAGACTTAATTAAACTAACTGCACTAGTATGTGCTTAAGTCCAAGGTGAAGGATTTTTCTTCAACCGTTCATATAGAAGAGCTGTATCTTTAGCCCAATCTTTATAATAGTCTGACACATAATTTAAGGCTCCTAAAAACCTTTGTAATTGGTTTATATCAGTGATAATATCAGAAAATTTAGAAGCAAATTCTATACTTCTATCGATAGGAACTATTGTTCCTTTGCCAATATTATGACCTAAGAATCTTATTTCCGTTTGAAATAGCTTCATTTTTGGGGGCAGATATTACTAACCCATTTTTAATTACTAAATGTCGAAACACATCCAGGTGTTTGACATGCTGATCAATATCATCAGAGAAGATGAGTATGTAATCGATGTATGATAAAATAAAATTGTATAACGAATGAAAAATTCATTCATAATGTTTTGGAATTCTGAAGGAGCATTCTTCAGACCAAAAGGCATTACATTCCATTCATAATGACCAAATGGAATTGTAAAAGCCATTTTATAATGATCCTTTTCAGCAATTTGGTTTTGCCAATATCCAGATTTAAGGTCAAATTTAGAAAATATCTTTGCTTTATAAATTCTATTAAGCAAATCCATCTTATTAGGAATCGGATATCTTATCCATTTAAGCGCTTTATTAAGGGGCTTATAGTTTATTACTAGGCGAGGAACTACTCTTTCTCGTTCCGTAGCATTATTTACATAAAATGTTGTACAATTCCATGGGGAGTAAGATTTTCTAATCAATTTCTTCTCTATAAGAGAAGCAATTTCTTTTTTACACAAATCAAGGTATTCTTGATTCATTTTGCACGGTCGTGCTCTCGTCGGAATATTCCTTTCTTCAAAGGAATCATCGTAAGGCAAATCTACTATATGCTTCTTGCGGTCCC
The DNA here is from genome assembly GCA_963920575.1 of Narthecium ossifragum. Taxonomy (NCBI): domain Eukaryota; kingdom Viridiplantae; phylum Streptophyta; class Magnoliopsida; order Dioscoreales; family Nartheciaceae; genus Narthecium; species Narthecium ossifragum. Next base: position 8,443,892 of record OY986964.1, on the reverse strand, counting down.
AAAAAACATTAGGGACCGTTTCATATACAAAAGTTTGGATTTGCTTATCAATATGATCTATTAGATCTTTAGTAGCAGGTTTCTTTAGTTATTCCTCAATTTGAACATAAGAAACTTCTTCTTTCAGGAAATTTATTTAATTTTCTTTTAAAAGAATATCTTTTACCTCATTTAGAATTTTCGTATGAGATTCGGTAATAAATTGTAGGGTAATTTGTTATTCTTTGTATCTAACATTTATGCCAGAAGAGTCGACCCGTTCTATAGGCATAATGTTATGCAAGAAGGGTGTGCCTAGAATAATGTGTTGCGAAAGATTTTTTATCAACACAAAAGTGGCCGGTATACAAGTTTCTTGTATACAAATATGCGCTTTAAGAAGTTTGTAATTTACTTTCTATTTATTACCACCGGCGCCGCTTAAGGCTTGAGCAGTTTTTTTAAAATACTTAGAAGGTACAATTCCTTCTCGTATGCAATTAAGATCAACACCACTGTCAATAAGTGCTATCAGGTGTGGTATTATCACTTGTTCTGAAATAGCTAAAGTTATTTCAACATACCACCTTTGAGCAGTAATTTGCTGTAGGATTTGAACCAAAAATTTATTTTGAGAACATTGTTCTAGCTCTATTTTTTGTTTACCCTTTTATGATATAGGAAGTAATTCTTCTACTATAGAAGATGTTTTTTATCTTTTTCTTCTATTAAAGAAAATATATATTTATTTTCTTTTTTAAGAAGTTTAACTTCTTCTTTTAGGTTATTAACCTCTCTGTTAAGCTCTGCTAACGACAGATTTTTAACAGATTTTTCTTGCATTCTTCGTAAAACTTCGGCAAGTCTATAAGTATTATATGTTTTAGGAGCCTCAATCCTTTGATCTCCTTTTAAACAGATTTCAATCAATTGTGATTTCAGTTCAGAAGATATATTTTCTTTTGTTAGCAATTTTGCTAAGAAACATTTATCTAGAGATATCATGTTAATGGATAATCCATTCATTTTGACAATGGCTTTCCAGTAATTTGAGTTATCTTTTTGAGTACAATTATTAATTGTATAAGAACATTCATCCTCTTCAGATGATTCTAAAGACGAACTCTCTTTAGTGTCTGAATCAGTATCACTGATCATTACTTTATATAAGGATTTCTTTAATCCTTCATCGTCGATATCATTGATCTGTTTCTTGGTATAACACTGATTAGCATAATGGCCAATCTTTTCACATTTAAAGCATTTAGCTTTAGATTTATCTATTTTATGTTTTCTTAGAGTATTACTTGATAGCGCTTGAAAGGTGTCGCGGCTTAACAAGTCTGTCCAAAATTACAAATTTATAATCAAACTACTAACTACTTTAGTAGTCACTAGTAGTGAGTCCGAGTCGAATCCACAAGGAATGCGTATGACAATAATTAAACTACTAAACTCAATCTAAGTATTCCTACCAATAAGTTGAGAAAAGATTCAGAATTGGAATTAAACTAGCTTTATACTAAATGATTTATAAATACAAGAAAATGAACCAATGAATTTTTAATCCGTAACAAAGGTTCTACCAAGTCTTCATAGAATTAGAACTAGTGAACCAAACTGAATGGCTCTCCTAATGGTTGATAGGTGAATGGCTAGTTCTTCCTATCAGTCAATAAGGTTCGATTAAGATCCCTCGTCGGTGAGAATAATTATCTAAAATTCGTTGACCTAATGGTTAGTTCCGATCACTGCGAATGAACCCTCTGATTAGGACTGATTCATCACGAGAAAATAATCATAATATAGATTTAGGTGTAAAATCAAGATGGTTCTAGCACCTCGATTGACCAAATCTATAAAGATAGAATAGGTGGAGGATTAGAAATAGATTGTAGTGGTTCTAGCACTACTATAGAGGTTCTAGCATTATACAATCCCTAATCACAAAAAAAGAATTTATCATAATGTGAAATTCCATGGTTCTAGCATGATTCCCCTATTAGATGAGTCCAATCCAAGCCCTAACATGCATAAGCTCTAGATCTAATGCATATAAGAACAATCCAAACATCCAACAATAAATCAACATCAAATTTATAAAGAAATTAAGATCAATCCATACAAACCATTTTAAGAAGGTATACAAGCCCTAAATCCTAAAAATCCATAATAGAAACCCTAGTTACATCATAAGAATCCCATGGTTAAAAGTTTAGCTACTCATCTTTTGGGTTGATCCATGGATAAAAGTTGATGAAGCTTTTCCGCAATGGATTTCTTCCAAGAGATTTTAAAAAGAAAAGTTTAAAAGAGGAAAAAGAAATTAAGAAATAGTGCTCCCCTCTCAGAGAGAGAAAGAGAGAGCCATATAGCCCCCTTTCCTTGGCCTCCAAGCAGCCAAGAGATTCCCCCAAAAATCCCTAACAAGAGTTCTATTTAAAACCCAAAGCCTTTGATCCTCGGATTAGATCTGAGCCCTTGATTTTGCTTAGCCGCCATATAACGATCGATCTTTTAGGGTTAAAGATTGATCTTTTCATCCCATAAAACTGGTTGCGTCCGAGGAAGATCGATCATTTATATGGAGAAGATCGATTATTTAATACATCGCTCTCTGTCATCTTTGCTACAGTACAAAGATCGATCATATATAGTAAAGAAGATCGATCTTCTATCCTGCGTATTATCTCTTTTATCACTCAGCACTGCGCCATTGGTACTAAAAGTATTGTAACTTCCTCTAGGAAATTCCAAATCATGAATCGTAAAATTCTACAGAAACTAGACTTTAAGAGATCTCCAATCATATATGGAACTTCTTCTAATTCTTCCTGAATAGGTACAGTTTAATCTTCCAAGTTGACCCATATAATTATTTCAGCTTCTTTGCTCCTTTTAGCTCCAATTTTCTCATTTTCGCTCCAAACTTGATCTAACTCTTGTTGAGGCCTTTTGTACTTGAAATAGGTTAAAAATAGTTAGTGAACTATTGCTCGAAGACTAACAAAGCCAAATTATATGGGTGATTTATGCACTTTTCAAGTCTTATCATTACTCTTTTGAGGATCTTATTTTCTCTTTCTTTTCTTATAGAAAGGTATTTTCCTTTCTTTCATTTCTTTGGGTTTATTTTGCTTTATTAGCTCATGAAAAATAAATTATTGACAAAATTCTCCCATTTGTTTTCTTTCTGTAAGTCTATGAGACTTCAATTGGTTCTTAAGCTTTATGTCATTACATAAGCTTAATCATTCATGAATACAAGCATTTATTAATGCTCCATAAGTATAAGAAGCATACGAGATAATTCCCCCATTTTGCTTTCTCATATAGTTTCTGACCCTTTCTGCAAATAAGTTACGTAATCCATCTATGAATTTTGACTTCCAATGAATGCTATTAGCATCGTTGAGTTGCATAACTCTGCTGATAAACGTATCTTTATACCAGCGAAAATGAATAAGAGTTGGACATCTTAAATTCTGTAATAAGGTGTGTGTCCTCTCCCCCTTACCAGTAAGATTACCGGTAAAATGGTCAACCATAGTTAGAACCAGTGTATAAACAACATCTTCTTGTTGTTGATAGTTTTCGGTTTTGATTGCAAACAGAATCTCAACTTTTTGGTTTGGTGTGAGATAATTATCCCACCAGTCTTTTAAACTAACCATAAAACCGCAAGTAAGAAAAGCTACAATAACCTTATCTGAATTGCCATTATTCTTACAAATTGTAGAATCATCATCATTCGATATGATATATTATAACTTTGATAATCACTCATCCCATCTATGTTCCATCATAGATGTTTTTCCTGAATAATCTTGTTGTAAGAAAGTATCATTTTCCTCAAACAAGACATCCATAGGAGAAGGTCGCTTATAATAGAATTTTTCAATATTTTGAGGTCTATTCTCTATTTTATTGATATGTCGAAACTGTTTTTCAGTTTCAAGTATCTCATTAATAGATTATGTGTCGGAGATATTCTCTGAGGAGTCAGGTTCAGAACTTATTTCTGAATCTTCTTTATTAAGCACTTGAATACGTGTTTGATTAAATTGTTTACTTAGAGATTCTATTATCTCTTCTTTAGCTCTTTTTCTAACTTGAAGTCAGAAATTTCTGAACTTAGCTTAATGGAGGGTGTAGTATTTATTTTTATGCCTTTCTCTTTAGCCATGTGGAAATTGGGAATAAGTTCCCCTAATTTATTCACAAGCTTGTCTACCGTTTGCTCTACACGAGTTAACTGTTGCCCAAGAACTTGTAAATAAACATTAGAGTAATTATTATGTTTAAAAAGTTTATTAAGCTCTTTAAGAATTTCATTCGTTGTTTCAATAGGCTTTATAAAATTTGTTGCCTCTAAATTTGAGGTAGAAACTCCTTCTAATTTAAGAGGTTCAGTAGGAGGATATAAAGATCTATTTTAAGTACCAGTATTTGTTTTCCAGAACTTATAATGTTCTTCAAGCACATTAATACTTGCATTTATCCTTGGTTCTTGTTCATCGATATAATGATTCAGAAACCAAGGAGCAAAGAATTGAATCTGATTTTTGGATTCAAGTTCTTGATAATATAACCTTTTATAATGGTTTTGTTGTTCCTTATTAAAGGTCGAAAAGAACCAGTCTCTAAACTGCTTATTATAAAGTTCTTGAAATTCCTTATTAAGGAATCTCCTAACATGGCTTCCGGGTCTAAAATCCATTTACAAATGGACATTCATTTATGAGTCAACATTTGACTCTTTTTCATACATTCCATGAGGAATCTGAGATTCAGAAATTCTAATAGCTTGAACCGGAGTTCCAGAAATTGAAACAAATTTCCTAGAAGGAGTAGTTACATCAGTAAACCTTATAATCCTATTAGGATTAAAGTTTATGGTGACTTCGCCATCACCGGTCTGTGATATTTGATCAATTTGTTGATTGACAATTGGTCTAGGTGGGACAACGTTAGTAAATACCCAACTATCTGGGAAGTTGACTTCTTCTGTCTATTAGTAGCAATTCTGGATGACAATAAATTTGTCTCTATAAGCACAATTTTACATGCAAGGGTAAACTGCCGTGCTCGAGGAGCTAAAGTGTTTAGAACCTTATAATGGATTCTATAAACAATAGCAATTATTTCAGATTGTCGTAAGAATTCATAACCATAAGTCTTTATATTCAGACTTGTGGCTTCGAGGATATTAGGGTTTGTTAAAGACAAGCTTAAATTAGGATACACATTGAAGTAAATCGGCCCATGGCTAAGGCTAGTTTCCATAATACCCATTAGGGACTGAGGCCAATTTAAGCATCTAGCATCTCTTAAATATGAGAGGATGGATGCATTTAATCGTTGTAAAGTAAGTGGTTTATAAGCCACTTGAATTAAACCAATATGTATATAATTGTACTTATCAAAGAAAGGATTGAGATCTTCTTCGGATAAAAGTTTTACCGTCTGATCCCGTTGATCGACAGTTACTGTCCTTTCGACAGTTTTAATCATTATAAGCGATTTAAGATCTAAAACCCAATCTTGTAGATGTCTTTATTAGGGACATATGAGATTTCCCAATGATTTAATGCTTCCAGTTCGGAAGGAAATTCTGCTAATTGAGTATTTTTTTAATTTTTTTTATCTTTTCTAGAATTAATTCTTCTAACATAGGTGGATGCCATGATTCTAGAGGCATGCAGACTTAATTTTTGGGAAGACGTAAACTTAAGGAGAGAGAATGACATGTGGCAGCAGAGTCATAGAGAGTGGAGGACAAAGAGGGCAGTGAGGATCAGTAAGGGTGAGTTGTTTCCCGTGCTAGGTGTCACGGGGCCATCTAGCATATATATATATATATATATATATATATATATATATATATGTTTATCTCAAAAAATAAAAAGCTTTAGAAAACTAGAGAATTGTGATTTTACATGAACGCCCAACTTGCATTTGATTGATATATTTTTGTGACATGTTAGAACAAGCAGCACACACATGAGAATTTACGCTAGGTCTCGATTTAAGTTCTCCAAAATATTCAATTATATTAATAAATGTCGAATACTTTCGATCACTTCTTCATCATGGAGGGTCAAAACCCCTTTTCCTTCTTGTAGGAGTTGCACTATGGTAAGTTGGTTATATTCATATATATGATTTTAAGAATCCTAAATCAGGTTTAGCCATTCAACTACAGTTATCTTCTTGTAGTCAAAATATATGGCTTTGACTTGCATGTAATAGACCTCAACGGTTCCTTCTATTTTAAATACTTTTTTTGAGTAGACCAATAAATATCTCATAATATTCATATTGCAGCTCTAGACTACGTCTTCAGGTGATATCATAAGCTCTCCTTTCCAAATTCCAATAGTTATAACGCAATTCAGAGTTCCATCCATTCGGTGAAATCTTATAGTTAGATAGGTAATTATTCATGACTTGCTTACAAATAAATATAGGTTTTTTTTTACATATGTGTATAAAAACTTGTTATATTACATATGTATCATTATATTCTTTCCATATCATGTATATACCAATACAAATATTCAAAAAATTTAAAACATACCCCTCCGTCCTCACAACATTAAAAAAGCCTTATAAAATAACTATTTTACCATTTATTCATAATCTATTAAGATTTAGTTCACAAAAGTAGGCTAAGGATAAAATTGTGATTTTACAGGGGATTTTTACTGCCGTGAGGACTGAGGGACACGTTCTAACTTTTTTTTATGTTTACATAAAAATATATATGTAATACGGAAGAATGTAAAGATACATATATAATATAACAAGTTTTTAAAAATATATATGTAAAAAATTCATAGTTATAAAGTCCGGTACTACTCTTTTGAAAGCGTTTGCTCAATTAATATAGAGTTGAAAATAGTGTCCATTTGATTCATTACACCAAAAGAAGAAGGCCGCGTACATCGATGAAATCCAATCAAAACTCCACCATAGAATGATAAATATCTGCTGAATGATAAATATCTTGCTAATATCAATTGCTCCTTTTGGCCTTGGCGTTTGTATTTCTTCAATAGCAAATGTCCAGATTCATTGATGAATGTCTCGTGAGACTGCACTACTTTTCAAAGTGATCACAATGGTAACATACTTTAGACAAGAGACCACCACTTAATAGAATAGCTCAAGTGAGAGAACACCCATGTAGTTGTAGTTGTAGTTGGGGTCAAATCATGGCGCTTTCACGGAGAGAAGTCCATAATAAATGGATGTGTGTCGTTGCATATGGGCAGCTTGGATGGAACAGCGCGGCTTACAATACAAGTGATGGCCATGACGCAGATGTACGTAGACAGGGACGGAACATGGCCAAAGTGTGTTCAACGTTTCTATAAGTAAATTACCGTTTACCGGCCAAACTAACATTTAAGATCTCGTACTTTCAATTTTAACAAATAAAGTCCTCATTCGTCACCCATTTTAATGGCTACTTGTCACGTACTCATCAGGTGACAAGTTTCTTAGGCTTTTAACAGGCGGAGGAGGAGATCATACAAGCAGCCAACGACGGACGACGCAGAGCATGCCTTTCCACAAGCTCGTCGTTACAACTGCATCTATCATACATGCTCTACGAGGTGGAGGGGAAGGAGCTAGTCCACCATTGCTTGTAGCAGAAAGATCCTTCACAGTGATGAGTTCAGCCTTTGTGACAAAGCTGTAACAATCACTCTAAGGATGACATGCAAGCACCAGCAAGGAATCCATGGAGGCCGTGCACCGTGACGCAGGTCGAAGAAGTGAAATGCTTGCTAAAAATGTGATGAGATCCAACGCTCAACAAGGGTGCGCCAGCCTAATCCGCGCTACCTGAGTTGATTAGTCATGCTAGTATGAGTAGTTGGGCTGGACTAGTTAATAGGTTTGCTTATTTGCTGAGTAGGAAATGTCAACCGTGGGATTTAGTCTCTTGATCCGACGGCCGTAGGCTTGTTTGGCTTCTTATATACTCCTCATGTAATCGCAACTAGGGTTTCTGGAAGCAATTTTCTAATAAGAAGAAGAAGGGGGTTTTCCAGCCATTAACTAGAGCTCGTGGGGGTATCCTCTACCATTAAGAGAGGACATTAGGAGCTCATCAAAATGCTACGATGCAAGGTTGGCCGGCGCCCAAGACAGTGACAGAACTACATGGCTTTCTGGGTTTGAAGGGATATTATAGAAAGTTTGTACAAAATTATGGAAAGATCGCAGCACCGCTCACCGCCTTGTTAAGGAAGGGACAGTTTGCTTGGAGTTCAGAAGCGACTACCGCGTTCGAGACCTTGAAGGAAGCAATAAGTACTACTCCGGTGCTGGCCTTATCGGATTTTTCACAGCAGTTTGTAGTGGAGACGGACACGTCGGGGGCGGGGATTGGCGCGATATTGATGCAAAGGGGTCGGCCTATTGCTTACCTTAGCCGAGCGAGAGCGGCGTCCAAGAAAGCTTGGTCCGCCTATGCCTTAGGAAATGTTGGCAATTGTTGAAGCCGTTCGAACATGGAGGCCCTACCTAATGGGGCACGAGTTTATTATACAAATTGATCAGAGAAGTCTCAAATATTTCTTAGAGCAAAGGGTAGTGATTGCAGAACAATAGAAGTGGGTATCCAAATTGTTGGGCTATGAATATGAAATTCGGTACAAGCCGGGGAAAGAGAATTCAGCCGTCGATGCTTTGTCTAGAAGAACTGGAGAATCGGAGTTGCAGGCGATGTCTTCCCCAACATCGGAAATCTGGGAGCATGTAAAAGAGGTTAATCAATCGGATGTGTATCTTGCAAGGATTAGACGCCAATTGTTGGAGAAAAAGTGGACAACAACGGAAGAAGAAAAAGATATGGTAGGGGAAGAAGGACGCCCAGGGGGGTGGTACACTCTGCAGGAAGGGCTCGTATGCTTTAGAAGGCGGGTGGTGATACCGCATGGGTCGCAGATTGTTAGTGGCATGCTCACCAAATTTCATGATTCACCTGTGGGTGGTCATTCTGGAGCTCTGAGAACCTATAAGCGGGTTAGCCAAGAATTTTTATTGGGAGAATATGAAGGAAGACGTGAGAGACTATGTCGCTACCTGTGACGTGTGCCAAAGAAACAAGAGTGACCAGTAGGTCCCCGGCAGGATTGTTGCAGCCACTGCCTATGCCGGAACAGGTATGGGAAGAGGTGACAATGGACTTCATAGAAGGCTTACCCAAATCGACGGGGATGGATGTCGTGATGGTCAAGGTGGACAAACTCACCAAGTATGCTCATTTTGTGGCGTTGGCTCATCCTTTCTCCACGAGTAATGTTGATGAAGCTTTTTTTTCAAAACGTGGTGAAACTACATGGGGTACCCGCGTCCATTGTCAGTGATTGAGATCGGATTTTCATGAGTCAGTTATGGAGAGAGTTCTTCAAATTGCAAGGTACCAGCTTGAAGATGAGTATGGTGATAAGACTTGAAAAGTGCACAAAACACCCTTGTAATTTGGCTTTGTTGGGCCCCGAGCAATGCTGGACTGACTACTTTTATCCCATTTCAGATATAACAGACCCTGCTACGAGTTAGGTCAACTTTGGAGCTAAAACAAGAGTGTTCTGGCGATTTTGGCAAGTTGGATCGATCGGACTCAACAGGAGCGATCGATCCGACTTACCCAGCGAAGGGACAATGAGCAACTGCTGGATCGATCAAACTCCAAGAGACGGATTGATCCAGCACGGGACGTAGCGCAACAATAATGGCACGATCGATCGGACTCGACAGACAGATCGATCCAGCTCGGACGTTACCAGCAAGTAAAGGAGTCGGATCGATCCAACTCCAAGTGCCCAATCGATCCGGCTCGGGCGTTACTCGCAACTTAAGGAGTCGGATCGATCCAACTCCAACAGACGGATCGATCCGACGCGGCCAGAGGCAAAGATCGACGGCTCAGATCTAATCCATGGGAGGTTGTTTCTGGGGATATAAGTAGTCATTGTTTAGGGATTTTTGAGGGCTTTTTCTAGACGTTTTTGGAGAGAGTTTTCCTATCTTTTCTACACTTTTTCTTCGTCGATCCTTTGGAGGAGATCCATGGCGGGAGGAGATCATCAACTTCTACCGATGGATCAACCCCTAAAGATGAGTAGCTAAAACCCTAACCATGGGATTCTTATGATGTAACTAGGGTTTTACTAGGGATTTTTGAGATCTAGGGTTTGTACACACGATTATTTGGCTTTTATGGATTGATCTTTATTATCTCTATATCTTGGTGTCGATTTCTTGCTGGATGTATGAATCGTTCTTGCTTGCACTTGATTCTAGAGCTTGTGTATGCTAGGGCTTGGATTGGATTCATCCAAATAAGAGGATCATGCTAGTCCCATGATATCTCGGATGGAATCTTCTTCGTGATTAGGGATTGTATAGTGCAAATCCCACTATAGTGTGCTAGTCCCACTACGTTCCATCCCTAATCCTTCATGCGTCTTACCTTTGTAGATTCGGCCATTGAGATGCGAAGTCATCTCGATCTTACACCCAGATCCATATCTATGTTTTTATTTGCGATGAATTCATCTGAGTAAGAGGGTTCATTAGCAGTGAACGTAACTAATCATTCGGTCACTGAATTTAGATAATTGTTCTCGCCAACAAGGAATCCTAAACAGAACTTGTTGAGTGATAAAGTGAACTAGCCATTCACTTATCAACTTTTAAGAAGCCATTCATCGTGTTTGCATGCCCTGATCTTAGAAAGACTTGGTAGATCCTTAGTTACTGATTAAGAATCCTATGGTCCTTTCTCTCATATTCATAAATCCTTTAGTATAAGTTTAGTTTAATTTCAATCTGCAATCTTTTCTCAACTCATTAGTAGGAGATTTGCTAAGTGTTCAATTTCAATCCCTTAAATCCCTGTGGACTCGACTCGGATTCTCCACTATCTACTAGTTTTTAGTAGTTAAAGTAGAGCACTGGAATTTATTGTAATTTTGGTCAGACTTGTTAAGCCACGACAATTTTCAAGTTGTATCATATGGCATATCACCCACAAACGGATGATCAGACAGAGGTGGTTAACATATGTTTGGAGCAATACCTGTGATGTTTCACTTGTCACAGGCCAAAGTGATGGTTGCAATTCCTGCCGTGGGCGGAATACTGGTATAATACAACCTATCATAGCTCGACGGGGATGTCACCTTTTAAGGCTCTATATGGCCGAGCGGCGCCGAGAATTCCATGATATGAAGGGGGAGAGCTAGTGTGGCGGAAGTAGACAAGGCGTTATAGGAGAGGGATGAGATAGTGAAGTTGCTGAAGGAGAATCTAGGTAAGGCCAACAACCGCACCAAGCAGAAGGTGGATAGACGGCGTCGTGAGGAGGAATTCGTCGTTGGAGATTGGGTCTATCTGAAATTACAACCTTACCGCCAGAGTTCAGTTTTTCGGAGGGTCCATCAGAAACTCGCCAACAAGTTTTTTGGTCCCCCAAGTGCTGGAACGCATGGGTTCGGTGGTGTACCGCCTTGCCATTCCAGAGGAGGCTCGCATACAACTGGTGTTCCATGTATCGTTGCTACACTGGGAAATTGGAGGGGGAGAGCCAGTCGGGGTTGACGTGCCGCCTTGCTCCGACGAAGGCGAACTCGTGCTAGATCCAGAAAGGGTGCAAGATTTCCGTTGGGTGAAGAGAGGTTCCACATATTCGATGGAGGCGTTGGTTCAATGGCGGGGGCTTGGAGCGGAGGACGCTATGTGAGGACATGTCCCTCTATTCCTATAGCTCGTTGTTGACCACAAGGGCAATTCGGTAAATTGCGTCTTGTCAGTTTGTTTCTCACCCGTGTGCGCACACAACCTCTGATTGATGATTGTGTTTGAGTAGATCCATTTAGGAGGTTTTTGACCTGTAGATCGATCCAAGCTAGTGTTGGATCGATCCAGCTAGGTCTTGGATTGATCCGACTTAGTCTTGGATCGATCCGGATACTGTAGCATGCCAGCGTCTTTCTTCCTTGAGAGGATGGCCGTCGTGGCCGTCGCTCTCCGCTGTCAGGGGAGAGAAGACTTTCCCTCCTTTGCTCCCCCTTTTCTCCTCCTTCCCCGGCTTTCCCCTTCCCTTTTCCTTCCTCTTCTTCCTCTTCTCCTTCTCTTCTTCTTCCTTCTTCTTTCTCCTTCCTGCGAGCTCTGCTTCCCCTGTTTTTGGCTGAACTTCTTCTCCACCGTTCTCCCTCCTCCGGCCACCGTTTTGAGCGTTTGAAGGCTCGTTGAAACCGTGGTGGCGTGAGGAAGATCTCTGGTGTGGTTTGAAGCTCTGTTGGTGACCGGTTTGCAGGGAATCAACCGAGGATTGAGTTTCCCGTAGGTGTTCTACCTACGTGAGTTGTTTAATGGGTTTCTCTTAATTTAGCCATTTGATCTTGCTGTTCTTTGTGTCGTTGGCTTCCTCTTGCTTAGTATAATTTCTGGTTTAAGTTTCATAAGCTTTTGTTGAGATTTTAGTAGGATTTGAGCATGATTAGACTCAGATTTTTCTGATTTCTCTGTTATTGAGGAACAGCCGGTGTACGGCGCGTTTTCCGGTTTGTACATGCATGTTCTTGGGTTATGATGAACAGAAGAGTTGTAGATCTCTGAGTTATCTTTTCATTTCATCTTATTTCATATTTGTACAATTTTTCTACGAATTTTGGTGATTTTTCTCGTGACCTGCGACGAGACTGATATGAAGTTGATTTGAAGCTGTTCGGATCGATCCAGAATAGTCCGGATCGATCCAACTAGTCCGGATCGATCCAAATATTCAGGATCGATCCTAAAGCTGTTTGATGGGGTTTTATTGACCATTTTTAGTGATATTGCGATAAACTGTTGTTTGTTACCGCTTTGTGGTTGAACTGGGAGTGTGATGACTCCCGAGATTGTGTAGAATAAATGGGCTGACTGTATGCCCTTTATCGCTTTGTAGTTAACCGAGGGAGTCATGACCCTCGGGAATGTTTAGTATAAATGGGCCGAAGGTATGCCCTTGATTGTTGCCTGTTTATACTGTTGCATGCATTGTTGATTGTGTATTAGAGGCCTAGGGTTTGACTGTAGTGCTGTTAGTCTGATGTTTGGGGTCATATTGGCTCTGTTGCTTTGAGTGCTGAGAGATGGTTGTCATAACCACGGTTGTTCCGCCAAGTGTGGAGATCCCGCTTGGAGAGGAGTGTCCTACTGGTATCGTCATATCCACCCTGTGTCAGGGAATGTCGGAGAATGTCCACCCTTGAACAGTGGCTGTCGGAGGGACGTACTTTGGACAGGTACCCTTCGGGTTATTGACGGGATTTATGGGATCCTTGGCAGGCCTTAGTATTTGGCACGGAGTTAGTTTAGTTGCAGTTTCTCCTTCCTTGTGTGTGTCGTAGAGTAAAACCCTACTGAGCTTAGTGCTCACTCCTACCCGGGCGGCGTTTGTAGGTGCAGGTACCAGCTCTCCTTCGGTGGGCCCCAGTTGCTCGTCCTGCGGTGGCACGACGACATCAGGGCATGTTTGAGGGCCAAGATGGCTTCTGTTGTGCCTTCTGGGAGACCTCTGTTGATGTAACCTTTTTGAGTCTTATAACATCTTTTATACATGAGGACTGGTTTATGTAAATCTTAATGTAACTCTGTTGTATGTACAGTTTTGTAATAATAGTAGTTAGATTTACTTCCACTCTCTGTTTCTTATGTAACTGTTTCCGCCAGTTGTTGTTAGTAGATGTAGGAACCCCCCCCCCCCCCCCCCCCCCCTCGTGTCCTAGTCCGGATGGGTTTTCCGGGCCGGGGCACGACACGCTACGTGGGAGCAGGTGGCGGAGTTGCGAAAGAAGTACCCGGATCTTGACCTTGAGGACAAGGTCTTTGCCGAAGGAGGGAAGGATGATGAGATCCGGCGCTCAACAAGGGTGCGCCAGCCTAATCTGCGCTACCTGAGTTGATTAGTCCTGCTAGTATGAGTAGTTGGGCTGGATTAGTTAATATGTTTGCTTATTTGTTGAGTAGGAGATGCCAACCGTAGGATTTAGTTTGTTGATCCGACGGTCGTAGGTTTGTATGGCTTCGTATATACTCCTCATGTAATCGTAACTACGGTTTCTGGAAGCTATTTTCTAATAAGAAGAAGAAAGGGGTTTTCTGATACGCCTTGAAAAGTGTCGTAGTCTTAACAAGTACGTCAAAATTAGAAATTTATAATCCGAATCACTAACTAACTACTTTAGGGATAGATAGCAATGAGTCCGAGTCGATCCACAGGGAAAAAGAGTATTAAGTCTAATTACCTTGTATAGTTCTATATCAAAAGATTGGAAAAACAAAGGATTTTTGGGTTTAAACTACTCTTTACTAATAATTAAACTAAACTGAATAATAATATGATGAGAAAATGCGAAGAGATTTCTAATCCGTAATAAAGAACTAACTATGTCTTCCTAGGATGAGAGTAAATCAATTAATCATCGATGGTTTTAACTAGTTGATAGGTGAATGGCTAGTTCTCCCTATTACTCAACAAGTTCTGGTTAGGATTTCTCGTCGACAATGATATCAAAGAATGGAAATTGGTATATAATCAAGATGGTTCTAGCATCTTGAGGTCACAAAATAGAATGTATCAAGGATTAGCAGTTAACCTAGTGGTTCTAGCACTAGCGTAGTGGTACTAGAACTTACGAAATCCCTAATCTTGAATTAAGATGAATAACGGATTAAGAGTTGGTCATAATGGTTCTAGCATTATGTGTAATGGTCCTAGTATCACAAGACTCTTAATCTCGAGAGGAAAATTCTCACATCCATGGTTCTAGCATGAATGCTTTGATGAGAATATCTAATCTCAAGCCCTAACATGCTCAAGACATAGATCTAGTGCATATAAGAACAAATCATTCATCCAAAATAATAAAAATCACACCAATAGATATAAAGAGAGAAAGAATCATCCATTCAAACCATCAAAATATGTTTACATGCTCAAATTCGTAGGAAACCCTAAAAAGATCTCTTATTACATCATAGAAATCCCTAGGCTAGGGTCTAGTTACTCATCTCAGAGAGGAGATCTATTGGTGAAGTCAGCTACCCAGAAAAAGTTCCCAGCCAGCACCCTTGGTGTCACACCCCGACCCAGAAAACCCATCCAGGCCGAGGCGTGAGGATTCCTACTCTACTCAATCATCACTGGCGCATTTATAATAAAATAAAAACAACTAATCTAACAATTGATCTGGGGTCAATATAGAAATTCAATTATAATTCAAGATTCAGATACAATATTAAATCCTCAAAATCCTTACAAAAGGAAATTATATATTAAATAATTCATCAAGATTGAATGAACCCCAAGTCCTCGAACACCTCCAAAGACGATGCGCCACCATGTGCCTGTCCAGTTGGGATCTACAGAAGAAGAGCTGACGTCTGCACCTGCAAAACGCAGCCCGGGTAGGAGTGAGCAATAAGCTCAGCAGGTTTCTATGCTACGGCATTAACAAGGAAGGCAAACAGAACAGTGTCGCCCCCGAGCAAAGCCTAGGTGTATACAGGGGTCCCATAACCCCACCGGATGCCCCTGAGAGCCCCAGTCATGGTCTCCCAGCGAACTGGTCACACACTGGGTCACACTCAGTAAGGCAGGAAACGACACTGCCAACTCACAACAGGATCCTGGGCACTGTCGGCGGATAGCACCGCTGGGTAGTCCTAGACCTGACTACCCAGCCTCGGTCCTAAGGCTAGATCCGAGCTACCCGAGAGCCACGGATCGGCGATCAACCCATCACCCACGCCTGGCCTAGAAATGCATCTAGTGCAAACAAGAGATGTATGATCATACACATAACAGCAGTTCAGGCATGCACCAATATGCCAAGCATTACACAGGACCAGGCGTAGCACACAACCCGCCTAAGGGTATGCATAGCATCAGTCTAGAATAAAGCAGATAAAAGGGCACTCAGGCCTACCACGAGAAGTAACCCCAGCTAAACTATCAACAGCTATGATAGCAATATAATAATATTATATTCAAAGCTTAGGGCGAACGTAAGGCCCATTTATTCTACACATCCCAAGGGAGGCGCAGCTCCTCTGGTTCAACCACAAACCACGCACGGGCTTAAACAGATATAATAATAATATATCTAAGATAATATCGAAAAACTAGATTTATCAATATTAAAGCAAATGATCTTGATAACTTCAGAAAATCATATCTTTCAATCCAACCGTCTGATTGATGTGAAACTTGAGATGCCTACTCAACAACATACCCCGAATCACATATCCGAAAACTGGATTGATGGATAAACGAAAATAGATCAAAACATATAATTTCGGTTAAATCTCAGATTAGATAAACCCAATTAAAATCCCTTCAAAAATAAATTGGATTTAAACCAAACTTTCCCTATCACGCCTAAATATCACTAAGATCAACCCCTCCAAAAATCAGCTCAATTTAATATATAAAAACCACTTAAATCCTCACTTTAAACCAGCTGCCATGTTTCAACACAGACAGACCATTTAAATCACCAGAAATTCTACATTGCTCCAAAAATCATGAAACCAGTTGGCACTGAAAGCTAACGCATAGATCTACAATTTGCATTTAGAAATCTAACTCAGATCATGCACGTAGAAGCCGAAAAACAAGCTTAAATCCATATCAAATCAAATCCAATTCCTACCAAACTTCAATCAGATGTCAAGCAAGCCATAACACACCATCTAGCATATTTTAACTCAAGAACAATCAAACACAAAGACTAACAACCCCTAATCAAACCTTAAATAAGAAACCTACCTTAATACGCTTTTCCTTGGCTGAATCCTCGCTAATCAGCTACTAATCCAGCTCCAAACCAGTCCACAGGTCTTCCTCAAGCTTCCATGAATCCAACAAGCCTTTAAGCACTTGATTTGGTGGCCGGAGGAGAGAGAACGGAAGTGAAGAAGGGAAGAGGAAGGTCACGGCAGCCGGGGAAGAGAAGAAAAACTAGCAGAGAAGAAGAGGAGAAGGGGGGCTCTTAAAGGTGTTACTGTAGCTACAGTAACCGTCTTGCTACAGTAGCCGGACTGCTACAGTGGTCGCGATCCAACCGCCCGTCTCGATCCTCTCCGATCGAGCTCCGATCTTCCGATCAAGAACGCCTATGAAAATCTAATTAAACACAAATTATAATCAGAGGCCGTGTGTGTACATCGCGGGTGTGGAACCAACCGTCAAGGCGCAATTTATCAAATTGCCCTTGGGGTCTTCGCGATCAACCCGATCGCGGAACAAGGCCAAACGGGCCAGACCCTCGACCTAACGCAGTCAGACCGGGTTGGAGGAGCTGGTCCTCACACTTGGATTCGGATTAAAAAATAATATATATAGGGGAACTCCCAAAACTAGGGTTTAGTTGAGTTGGACTCTAATACAACTCTGATTTCCTGAATTGATCCTAGCAGTCTATTCCGGTCCCAACTGAGTCCAATTCGTCCCGAATCTGAAAACGAGTCCAACACAAAAGATGTAGATTCGGAAGTCTTCTGTCAGATCCCGAAGATTTCATAATATTCGGAGTTATCTAGAATATTTAACGAATATTCTCTTGAGATTCGACGGTGCAGCTTTCCAGCTTATGTTTCTTCATGTATTCTTCAAATCTGCTATCACACCATCAGGAATCTTGAAAAGTGTCCAACATCAAAGTTGTAGATCTCTTAGTCTTCTACAATATCCCAAAGTTTCAAAATATTTGGACCTTTGTACAATATCTGGAGAATATATTACTGACGATTGACGAAATAGTTTATTTAGTCATTTTAGCCGAATTTCCTGCATTTCTTCTCAAAGCATGATTAAACCTGAAATCAAATAACAAACTATCAAATACAAACACTCTCGGGCTAACAAAGGTAATTTAAGGGGTTTAATTGTGAATATTTAGTGACTCATCATTTTCCAGCCATTAACTGAAGCTTGTGGGGGTATCCTCGGCCATTAAGAGAGGACGTTAGGAACTCATCAAAATGCTTCCGTTATGGCTCTGCACCATCATCTACTCGGTGTTGTTCACTCAGATGGCCTCCCTGTTCGTCGAGCAAGGGGCTGTCATGAGCACCAACGTCGTTGACTTCCACATTCCTCCGGCGAGCATGTCAGTTTTCGACGTGCTCAGCGTCCTAGCCTTCATAGCCATCTATGGAAACGTCTTGATTCCGGTGGCTGGGAGGATCCTGATCATGAACCCCAAGGGCCTCACCGAGCTCCAACGCATGGCTATCGGCCTCGTCATAGGCATGTTCGCCATGATCGCTGCCAGAATCGTGGAGCTAGAGAGGTGCAAGAGGGTGGGAGTGCCACACGAGCCAAGCTCCCTGAGTATCCTATGGAAAATACCAGAGTATGCACTGGTAGGGACTTCAGAGGTGTTCATGTACATTGGGTAGCTAGAATTCTTCAATGGGCAAGCTCGGGATGGGATCAACAGCTTGGGGAGCTCTCTTTGCATGGCTTCTATTTCTCTTGGGAACTATGTGAGCATCATGCTCGTTAGCATAGTGGTGAACGTCACTGGAGGCAATGCTTGTGTTGGATGGATCCCTGGAGATCTCAACTCTGGACATCTGGATAGGTTCTTCTTTCTTCTTGCAGGGCTCACAGTGGTGGATTTTGCATGCCACCGTTGTTAAAAGCCTCAGAAACTTGCAGCGGTTAGGATGGACGACGAACGTTAGGGCTTGTCTCGAATTGAAAGGTTTTAGGAAGTCCAAGGCCTTATTTGTTATAACTGAAAGTACAGGGCCTTAATCTTTATTTTGGTTAAACTTGAGGGTAGTAATCGATAACTTACTCTTATTTATATATAGTTACTACCTTTTTAGTACCGGGATAAAATATGCTCAGGAATCCTAGTAACCCCACTTTTTCTCCTTATCCATATCCTTATCCTCATACACAACACAAAAAAGTAATCATTATTACTTTATCCATATTCCACCTATCACTACCGCTTTATTTTTTCCTATCCCATTAGATAACCCCACTTTTCCTATCCTAAAATCCCCTAAACTCCAAAATCCCCCTTAACCCGGATAAATTTATCCTCACACCAAGCCAAGGGGGGCTGCCAAGAGTAATCGCTTGGCAGCCCCTGCCAAGACTAATCCGGGCCCTCCATTTGAATGGAGGGCCTGGATTCAATTACACCCACCTTCATCCTATTAAATCTCCTTCCCCCACTCTCCCACCCCCCATCCAGGGCTCCCCCCATCCAGGGCTCCTCCGCCGGTCCGGCCTCCGCCCTCCTTTGGCCTCCGCCACCGACCTCCTTCGATCTCCATCCCCGCCTCCTCTGGCTCATGCCACCGCCCTCCTCCGCCTTCCATCCCCGGCCTGCCCTCCTCCGGCCTCTTGTGGCCTCCACCACTGCGATCCTCCATCCCCGTCACCACCGCCCTCCTCCGCCATCTGCCCTCCATCCCCGCCTGGCCCTCCTCCAGTACGCTCTCCTCACTTCGCTCTCCTCCCAAGAACCCCATTTCGTTTCCTCCAAGACTCCTCAGAGTGGCGGCGCCAGAACGCGAAGCACCGCCGTCTGCTACTCCGGTACTCGAAGAGGATGAAGCATGGAGAAGAGCGTGGGCGCGTTATAGACCGCAGGGAAGACATGACGTGTGCCCCAAGTAGAGGTTCTCGCCGCCCTCGATGTCATCAAGAAGTCCAAGATGGAGCTGGACTCGTTTCTTGATTGTCCCTCAAAATCACATATGACCAGGTGCCCTCCACATATCCCTGGCTTTGATGGCATCCTACATAAATCTGGAAATAAAGGGCATTTTGGTAATTTCCATCCCAAGGGCATTTTGGTCATTTAACATCTCTAGGGGTGCAATGGCCTAACCCAAGGGTATTTTGGTCATTTTACATCTCCAAAAATGTAATAGTCCAAAACATGCATATTGGCCCTCCCACCTAACACAAGGGTATTTTGGTCCAAAATAAGTATGGGCCGATGGAGGGCCAGTTTGGTCATTTGCACATCACCCTTGACCAAGGACATTTTGGTAAATTCACGAAATATCCAAAATTCCGACAGACATTCAAAATTCAAACAAATATCCAAATTCAAACATATTCGAACACATATGTTCGAAATTCAAACACGCAGTTTGAATTCAAATAAAGGATTCAAAGGAGAAGGAGAATAAATCTCTCCAACTCCCGGATAGGATCTCCTGGGAACAACTACAACACCCAGATACGATCCCCGGAACAACTTACGTATCTCTCAGATACGAGCTCCACGGATACGCTCCTAACGCTCCAACTCCCGGATAGGATCTCCTGGGAACAACCTCAACACCCAGATACGATCCCTGGAACAACTTATGTATCTCTCAGATACGATCTCCCCGGATACCCTCCTAATGTCCCAACTCCCGAGATACGGCAGGTCGCTTCAAAATTCAAAGCGCCCGCCAGGAGTTCTAGCCCCTCGCCTATAAATAGAGAGGGGAGGGGGGCTTCTTGGCTCTCTCTTGGCTCTGGGTTCTCTTGGTTGGCTTGGCTCTCTTGTCTCTCTGGCTCTTGGCTTCTTTGGCTTCTGAGAGACCTTGGAGATCGTACAGACACCCTGCCGGACTCTCCAGATACAAGATACATAGGAGAAAGCTCCCCAACGTTGAAGGCCAAAAGCTGTAGATCCAGAGGAAAAGCAGAAGGCGTCGGCGTAAAAGAGGAAAGGCTCACCAACCTGAGGACCCCGTACCAAATCTGAGGAAGAAGACAGGAGCGCCCGCATTGGTAACAAAGGTGAGGGTCGGAGGCTCTGCCTCCACCCGATATCCTTCGAAATATTCTTTTCTATGTCTTTTATTAATTTCTTTTATATTGATGTAACGGGACTTTAGATCCCGAGTCCTTAATCAGGGGTTTTCCCTACGGGGATGTAATTAACGGGTTGTCAGTCTGGCAACCCGGGAGTGTCGTGTCCACATATCACCCATATAATCAAAATATTTGTCGCAATGAAATCAAATCTCATTCCCCCGAGATGCATTCAGATTTCTTGTCGTACAAATTCTGGCACGCCCGGTGGGATACACTCCTCCCCTCATATCTGGACTCGGTATTTTAAGTCCCAAAATACTAACCTTCTTTCCTTCTATAACGAAGGAAATGGCACAAGTCGGAGCTCTAGTGAACATCTGCTTTGGTGACCTCTGGTTCAACATTCCCCTTGGGATAAATGGCCTTCCGGTGTCCTCGGCTTCATCAACTGTGTCGCTCACTCCACCGACGTCACCTTTAGTTGTCAAGTCTGGAACCTTCTCTGTTGAAGCTCCCTGCAAACAAGGACAACCAACAAAACCCTCCTCACAGGGTCCTGGTGTTCCACAAAATCATGCCATCAAAACTCCCTCCAACAGTCCTCGAGTCCACCTGGAGGAAGTGAAGAAAACCTGCCAACAGTCGAAGCAACTCTCTCAAGGGGGCAAGAGATCTCGCCAGCCGAGATCCACTATCCCTCCGAAACAGCGAGAGATAGTCTCTCACGAAGCCATGGCGGATGAAGACGGCTTCATCCCAGTCATTTCCAAAAGAAAACAGGTGACCCCCGTCGTCGCCAACAAGGCACCTGGCGCTACTTGCACTGACAAGACTCGGAGTGGCCTCTACACTCCTGTAGAGCACGCCAAGTACCTGCATGTTGAATATGACCGCCAACAAAGGTACTGGGAGTCCCGACTCCCTAGCTACCGCATCTACCTTCATGATATGCAAATAGCCTACGTAAACTATGCCAACCGAGAGATGGAGAGTCTCCAGATCAAAGACTTGAGTAAGAGCCACGCTAACACTTGTTATCCCAAGTGGAGCGCAGACACTTCTCACATCGAGAATGGCTCTAACATCTGTCCTCCTAAATGGAGTCCCAACACTGTCAGCCTGACGGACCCTCCTGCCAAGGCTAGGAGACCCGGCGGCAAGAACAAGCAAAGAGGAGTTGCCTACCGTCATCCACCATGCCATGCTCAGGGCATAGGGCGTCCTTGCTATGGTTTAGCACCGAGAGCTCCTCCAAAAAATCAATTCACCTCACAAAGAGGAGTTGCCTACCGTCATCCACCATGCCATGCTGAGGGCATACGGCGTCCTTGCTATAGTTTAGCACCAAAAATCTCTCCCAAAAACCAACTCACCTCTCGAAAGGCTCGCAGACAAGACGTCAGAAAAGACGCCCTCTCATGGAATGCTTTCAATGTCTTTGCGGCGATGCCTATCGGGATTGAAGATGACGAGATGTCTACATCAAGTCACACATCCTCAAATGTTCCTGCCAAGAGAAGGAAGAAGAGGGCTACTAACGTAGACTCGGTGAAGAGCATTGCTCCAGAGCCCCGTAGTCGGCCTCATACTAGGAGCATGACACTACGCTCACGTTCCTTAGATAATAAAGATAGCACAGGAGCTGCCCTTGAGCCCTCTTTCGAGGAAGAGTTCCCTCCTCTGCGTAAGTCTCCAAGAGAAAGACCGGCTTCCCCGGAGCGCTACCAGGTTCTTACTGCTTCAACAGAAGAAGAACTTGAATAGTTGAGGAATGCCCTGCAATTGAAGGAGGCAGAGATAGCCAATTTGAAAGCTCAGATCCCTACTACTTCATTTATTGCAAACACTTCCTCACCTCCACATAATCATGATCAGCATCACCCTCACACTGACAAACAACCACCTCCACATAACCATCAACACCAAACAAACATGGTGTCCTTGGAGACGGTACAGAGGATGATAGCCGAAAATATTAGAGCTCTTCAAATGCAGAACCAATATTCTATGAGGCCTGGGTACATGAAGCCCTACCCGGCCGACATCGATTTAGTCCCATTTCCAGTGAATTATAGACAACCTCAATTCACTAAGTTCAATGGGAGTGGGTCTCCACATGAGCATATTGCTCATTTTCTGGCGGCATGCCAAGACACAGCCCACAATGGCGCCTTATTGCTCCGTCAATTTGTGCAAACCCTTGTTGGTCCAGCCTTTACTTGGTATAGCAAGTTGGCGCCTGGGTCCATCACCTCTTGGGAGCAAATGCAAGAGGCTTTCCTTCAAAGATTTTATAGCACCCAAAGAAATGTGGGGATCACAGAGCTCACCCAGACAGAGCAAAATCCTCACGAAAAGGCTGCAGACTTCATCAACCGATGGAGAAATTTAAGTATTCATTGCCCGCAACCCATCACGGAAGTGGAAGCCGTACGTATCTGCATGAATAACTTTCGTCCGGAAATGGCTGTTTACCTACAAGGTGTCCGTCCGCTTACCTTCGAAGAGTTAGCCTCTAAGGCGACTGACATTGAGAACTACCTACAGCATGTGGCTCGGAAGACCCAAATGGTAGACAGAATCTCTGACCGTACGAAGAAGGACAAGACTGCTCCTTCCAAGGGCAAAGCAGTCATGCAGACGTCTACTACCCAAAATCCTAGGTCAAGGGAGGTGTATGTCCCAAGGGACCAATCTCGACCTAGAGATACTTCTGCTGATGCGGGCCCAAGAAAAATAAAAACACTTAAAGAAAGAATAGAGAAGGAATATTCCTTACCTGGTGAAGAAGTCTTAGGCATCTTCACGGGTTTGAAAGACCTCGAACTCATTGAGCTCTCAGAGCCCCGACGTCCTCAAGAGGTGAACAGAGTCAATGATCCGTTATACTGCCCCTACCATAGGCTCTTGGGCCATACTCTCCAAGACTGCTTTATCGTCAAAGATAAAATTCAAAAGTTGATAGACGATGTTGTTATGGATGCTGGACTTTTGAAAAAGCTCCAAAAGGGGAGGAAAGTGGAGTCAACACATGTGGTCACTACCACCACCCTTTCCTCAGAGTCTGACTCTCAATGTGAAGAATATACCCCTTCAACACCTCCTCATGAAGACATGGAGTATACTCCTTTAACACCCCCATATGAAGGAATGGAGTATACTCCATCGGTCTCATGTCATCAAGATAGGAATAAACATACATTTATTCCTTCCGACATTCCGACCGAGAGGTACCCAGTACCTATCTTACACCCCGTTGAAGGTCACCCTTGGCCTACGCTGAGAGAGTTGTGTCCTCCCGACACTGATGATAAAGAATCATTGTCTGACGAGGAGCCAACTTATGATCCCTATGGCAGACCTTACCTCAGCAAAAAGCAAATAAAAAGGCGAGCCTTCAAGGAAAGAGTTAGAACAGCTAGGCTCAATCCTCCAAGGCCTCTCCCTCAAGGTTGGCAACCAAGGCCAAAGAGACATAGGTCTCCAAAATATAAAGTCTTGAGAAAGGTCATGGCTCGAGAAGAGATAGAAGGTTTCATCCACCAAGTCTCTACAGACCTTCAAACTCAAAAACCACATGTTCCGAAAACCAACGTCACTTGGGACAACTATTCATGCTTCCCAATAGGAGTCTTCGAAGATGATGATGGATCACTCTGCTTCCCGGAAGAAGAAAAGGTCGAAGTCCACGAGATCATCACTCGCTCTGGACGCCGGCTCCCGGATTCCCAACCTCCACAGCCAAAGGCAAGGGACCAAGTACCGCAAGCAGTGCAAAATGTAAACTCTAATGAGTCAGTTAAATATAATGTAATTGCTCATTTAAAGAAAGTACCAGCATTGCTTAGCGTGTATGATGCTCTGTGTCTTTCCTTTGATCTTCGCAAATCTCTAATTACTGCTTTGTCTTTTCCTGATGACTATCGGGCAGAAATTCCTCGACCAGAGACGCCCATAGTTGAAAGTCTTAACATAGAATTCACTGACGATGACTTATTACTTGGTACTAAACCACATAATAGGCCATTGTTGGTAACTGGCGATATCGATGAAATACCCACATCACGCGTGAAGCTAGACTGTGGATCCGCCATCAATCTTCTACCACTTAAAACCCTTGATAAGTTAGGGTACGATACTATGGACTTAACATCCAGCAATATTGTGGTCCAAGGCTTCAACCAAGCTGGGCAACAAGTGTTAGGTTCCATACGCTTAGTCTTAAAAATTTCAAGACTTTGCAACGAGCGTTGTTTTCCATGTTATCGACGCTCGCACATCCTACAATGCCTTGCTAGGGAGACCTTGGCTCCATGAGTACAAGGTCGTTCCCTCGACACTTCATCAATGCTTCAAATACCAAACCCCTGAAGGCGACGTCAAAAGAGTGTTCGCCGACACAAAACCTTTTACACCAGGGGAAGCATTCTTCGCGGATGCTAAGTTCTACTTGGAGCCACCATTAAAGGTGAAGAAACCTGACCCTACACCTTCTGCAGACATGGGCTTCACGGAGAAGTTCACTGCAGCTGTCCAGCAAGGAAAGAAACCTCCTCAGAAGAAAAAGACATACTGTTATATCCCAAGTAGCCAGAGGAAAGCGGGAGACCCGATATTCAAGGTCATTGAAGAAGAACTTCCCAAGTCCGCTCTTCAAGACTTTCCCATACCTCTCCCAAAGCTTCTACCTTCGTATGTGAGGCCCCCGCCAACCAGAGAAGAAGGTCCATCAAATGAACATGAAGGTGGGGCAAGATATAGCCAACCTATCAAGTTCGTACAGGCCTCTCTGGTCATATCTTCTGACAATAGTCCATCCTTACCCATACCCTTCTATGACCAAAAGACATTACACATGATGTCCCAGATGGGGTATGATATCAACTTCGGTGAAGGCCTATGCGGAGGCCGTGGTCAAAAGCAGCCCTTTGAAGACCTTCTATCAGAGGAGCAAAAGATAGCTATTCGCTATGGTGAAGGCTTGTTCTTTCACAAGACAAGACTTGGATATCAAGTCTGCATGACTTCTACAGAGTTCATCGACCTTCAAGAGGCGCCTCCTCAACTTGAAGATGGTGGGCAAGCGACCTTCGATGACCTCGAAGAGATCAACCTGGGGGCAGAAAACGATCCCCGCCCTACTTTCATCCGCGCGCACATGACGCCAGATGAGAAGAAGCAATATGCTACTTTCCTCCGTCAAAATCAGGATGTGTTCGCTTGGAGTTATAAGGAAATGCCTGGGTTAGATCCCAATGTGGCTGTGCATCGCCTATCTATAGAGGAAGGCGTTCGCCCAGTCAAGCAAGCTCAGAGGCGCTTCCGACCGGAGTTAATCCTCAAAATCATTACTGAAGTTGACAAGTTCATCAAAGCAAACTTCATCCGAGAAGTCCAATATCCCAAGTGGCTAGCGAACATTGTACCTGTAAAGAAGAAGAATGGGCAACTTAGACTCTGCATAGATTTCAGAGATCTAAACAAAGCCTGCCCAAAGGATGACTTCCCGTTGCCCATATCCGAAATAATTGTAGATGCAACTACTGGACATGAGATCCTCTCCTTTATGGATGGATACTCGGGCTACAACCAGATAAAGATGGCTTCTGAAGATGAAGAGCTAACTGCATTTCGTACGCCAAAAGGGATATTTTGCTACACAGTGATGCCCTTTGGACTAAAAAATGCCGGGGCTACCTATCAAAGGGCCATGACAGTCATTTTCAATGATCTCCTCCATGATATCGTGGAATGTTATGTTGATGACTTGGTGGTAAAGACAAAGCATAGGCAAGATCATTTTAAACACTTAGCCAAAGTCTTTCAAAGACTCAGGCAATATAACTTAAAGATGAACCCTATGAAATGTGCCTTTGGCGTCACATCCGGAAAACTCCTTGGCTTTATAGTGCGCAAGCGAGGGATTGAGGTCGACCCTTCCAAAATCAAGGCAATTTTGGAAATGCCCCCTCCTCGGAACCTTCATGAGTTGAAAGGTCTCCAAGGACGGCTAGCATATATACGAAGGTTTATATCTAACCTGGCGGGACGCTGCAAGCCGTTCTCACATCTCATGAAAAAGCAAGTTCCCTTCAAATGGGACGGAGCTTGCCACAATGTCTTCCAAAGAATCAAGGAGTATCTCATCAACCCACCAGTGCTAGCATCCCCCATCAAAGGAAGACCTTTGATCCTATACACGGCAGCTCTGCCTGGATCATTAGGTGCTTTGTTGGCGCAACATGATAATGAAGGTAAAGAAAGAGCTCTCTACTACCTTAGTAGAACTCTGGTCGGAGCCGAACACAACTACTCAGAAATGGAAAAAATCTGCCTCTCTTTAGTGTTCGCCACCCAAAAGTTGCGCCACTATCTTCTAGAGCACCCCGTGCAACTCATATCCAAAGCTGATCCTTTGCGATATGTACTTAAAAAATTGACTTTGTCCGGACGACTAGCAAAGTGGGCCATGTTACTGTCCCAGTTTGACATAACATACGTCCCGCAGAAAGCAGTCAAGGGTCAAGCCTTGGCAGACTTTCTAGCCGCCTATCCAGTCCCAGATGACGAAATCCTAAAAGATGACTTTCCAGATGAAGGAGTCTTTGTGGCCGATGTCCAACCCTCTTGGGAGATGTATTTTGATGGAGCATGTAGACGCTTAGGAGCCGGGGCAGGACTGGTCTTTGTTACACCGGAACAAGCTCTAATCCCCTACTCCTTCACGTTAACGTACGCTTCGTCTAACAACATGGCAGAATACGAAGCTCTCATAATCGGCCTAGAGATAGCCACTGAGATGGGGATAGATCCACTCACCATATATGGCGACTCTCAACTCATCATAAATCAACTCCATGGCATATACGTCACAAAAAAAGGAGAACTAATCCCATACCTTCATAGGGCCAAAGAACTCATCAACTCTTTCAAAGAGCTGAAAATTCAACATGTTCCACGCTCGCAAAACCAAAAAGCCGATGCGTTGGCCAGCTTGGCCGCAGCTATGTCTCTCCCACCCACATCGGTGTTAGAGGTCAGGATAGAGGAAAGACGGGTTCTTCCCCCTCTCCTTGAAGAAACACTGAACCAACAGCTACCAGTGCTTATCAATGCTATCTCCACGTCTGAAGTTCAAATGAGAGACTGGAGAGCGCCTTTCCTAGACTATCTTATGTCTGGGGCTCTTCCTTCTGACGCTCAAGAAAGATTAAGGCTGAGAAGGAGAGTGACAAAATATACATACATCAATGATACACTATACCGAAGGACCTTCGATGGACTTTTACTACGATGTCTTTCCAATGAGGAAGCAACATCTGCCCTCGAGGAAGTTCATTCGGGTATATGCGGAGCACACCAATCCGGCCCCAAGCTATATCACCAGTTGAAACGCTTGGGATACTACTGGCCGTCCATGGTGCGTGATTCTATTGACTATGCCAAGAGATGTCATGTGTGTCAGATCCATGGAGATTTCATACATATGCCTCCGGAACCACTTCATCCTACAAGTCTCTCCTGGCCTTTTGAAGCCTGGGGACTGGATGTAGTAGGCCCTGTTCAACCCTCTTCATCAAGGGGACATAGTTATATCCTGGCCGCAACGGATTACTTCTCCAAATGGGCTGAAGCCATAGCCCTCAAGGATGTGAAAGGAGAGACGGTGGTGCAGTTCATCAAAACACACGTCATATACCGATTTGGGATCCCAGCTAGACTCATCTCGGACAATAGCACCCCTTTCAAAAATAGAAACATGGAGAAGCTATGTGCTAAGTTCAAAATCAAGCACTACTTCTCCTCAGCGTATAACGCGGCCGCCAACGAACAAGCAGAAGCCTTTAACAAAATCCTCTGTAAACTCCTAAAGAAAGTGGTCCATAATAACAAAAAAAAGTGGCACGAGAAACTCTTGGAGAACTTATGGGCATATCGCACCACTGTAAGAACTCCAACCGGGGCAACCCCGTATTCTCTTGTCTTCGGAGGTGAAGCAGTCCTTCCCCTTGAAGTGCAAATTCCTTCTCTCAGAGTAGCTCTGCAAGAAGAGTTGACAGAAGACCAAACAGCTAAGTTGAGACTCGAAGAACTCGACAACTTAGAAGAGAAACGCTTGGAAGCCCAACAAAATTTGGAGGTGTACCAAGCAAGGATCTCTAGAGCCTTTGATAAAAAAGTGAAACGTCGCTCGTTCAAGGTTGGAGACCTTGTTCTCGCCGTCGTTCGACCCATGGTCGTCACAAGGAGGATACAAGGAAAATTCGAGCCCAAATGGGAGGGACCCTTCATAGTTCAAGAGGTCTACTCTAACGGAGCTTATACAATCATGTCTCTGGATGGCGAATACACCCCGCATCCAGTAAACGGTAAATTCCTAAAGCGATATTATGCTTAAGATGCCATAGTTCCCCAAGCTTCACGGGCCTAAACTACAAGCAACTACACTCCAAGCTTCACGAGTATAAACTAAAGCATAAAAACTTGAAAGCTCCATGAGCAACCAGTTCTCAACATAGAGCCCCAAGCTTCACGGGCTTAAACTGCAAGCAACTACACTCCAAGCTTTACGAGTATAAACTAAAAGCATAAAAACTTGAAAGCTCCATGAGCACAAGTTCTCAACATAGTGCCCCAAGCTTCACGGGCCTAAACTGCAAGCAACTACACTCCAAACTCCACGAGTATAAACTAAAAGCATAAAAAAAAAACTTAAAAGCTCCATGAGCACAAGTTCTCAACATAGTGCCCAAGCTTCACGGGCCTAACTGATAACACATGTATGTTTCAAAATATCTATGCAAGAGCAAAGAACTTGGGAGTTCCATCTGCACAAGTTCCAATCATCGTGTTCCAAACTTCGCAAGCATAAACTTATAAGCCTTGTGAAAGAAAGCAAAGCAAAGCATTCATATGAAAGCAAAGTTATGAACACATGAAAAAAAAAAAATCAAAGTCAAAATCAAACTCTATAAAAGAGCCCAAACTACAGAAATCTAAGTTTTCTACGCTCTATGAGTTTAACCTAAACTCAAGTTTGCTGTCAAAAAAAGAAAGAGAAGATGAACGAGACTCTATGAGCCCCAGCGCCTCAAAATCTCATAGGTACTCTCCAAATGAGCTTGTAAGTCATCATGAGTGACTTGAAGAATTTCCAAACGATGGACTGCCTCATCATGGCCTTCTTGCATCTTCTTGAGTGATGTTGTCCATTCCCCTTCAGCTCTTATCAAATCGGCGTCCTTCTCGTCAAGAGCCTTCAGTATTGCCTCAAGGCGTTGCCTATCCTCAAGCGTAACTCGGCGACAGTCTGATATCTCCTCCAGCTTCAACTTGGACGTCTCTATGCCTTGTGCAAAGTCCTCCATATCTGTTTTGCAATCCTTGACTTGCTTTTTCTCATCTTGAGACTCAGCATGATAATGAGAAATATGTGATTGAAGAGACTGCAAAGTGCCTTTGAGAGATGATGACCCCAAGGCATAGTCAGGTAGTGCCTGCAACAATGATGAAACATGTCGGCTTAACTCTTCAGGATCCTGACAATGAGTCAGTATGGGTAGGAAAACCTCCAATAACTGCTTCTCAGTGGCTCTATAAATTTCAGCTATCTTCTCGTAAAAAGGAGCAGAGTGGGGGGGGAGCATTGTCTGTATCCCTGTTCACAATGGTTGTCCTTTCAGGAGGACGATCAGGCCCGCCAGCCAAGGGAAGCTCCACCTCAGTTGTCTTTTTTCCCTCAGGGATACTCCCAGGTTCAGCAAGTGACGATAGTTCTACATCAGAGGTCGTCGTCTGTCTAGGAGAGCTCATGATCTTCTCTCCTATATGAGATAACTCTCCATCAGTTTCTTCTTGATCAATGTCACGGAGGGCGTCTATCATCTCTCTTGGTGGAAGCACTAGGGAAGGGGGTGAGAACACTAAAGTGCGACAAACGGGAGGATTACTTTCGGCGCACGAGGTGACCTCCATATCCACATCATGAGCTTCTGATGTGCTGAGAACTCGCGAGATGTCTCGCCCATCAGAACTCTCCTCCACAAGCGGTGTCCTTGACCTTTTTCTGGAAGATATTGGCAAACCATCCTCAGAAGGTGGAGGTTGGCGCTTCCCAGCTGAGGGAGAAGCTTCATGGGAAGAAAACCTATCGCCAATAGGCTGCGAAAAAGAAAAAAAAACTAAGTGCGAGTCAGAATAAAAAAGAAAAGGCTAAAGCCTAGGGAACAAACCTCCGGTATTCTGGCCGACATACGAGCAGAAAGGTCCGGGCATGGCCTCTTTATACCTCCTTGATCATCAAAATATTTCCACTCTGATCTAAGGCGATCTCCAAAACGCTCCATGAAGGCAGCATCATACTCGTCAAGCTCGCCACGCTTGACCAATGTTTCCTCAGCAGAGGCCGGTCGCATGCACTCCCACAGTTCCTTCTGGGGTCCACACCTATAAGAAAGAGTTCTCCTCTCCTCAATCGTCAAGGAACTCCGAGGCGCCTTCGGCCCGTCACCTAGTCTGTCCACCATCTCTTTGAGAAGGCCTTCTGTCTCTTTTACCCACCATCTTCCCCAAGCAGTGCAAACCTTCCCATTCCTATTCTTTGAAGGGAAAAAGAACATCTTCTGGCTATCGCTCCTATTTAGATACTCCCAATGAGCAAGCATCACTCCAGCACGATGCTCCTCTAGAGGATGTAGAAGACCCCTGAGAGGGACGGTTTGATCAAACCCAAATTGCCGGCTCACTCGATGAGGGTTGTATGGCTCGGCATACATCTTAGAGACCTTATAGACTAGTCTCAATGGGAGAATGCCTCGACGGATAGAAAGGAGGAAATACCTAATGTCTTTCTGATGAGGACCTTGTACTGAATGCAATCCATCATGATCACGTCACCATAAAAGAACGCGTGGTTGGAAATAGAAATTATCCTTCACATTCAACTTATCCCTTGCTGCTGCAGCAGAAAATTCTCGAGGCCCACGAAACATTAGATACTTTAAATCTGGGATGCGCTTGTCACTAAATTTGATAGGAGAAAGATCCCAACATCGCGTGATGCCTTTATCGTAAAGTCCTCGAACGTAGCGATAAGCCCAACCCATTAAAATATGGACGCCCCAGCTAACACTTGCAAATCCCGGGCCTGCAGGGTGCAAACACATCACTCTCATGCCTCTATATAGAGAGCATAGAGCTGCTGGGGCTAAAGAAAAGGACCAACCCTGGACCATCAGGCACGCCGGTATAAAAACGCCGGGTCGAACGCAAGCCTCTGAGTCTGGGATAGCATAGCGACATAACCAGATGGAGAGGAAGGCCGACGTGTACAACCCCTCATCGAAGGCCATAAATGGATCAAAATCCTCATGGTAAAGAGGGGACTTCTCCCAAGCATAACGACCCTTGTCCTCAAAATCTTTTGGAGGACCGCATTTAAGAAAGCCACGGTAGAAGTAACGGGTCCAGGCCTCAAAAGATACCTTACCCTTACTCCCGGCCAGCTCTTCCCAAATAGCCATAAGGCGGTGGGCATTCGGAGAATAGGTAGGGATGTCGGTGCGAGACTCCCCATTGAAATGGAGATCTCTCTCATCAGGAAGTCGCTCATCATACATTTGACCAGTCATAGGAAGACCAGCGATAGAAAATATGTCGAAGAGCGTCACAGTCATCTCCCCATGGTGAAAAACAAATGTGTTAGTATCTGCATTCCACCTCTCCATTAACCCGCAGAAAGTTTGTTCATCAATGGTATAATAGCCTAAGGAGCAATAGACAGCTCCATAAATTTGTAGCTTCCAAAGCAGGTCCCCATCCTTCAAAAGAACTTCGGTAGCCCATTCATTATAGCCAGGTACCAACCCATATGATGGATGTCGATACTCGGCCCAGTCAAGACTTTTATAAATCATGCGCTTCCCAAGGCAAGAGAGAGGCATAGAAGTCGGACCTTGCATCATAGGACAAAGAAACTCGCCATCGAAGTTCTGCCATCTGGTGCACTTGAACTCATTTCCCTGACGAATTTTTCCTTCAGCAACCTTACAAGATGCAGTATAATATTCGTCTACACCATTCTTTATGGTGAAAAGGTCGGAACGAGCCAATTTGGCTAAGGGAATACAAGCTTCAGCAACACCTGTAGAGGAAGAAGCCATCCTGCAAAAAGGAGAAGAAAAGGGTCTACAGAAAGAGGAGACCAATCAAAAAAAAAAAAAAACTTCGACGCGCTCGGGCCTGCCGCCACGACCATGCCCAGTGCTTCTATTCACACTGCAGTCCAACGGATTTTCCTTCCATGCACATCGAAGTGTCCATAGGAGCTTTCTTGCTTCTGATCATATCATCAACAAAATATCATATCGAACATCACGGTGGGGCAATCGCCGTGGGATCGGTAATGTCGCGTCAAATAACGGAGCAAGCTGCGTTACCCTCACTCGCGAGACATATTTTTATTGACCCCCCACAAACCGTCGCGTCGTGATATACGACCGGATACCGGCCTGATATAACCTCAAACAAGAGGTACAGTCTGTAGAGAAAAAAAAAAGGGAAGGAAAACCTCGGCAATAAAAGGAGGAAATTCCAACAAAAAAAAAAAAGAAGGGGCGGAACTAAAATGAACTAGAACTTTGATATGCCCAGGTCTGCCATCGCAACCATATACAGTGCTTCTATCCACACTGTGGTCCGACGGATTTTCCATTCATGCACATCAAAGGGTTGCAATGGAAGCTTCTCATGTTTTGATCATATCATCAACAAAATACCATATCACACAACACGGTGGAGCAATCGCCGTGGGATCGGTAATGTTGCGTCGGATAGCGGAGCAAGCTGCGCCATCTTCACCCGCAAGACATATTTTTATTGACCCCCCACAAGCCGTCGCTTCGTGATGCACGGCCGGGTACCGTCATGATACAATCTCAAACAAGAGGTACGGATGGTATGGAAAAGAAATATGGAAACAAAAAAAAAGGGGGAAGATGAAGACATGCATGCAAATTGAAGAAAAAGAAGCAGCCATGTCAACATACAATAGAGAAGAAGTGAAGAGAGAGAAAGAAAAAAAAACCTCATAAAGCTTCTCCAAGCTTCCCCTCAACGTGCAGCCAAGACTTCCTTACGCCAAAGCTTCAAAAAAAAAAAAATTGAGCCGGTCAAAGGGATCTCAAAGCTATGAATAGGCTGCCTTGGGATTCATGAGATATACATGAACTCCTACTTTGATTAAGAAGATATCCTGTGACAATTCAAATCTAATTTGAAAAAAAGAGTTGGAGTAGGAAACAATCCTATTCTAACTTGGTTTGGATATACTCATATATGAAAGATGTCCAAACTAATAGGACTCATAGTACAAATTACAAGAGTTTCACTTATTCCTATGGAGCACCCAAAATGTGGTCACCTAGAATAAGAATTCTTCCAATTTTCGGAATTTATGGCTGAAACCAATGGACATAGAGTCCAAAACTAAATAGGACTCTAGAGTTCCCAAAAAAAATAAAAATAAAAAAATAAACAAAAAAAAAGAGAGAGAGAGAAGAAAGAGTAATGTCGGATGAGCATACATGAGTCCTACTAAAACTCTAATTCTTCCAATTTTCGGAATTTATGGTTGAAACCAATGGACAAAGAGTCCAAAATAGGACTCTAGAGTTCCCAAAAAAAAAAAAAAGAGGAAACATTAACTTGGCATTAAATATGTGGGAGGAGTTCATCAGATATAAGTTTGCATGAGCTCCAACAAGTCCTCAAGCTTTCATCATTGGAATTGCCCATTGGCTTTAGCCTTGGCAAGATTCAACGGCAGGAGTCCTGTGGGGTACATATTCTCACGGAACCTCCATGTCCATCCTAACTCATAGGGAGCTAAACTCAAATATTTGAGTAAATCTCTATCTAGTATGAACTGGAAGCAAAATATATGTGCTCCTAGCTCTACAAACCCAAATCCTTGACATTCTGGATCTCATCACTACATATATCATCTCTATCGAAGCCCGGTCTTTAGAGAGGACCTCTCACCAACACATACGAGGGGAAATCCAACAAATGTCATACACCAACTTTCTGAGCCTCTCATGTGCTATGATGCACACACATGATTGGACTTACTCGTGTTGAGCAGAGCATGCCCATATTCTTCATGCAAACTCAACAAGAACACAGAGCACACATACATGCTCTAGGTTTCAAAGCCAACATTCAAAAAAAAAAAAAAAAAAAAAAAAAAAATTCTCGCCCCTGGCGTTCGAGCTCAAGTCTCGAAACCCCAAGAATGATACTTGCACAGTCTTCACAAATGATCTGGTCCCCTGTGAGCACCTCACACGACCAAACTCCGAGGTTGACAGATAACGTCAACATTCAAATTCCCCAAACTTCTTCGAGCCCTGCGTGCTCGAGTCGCATAAGTCTCACACGCAGGCCTCGAGGGGGCATATGTTGACACTGATTTTAGCTAAGGCTAAAATTAGTGATATTCATGAAATATCTTGGCCAAGTACATATCCCTCAAAATCACATATGACCAGGTGCCCTCCACATATCCCTGGCTTTGATGGCATCCTACATAAATCAGGAAATAAAGGGCATTTTGGTAATTTCCGTCCCCAAGGGCATTTTGGTCATTTAACATCTCTAGGGGTGTAATGGCCTAACCCAAGGGTATTTTGGTCATTTTACATCTCCAAAAATGTAATAGTCCAAAACATGCATATTGGCCCTCCCACCTAACACAAGGGTATTTTGGTCCAAAATAAGTATGGGCCGATGGAGGGCCAGTTTGGTCATTTGCACATCACCCTTGGCCAAGGACATTTTGATAAATTCACGAAATATCCAAAATTCCGACAGACATTCAAAATTCAAACAAATATTCAAATTCAAACATATTCGAACACATATGTTCGAAATTCAAACACGCAGTTTGAATTCAAATAAAGGATTCAAAGGAGAAGGAGAAGAAATCTCTCCAACTCCCGGATAGGATCTCCTGGGAACAACCTCAACACCCAGATACGATCCCCGGAACAACTTACGTATCTCTCAGATACGAGCTCCCCGGATACGCTCCTAACGCTCCAACTCCCAGATAGGATCTCCTGGGAACAACCTCAACACCCAGATACGATCCCCGGAACAACTTACGTATCTCTCAGATACGATCTCCCCGGATACCCTCCTAACGTCCCAACTCCCGAGATACGGCAGGTCGCTTCAAAATTCAAAGCGCCCGCCAGGAGTTCTAGCCCCTCGCCTATAAATAGAGAGGGGAGGGGGGCTTCTTGGCTCTCTCTTGGCTCTGGGTTCTCTTGGTTGGCTTGGCTCTCTTGTCTCTCTGGCTCTTGGCTTCTTTGGCTTCTGAGAGACCTTGGAGATCGTACAGACACCCTGCCGGACTCTCCAGATACAAGATACATAGGAGAAAGCTCCCCAACGTTGAAGGCCAAAAGCTGTAGATCCAGAGGAAAAGCAGAAGGCGCCGGCGTAAAAGAGGAAAGGCTCACCAACCTGAGGACCCCGTACCAAATCTGAGGAAGAAGACAGGAGCGCCCGCATTGGTAACAAAGGTGAGGGTCGGAGGCTCTGCCTCCACCCGATATCCTTCGAAATATTCTTTTCTATGTGTTTTATTAATTTGTTTTATATTGATATAACGGGACTTTAGATCCCGAGTCCTTAATCAGGGGTTTTCCCTACGGGGATGTAATTAACGGGTTGTCAGTCTGGCAACCCGGGAGTGTCGTGTCCACATATCACCCATATAATCAAAATATTTGTCGCAATGAAATCAAATCTCATTCCCCCGAGATGCATTCAGATTTCTTGTCATACAACGCACCAATTGAAAATAGGGACGGAAAAAAGCCAGATATTGATTAGACTGAAACCAATGCAACAATTTAAATTAAGCATTAATTGATTAGACACATCTGGTTGTAATAAGATACTACATTTTTATTTTATACAAGATAGAAAAGGCAGTAGACAGATATTGAACTCCATGTAACCACAATAAATGCAAATTAGAATAAGTGATAGAAGAAATAAGATAAAATTATGTAGGACCTGCGAGAATTACTTGTTTGGCATTTCTCCAAATTCACTTCTCTACCAGCTCCGACATCCAACCTTCATATCCAAAAGAAATAAGTTCAAAGATGAAAAAGGGCTATTATGACAAGAGGAAGCTTTGGTTGTAAAGGACTATTTAGAACTGAGATAAACTTACCGGTAGAAAAATGTATTCATGCTTGATGGAGATTAATCTTCACCTTGAGGCCGTGGCGAGGGAGGCTGTGGCAATGGAGGCCGGTGCGGGCGATGATATATATATATATGACAGAATGGTTATAAGTTAACCATCATGTTATCCTAGGTGGTGGGAGAATATCCTAGGTGGCGCCTATGTGGCATGATAATCTTAGGTTGAAGGGGGTTTAGTAGGAGGGAGTTATTGGGATGGGGTTGGTGGTTACCCTGTCAAGTGGCAGGGGCACCCAGCTCCAATGCCCCTCTTTATGACTCAGCTGTCACGTGTCCCTCTCTCTTGATGACTCAGCTGTCACGTGTGAGAAAATAGATGAGTCAGATTATAACTCACAAAACCTGATCTTATAAGATAGATAGATACGGTGCGGGACTGCATGTCTGTTCTCTCTCTCCTCCTAAGCTAAATAAATGGTCTCAATTAATTAAAAAAAAAAGATTTTTTTTAACATATTAGTCTTTCAAATCTTTTTAAATTATATATAAGTTTCTCAAATTCTGATAATATCATATAAGTCCCTCCTCAAATGATGTAAATGATTACAAAAGTATTCCACCATCCGATTCCATCTAGTTAAGGGATTTAACCCTGGTTAAAAGCCTATTGGGCCGTACAAATGAAGGAAATACCCTTATACAATAAGTTATATAGATATAGCGTTGGCTTGAGAAGTGAATAAGTAAATTCATATAGCACCGTCTGCTTTTGGTGGCGATGTTTAGAAATATTCTCAATATATTTCTTATAATGTAACCAAAGTATCTTTTGTATGGTTTGAGGAATTAGCATGGTATTATCAGGATTTGGGAGACTTATATGCAATTAAACAAAATTTGAGGGACTAATATGCTTAACACCCTTGAGAGAGAGATTTCTTGTGGGCATCTGATTCTTTCATATATATTTTTCAGTCCACTCTCGTATGTCTCACGTCATGAGAGGGGAGTTAAATGGCAGCATATGCTTGTTGCCAGCCTGTCAAAAACTGACATCTTAGATGCTCACAATGTGGAGTGGAAACCATCCAATTTGCTTTTGGAATTGCAAATAATATTCACTCATATGAGAATATTAGGAACAAGCTTGTCATAATCAAGAGTATTCTTCCCGTCGCATTGGTCTGACAAGGCCTTTTCAGCGGCCGGGCGCATTGGTCTTGTGATATTCGAAGCCACTTGCAAGCGGTCTGTTGGGAGGCGTCGCATCTGGAAGAAGCTCTTATCATGTTTGTGTCACGTACGGATAATAAAGTGTCGGATGAATTGGCTAGACTGGATGGGGGTATTTCTAAAAGTTGGTGTTGGTTTTCGAATTCGGGGTCACTTGTTAGTGGTCCATCGGAGAACTTGGCATAGTAGCCGGTTTTGTCTGCACCCGACTTCCCCGGCTAGGTGTTTGTTTTGGTCTTCTTTTTTGTATGAGGTTTGTATTTTTGTTACACCAGCCTCTTAGCTTATCTGGTGTAAAAAATAGACAAGGCCTTCTCAATCAAAACTACCAATTTATTGGTAAATTAATGATGATTTAAGTCCCTAAGAATTAAGAATTAAGAAGCTTATCACGCATGATTGTGACTTTGGTGGAAGTTTGTGAGTGATTGAGTTTTGTCCCAACATTTCTGCTAAAAAAAATTAATGATCTCATGCAACTAAACAATTGCCAGCCTCAAATCAACCAATCCCAAACATTCATGGAAAGCGTGTTTAGTTTTTTATTCTGTTACTGATATATATCATTGAGTCCATGATTAGTTCTTGGGAACGCTCTTGTTTTTCTTGTCTGGCTTCAATGTTTTCTGATTCTTGAGAGGCCACCTAATGATCTTATTCTTCCTATCTGGATGGGATTCATTTAAACCATCAATTGCTCTGCAACTACTAACTAGCTTGGTGGTTGGTTGGTATATTATTCTTGATCTCTGTTCCTTCACACAAACATTCATTCATTCATTCTTGTGTGCTCTCCTATGCTCTGCTATCTATTTGCTAGTCCAGAAGATCTGTTGACAAAATTAGTAGATCCACACAATATATAAATTGGCATTCCAGTCATAAAATCAACGTGTTAGACTGTTTCAACTGTCGC
This sequence comes from Narthecium ossifragum, assembly GCA_963920575.1. Lineage (NCBI taxonomy): Eukaryota > Viridiplantae > Streptophyta > Magnoliopsida > Dioscoreales > Nartheciaceae > Narthecium > Narthecium ossifragum. The sequence goes on along the minus strand of OY986964.1, from coordinate 8,404,683 downwards.
AGTTTTGTTTAGTCGTTTTCTTAAATTCTATTAATAGGTTGGACTTTAACTCAAGGCTTAGGGTTTCTAAACCGTCACTCATCTATCTCGGCAAGCATGCGCCAAAACTAAGCAGTGGTCCTATAATAGAGGATGGATGGATGCAGAAACTGTCTCTGGCTGGCCGGCTAGCTATTCTTCTTCGGTGACAGACAGAGCATAGGTCCTGAGTTCAACCTTTGTAGTAAACTGCTTTCATTCGATAATCCATCAGTTAATCTGGCTGGAACATAAATGGTTGTATGATTCTTTTCTTTTCTTTTCTTTTCTTTTCTTTTCTTTTCTTTCCTAATTGAAAAACGTAGCAATTAACTTGATGATAAGAGGCCCAAACACACAAGGAAACCATTCGACTTGTCACGGAAAAATATCATCTCATACATAAAAGATTCACGATCTTAATGCCTTGCACGCTTCTTTCGGCATAGGGTTTAGTTTAGGTGTACAACAGAGCCACATTTCTACAGCAGCTACAATAGAATCTGACATTCAAGTTAAGCACTAACTTATTCTGTCATAACAAGACATACAACACACAGGAGCACATCTTAGTTTCAAGTCCACTCCTCCCTTATGATGCTTATATAAACCTTTAGATGCCATCTATCATGTTTAGTTTGACATTTTCTGCAATTTTTACATAGGCTTTCTCTACACCCCAACATACAGACTTTCTTGCAGTCGCGGTTCTTGAAACTAAGAACCGAAGACATCCACGGTGCATACTGGACAAGCCTGACCAAGAAAACATAAAAACAGTAAAGCTCATTAGCAAGAATACCAATAATATAAGAGGCGCTTTAATATTTGCAACATACAGCAGATACGAATGCAGGTCCCAAGGGCGAAAATAATAAATTTAAGAAACAGGGTATATGGTGAAGTAGATGTTCATTTGCTTTTCCTAATAGATGCTTTGGTCATGGAGTGAAAATGTGCTAAATCTATATATATGATAGTCAAAGAAACTAATTAGAAAATATTCGTGTGCAAGATAATGTGCACAAGCCTAATCTCTTTCTGAAACACAGGTTACCAAGATTAGGATATATTTCCAAAGAGTCGAGTCTGCACTTCTTTGGTTTTTCATAACTGCCCAGTTGCCTGTTTTATGAAGAAAACAGTTCTTTCATACATCAGACTCTAAATTTCCTTTTGATTACAATAACTCCATTCTGATAGAAGACACCACCAAGTGTCAGACTTGCAGGAATATCATGCTTGAAATTGATACTCTTAGAAACAAAATCAAAATCTCGGAAAAATGGTAATTAAGAGATAGGACAGTGTCACATGAAAATTACCTTGTTCATTTTCAGCCATTTAGTTATACAGGGAGAATGGTAATGATGTTCACACGGCAATGTGATAATTTTGTCACGATTCTTGTAAGACTCAAAACAGATCACACATCTGCATCACGTCAAAAATCTTCAGTGCTATAATGTAAACCTCTATCAAGATAACGAAACTTCCAGCAAGTAAAACACACAATGCAACAAAGAAAGACTGGATGCCACAATAGTGAAAAATCTAGTTTGGTAATAATGAACTGATTTAATACTATGTCCAAATAAGGAAGGGGTAAATTAAGTGCATTTAGACGCTGCCATGCATTTCTGATGCCATAGCTTATCCTTGGGTGGCGTCCAATGGACTCCGAACTTATAAAGCTTTCTTTCGAGGTAGATTAGATGATGCGGATTATGATCCATTAATTCTGTAACAGCAAAGTTTGGGATTAATCCTATCAGCAGGATATTTCCCTATACACCTCTACGTTTGTACGTATAAGCAGACTCACATATATGCATGCACAGGCATGCACATTCTCACATACAAAAACACATACATACACAGAAGTGTATGGCTGTTAAAGTGAAAGATGTGAAAATGTAAGAAGAAAGATAAAAAGACAGATGAACATGGAACCGGGGAGCTGGTTCAGCCATTTTGTTTAGTTGTACTCAGGGATTCAGTTAATTAGTAAAGGCCCAAATAGTGGTGCAAATGAACCTGGCATCTGTTTTAGTTCTAATGTGCCTGTGAATTTGGCTTAGTTGAGTCAACTAAATAAGTGTCATATTTTAGTGCATCTAATTTGGTAGTTAGTCCATGTTGGCAATCTTTTGCTACGAGGAAAGACTCAGATTCTTACTAAAATATAATTGGTAATAGGAAGGCTACCAAATAGTCTGACTTCTTGGACCAGTTATGAGATGTTTAGGCTTGTATAAAGATGTTTATCCGATGCGATCTCTGATGAAATTTTGTTGCTTTCTTCCTGTTCCTCTAGTTCTGGGTGCTCTTCTAAATACCAAAAAAATCCAAGATGCTGTAAAGGAAATAACTTTGTGTTGGGTGAACAAAGAACAACCCGTATTGAGGCCACATGGAACCGTGATATGGGAAATCTTGAGTAAGACCAGAGGGCCATCGGCAAACAATTAACCATACATAATACAAAGCAGAACAGGGATATATACACATTGATCCTGCTCTGTCATTTGTTTATCAGGAATGAATCAAGGATATCTCTAAATTAACAGAAAATTACCACTTAAATAAGTGAGGAAAATACAAAAATGCAAATAATTGCAATAATACTTTTGCCTCAGAAAATGCAAAGCTCAATATCTAGATTTTCACTTAGTGGTTCTGTGCAAAAAATGCGATTCACAAGACACCAATCATGACAACAAAGATCATAACACCATTATGATATGCATAAAATTCTCGACAACAGAAAAAAAAATGAAGATAATTTAACAAACGTACTGCTCATTTCTGTCTCTTTTTGAGAAGAATCCAGTTTTGTACGTCGAAGATGGCAAGTAGGATATAACCTCATCTGATAAACCTCTGCTTTCAGTACCTACTTCTTCTCCTAAAGATTGTAGTTGCTACCGAAGATACAGAAAGAAAAGGTACTCTTTAGCAATACAGTCATATAAAGTTGGTTGGTTAGATACTAAAAGGATATGATTTCCGTATCGAAAAACAACATATTCATAGATGAACATATTCAAGTGACATAAAGGCGAGTGAAACCAAGTGTTCATTGTTTGCAAGATTATCTATAGGAGGTAGACATATCAGCTCATTGTCAGCTAAATTTCAAAACAAGTATACCGCTGCTCCCAGTTCAATCAGAACAATCATCTCTCTCAATTTCAATTATGAGGATGAGCAATGTTATGAGAGTATGTGCTCAGGAACCACAAACATTTTTTCAAGAACCACAAACACTTCTTCAACAACATCTTTGGATTACATGTGATGTTGATGGAGGTGATTATATGCACTGAAAACACCTTACCGAGTCGAATTCCGAGATGAGTGGTTGGTTCAACAGAAAGGCTAATTTCATGAGCAAGTTAATGCCCACGATCATATCCTCATGAGTTCATGTCTTCATTGAATGAAAACTTGTAGAAAACTGAGGTCTCCTAGTGTATGACCAGGCCATCCAACCTATATGCAAATTTATTCTTTAAATGAGATCCTTTCTTTTCAATATAGTTTTCCCTTGCATTGGCTTTTCTATGTGTTTCTAAGTAGTATATTATCCGCCTCACTAGCTATGCATGGTTATGTAGCTTATGAGATGCAGTTCATATGAGAACAATAAAAATGCTGGTTGAAAGTCTAGGAGATGAAGGCTACTAGACTAGCAGAACTGTAGAAGTATGTTACAAGTCGATCTAAATTCAGGATACAAAAGTTGGAAAGACTAACATCTAGGATATCCAAGAATGATGCATAACGGAAAACAAATTAGAAAAGCTAGCAATAAGAATATTCAAACCAGCAAGCAGTGAATGTATCGAGGTTTATTTAGTCCATATCCATTCTTGAACATAAGAACTAAAGCAAGTGCTCGCAAACTAGGTGCTTCTGTTCAGGTCTAAACCTCGTAAGTCATGTTATCTGGGTCAACATCATCCTCGTTTTGAACCTACATATGAGCAACCACAAAAGTTCTTGAGATATGGAAAGCCATATAGGGCATGATAACATGAACCAGCAAAGATAGCTGAAAGTACAAATCTTACCCGGGTTGACGTGTTCGAGAAATTGGGGTGAGCAGTTACCGTCCAAGAATGTGCGGGATTTATGTCTTGAAGAACCATGCCCAAACAGTACCAGCAGTGCCAGAATTATTATTAGTGTTATGGTTGAGGTGAAATCATTTGAAAAATACATTTATGATTAGTGTATCCCGCTAATATCCAGATCTCAAGACATATACCTATTTTCCAATAGCTTTGCTATAAAAAAAATCCATTAAAAAGGACTTAAAACTTGGCCATTCTTACAATACCTGAAGAACAAGATGTCCGGTAATTAGAAATGTTTCATTTGATCTTACTTGCAAGTTCGTAACATTACTTTATCTTGAACATATGTCCATATGATCATAGATGTAGCATCAAGCAAACTGATTCCAAATGCATACACCATTGTCTCATGACATCAGAACTTCAAAACTACAAATAGAACCTTAAACAAGCTATCATCACAACAAAGTATTCATCAAGAACACAACAATCTTTAAAAAATTTGGGACCATTCTTACCAGCTTCTGTACTGATACTTTCATCGAGGGAAGTAGCAGCAAACAAATCCTCCTCTTCCTGCAACAATCTTGCATAAGCTTCGTCTGATTCCATTTGTGTCTCAAAATTTCTGTTGATTGAGGAACTTCCTTCTCCACTGCTCTGGACATTATTATGGCTCAGTGTAGAGTCATTAGTAAATGTTTTGACATAATCACTTTGGGCACTTCTTTCAGTTGACAGATGGATGTTTTCCTGTATGGAATAAGCACACAAAATAGCTAATCATTCACTCATCAGGTTCCATCGCTGCGACTCATCTAATTGTATATAACTGTGAGTATGCGTTATTTTATCAGCACAAATATCTCACCTCACTGAAGACGATCGCATAAAAAAAAGTTTGTTTTGACACAAGAAAGACCAAATTATAATGGGACATCTGACATTCACAATTCATTCAGATATCGAGAGAGATCACACATTGCAAACAGTCAGTTCGATATCTATACTGAACTACAACTTAAAAAAGAAAATCCTGTAAAAAATTTATCATTTTTTTAAAATCCAGATTGGAGAAGCATGGATACCACAGAGCTTTTTGAAATGAAATTATCACATTTTATGCCAATAGTTTCCCAATGTGTTTATTTAATAGACAAATGAAGCCCTTCATCCAACATGCTTTTTGCTCAATTAATTCTAATGAATCACAATAAGATCAGACTAAGTAACTAAAGAAAAATCAGTGAGACCTATAAGGTGGTCATTGCAGCAAACAATAGTAAGGGAAAATTGTTGCAGACTATCAAAATATGCAATTCTATCATATCACATATTTCAGATAATGAGATGCCAGATTGGCCTAAAGTAAAATTAGCATGATAAATAACAAATGCTGGTAGCCAAAAGCAGATCAAAGTGCTTATAAGCTTAAAACAAGAAGGTAAGACTGTAAATAGAAATGAAGATAACTTGTTCTCCTCGCTTTTGTGCACCATATATATCTCAATGGGTGTTAGGTGTTAGGAACACTATTCATAAATGCTTAAATGCTTAAACAACATAGCTTCTTATAGGACTCACAATTCACGAGAGAAGAAGGGAACTGATAGGTTAAACTCCTGAAGTAAGAAAGTATTGAAACACTGTTTCACTATGACAAAAGCAACAGTATGAGTAGTCAAAGACTCTATGTTGTCCAATGTGTTATTTGTCATCTCTTATATCTAAAAGATTCCAAATCTGTTTAATTTTGGAGGACATTCTAATTTCTACTATCGGGGCATACAAAATATTCTAAGACGAAGATACTTCTGAAAATAAAGATCATCTATTAGTCAATGATAGGACAGTAATTCGGAATCTTAGTTATGACAAATTACTATCTTTCTGACACCATATTGTAGTTGAATTAAACGACATGAGGTATGCCCTAAACCTCTGCGTTCATTAACTATGAAATACTTTAAATCTTTTATTAGCTGCTATAGACTTTTTGAATCAATGCAACATTAAAAAGCCACTGTTGACCAGATCTTACCTCTGCAAGATCAAGATTGACTTGATCTTGGCCAGATCCTTCGAAGTTCTCTTCCACAACGCAAGCCACAGCTTCATTTACGTAATGAACATGCACTTTATTTTGCCCCTTAGCTCCGAACTCCATCCCCATGAAGCCCAACTATTGAAGAAAAAAAAAACCATAGTCTACTTAACATAAATTGCATAAAGTCATACGATGATCAGTAGGAAGCATATAAGAAGGACCATCACCTTAGACTTACAACTGTAGTCACGATTCCCATGATATTGATCATAAAGAACGTTCTTTATATACCAGGTAAGGATAGGAGTTGCCAACTACGAGTAATATGTACTTGAAGAAACTACTATAAAAGAACAAGAATTCCAAGATGGGTTCGTGGAAACCATAAAGAACCAATCCGAGCTTTTTATCCAATTCAAAGAAAGAACATGTAGCAAACCCTAATTAAATCACAACTTGAAATCATAGTCAATCCGATACAAATTCTCTCAATTACCACCCAAATTAAGCATCCAAAAGCCCAAGATCGGGTTTTGATTGCTTCCTCGCACTCAAACGACACCAAAACCCAAAATTCAACAAAATTTAAAGAGACCCATCAAGAAATCCCGAAGATCAAATCAAGAACAAGCAGCAGGAGGAGCTCACCTCTTTCGACTACGACAAAAGATCAAAAAGACCACCGACGACGGCAAGCGACTTGATGATCGATTATAACGCGATGAGATGATGCCTCGCCATTGGTGCCGCCGATGGGCCCCGTCCTCGGCTGTCTCGACCAACGGCACTGCGCGATGGAGCTTATAGCGAGCGGTGTTGACCCCGGAGTCAACTAGAGGTGTCGTTTTGAGAATAGCCATCGCCATGGAGCATTGGAGCTGTTCCATATTAGAACTTTCTGGCATTAATTTATTTCTTTCGCTTATTTTCTTCTCTAGATTAATATTCAATATTCTCCATATGTTCCCATATTTGAATATAATTTACCTAATTAAATACAATTTTCTTTCCATAATCCCTTTTTTCAATTGGCTTTGGTATCCAAACAAGAAAAGTTTTTTGGTTCCTCCAAAAAGATTATTTAAATATTCAACCAAGAAAACTAATATATTTATTTAAAAGCTAAATTTCACATTTGATATCTGTAAAATATGCTAATTACAAATTTAGTACATGAGCTTTTGATAGTTACAAATTTGGTACCTCAACTATGTTAACTTACCACTTTAGTACCTATCGTCAACTCAACTGCCATTCTCAGCAGTTGAAGGGATTCTGCTCACGTGAGCGGTTTTACTGGGTTCCGGCGTGGTTTTGCTGGTTTCCGGCGTCACGAACGCAGAAGGAGATGGTCGGAGGTGGCATGGATGTTGGATCTAGCCTTGGATTAGATCCGAGAGGCTGGAGGCGGCGACGTTGAGCGGTGACGGTGTCGGGTTCTGACGTGAGTTCAAGTTCGAGGAGGATCTCGACGAGAAGGGGTGTTGGGTCGTTGGATCCCGCCTGGAAGGGGTCAGAGGGGGGTCACAGCGGCGAGCGGACACCGAATCTGAGGGCGGACGACGATGTGAGGCCGTGGGCTACCAACTCCAGGGAGGCGGCGTTAGATCCGGTGGAGGGGACGGAGCTAGGGAGGTCCTTAGCGAGGAGGGGTGGCGGTGTCGGGTTCTGACGTGAATTCAAGCTCGGGGAGGATCTCGGCAAGGAGGGGTGCTGGGTCTTCAGATCCCGCCTGGAAGGGGTCGGAGGGGGGTCGCAGCGGCGAGGGGATACTAGATCTGAGGGCGGACGGTGCTATGAGGCCATGGGCTACCAGCTCCAGAGAGGCGACGCTAGATCCAGTAGAGGGGACGGAGCTCGGGAGGTCCTTAGCGAGGAGGGGTGGTTGGGCGGTGTTGTGGTGCTGTCGAGCGTCGTCGGAAAGGAAAGTGACGTCGGGTGGAAGCTCCGGAGGAGAGGTAAGGAGCTCGGTGTGGCGGTCGACGGCGAGGACGGGGCATCGGGGGGTGCTAGATGCAGAGGTCTAGAGAGAGGCAGTGGTGGAGAGAGATGGAGTGGTATTCAGAGATGCCTGAGAAGGAGAGAGCTTCACTGGTGGTAACAAGAGGTGGCTGCGAGGTTGCCGGGGCTGAGAAATGAGCAGTTTTTCGTTAGAATTTTGACGCCGTTTGAGCTTGCGATCAAATTGTTATGGTATTGATCCTTGAGGTACCAAATTTGTAATTATCAAAAGCTCATGTACTAAATTTATAATTAGTATATTTTACAGGAACTAAATGTGAAATTTAGCCTTATTTAAATTGTATTCTAGTACGAATATTAAATTAAAGGAGCTGGCGTTCAATTCTATTCTCAAAATGAAGGTGATCCGGCTTGGATGGAGCGGCCGCATCGATTTGATACGGAGAGCGTGACTAGCATCGCAAGACGGTGGTAACGATACAAACAAGTGAAACAACCAATAATAGATGTAGTGTGTAAGACATTAGTCAGACTAACATACTCAACTAATCGAACAAAAATACTGAAGAATACTAGTTCGACATCATTATTGTGACTATGTAAGCATCTTAGTCACCGTGGTGGAGAGCGATGGGTTGATTGCGAGCTTGGGCTTAAGTTGGGACTTCTCTTGAGTTAAAATTTAGACGCCAAATTAGATTGTTTATTCATATTAGATAGTTCCTTATCTATCGTTAGTTAGTCACTTATTGGATTTTTACTCACTACTACTCGGGCTGCATTTGCAGACCCATCTTCTTCTGTAGGTCCATCAATTGACGACGCCTAAATTTGAGGTTATTCGAGAATTCATCCTTATTTCCAGCTTATCGCATTGAATAATTTCATTTGAGGATTGTGGTGATGGTGGATCTATTGGGATTATTTTAAAGGGGGATTAGGCCAAAACCCCATATTACACATGTCGTTCGTCCAAAACCCAAACAGGGTTGCTAAAAAGCCCCCGCTACTAGCTTCTACGGCAAAACCCCCAAAAAACATAAAAAGGACGAGACTGCCCTCGCGTGCCTACGATCATCCTTCCCGTCGCACTCGCTCGCTCCGACCAGCTTCTCCGTTTCCATTTTCATCTTCCACCCCTCGCACTCGCTCGCTCTCTTCCGGCGTCTCACTCGACTCTTGATTCCTAGTGTTCCGTCGTCTCTATCGACCTCGGCGTCTTCACAAACATTGCAGCTCCTCAACGGTCCATCCCTCTCACCTCCATTTTCATCTTTCTCAACCCGGATACCCTAATCCAGACTTCAACGAGGATGGGGAAGAATGTGAAGACGGTAAGTTTCGATTCTTATCCATTTTTCTATTAATGCCGATGGATTTATTTTTGACATTCATTTAATCTTTGCGATTGATGCCAACAAGTCCATTTTTATCTTCTTGATTTTATGATAATTAGATTGCAATGTGTTTTAGGGTTTACTCATATGTTTTCCATCGGATAAAACCCTAAAAAAATGAAAAAGATGAAAATAGAGATGGAAAGTCAGTTAGGCACATTGAAACCCTATCTTTTCAATGTAAAACTCTGGTCTACTTTCATCTCTCATCTCATTTTCACCTTTGATCATTTTCATGTCTCCGATCATTTTCATCTCATCTCATTTTCACCTCTGATCATTTTCATCTCTCTGATCATTTTCATCTCATCGCATTTTCATCTCTCCAATCAATTTCATCTCATCTCATTTTCACCTCTGATCATTTTCATGTCTCCGATCATTTTCATCTCATCTCATTTTCACCTCTGATCATTTTCATCTCTCTGATCATTTTCATCTCATCGCATTTTCATCTCATCTCATTTTCATCTCTCCAATCAATTTCATCTCATCTCATTTTCACCTCTGATCATTTTCATCTCTCTGATCAAACAACTGGTTAGAGTTAGAATCTTTCTCAAGCTAGCTGCAGATTTAGAATACGACAGGAAAAGCTTTAAATCCGAAGGAATGCAGCAAAACGTTCTACATCTTGTTAGTAATTTGGTTATATGGATTGGATAATTAACAGATCTCCATTCTGAGAAATGGTATATGCGTGTGCGTGTGTGTGTGATGTGTCTCTTTTTTTATTTGTTATAAGGATTGGATAATTAACAGATCTCCATTCATCTGTGTCATTCTCTCTTTGAGGATTCATTTTCATCTCTCTGATCATTTTCATCTCTGTCGTTCATTTTCATCTTTCAGCGTAAACAACAATACAGATCAGCTTTGGCAGGGATTGTGTCAGTGTTTGAGCAAGTTCACACACTTATCAAGCCTGCACATTTTGACTTGATGATGAAAACCCCATTTTATGCACTGTTCTTTGCAATCTATGAGAGGAAGATCACCAAGAACATGTGTATAAAGCGTGACGAGGACATCACACGAATACTCAATCGATACAATCGATATAGTCACACATTCAGGTTTGGAAACGAAAACCATATGATTACAAAGAGAGATATCCAAATCATTTTTGGGCTGATAGAAGGTGATAGGAAGATAGAAGTTTTCAAGGGGCCGAAGAAGAAGCCCTCGGCCTTCGGGGATAGAGTATTCAGAGGCCTCAAACAGATCAATCTGAGCTCCTTGAAGAATGAGCTAGTGAGGCAATTTTCTGGTAAAACAAAAACAAATCAAGAGGATAGTGTAAGACTTTGCTGCCTCATGCTCCTTGGATCCTTCTTCTTCACTATTTCTGGACCACAGCTTGCATGGGGTTATTTGGAGCTCGTTGAAGATCTTAACAAGATGACAACATATGACTGGAGTGGTGCCATTTTGGAATACCTTGTGGAATCAATGAATAAGAAGATAACCACTCCAACAAGGGTCCAAGGATGCACAACCCTCTTACTGGTATGAGTTCCTTCCTTGAATACAATTATATTATGCTTCTTTTAATAGTTGCAATTGATGTTCATCTTTCATCTCTATGGTCTACTTTCATCTCTTTGGTCTACTTTCATCTCTCTTGTCTATTTTCATCTCTCTTTTCTATTTTCATCTCTCTGGTCTATTTTCATCTCTCTGGTCTACTTTCATCTCTCTAGTCTACTTTCATCTCTCTGGTCCACTTCCATCTCTACTTCCATCTCTACTTCCATCTCTACTTTCATCTCTCTGGTCTATTTTCATCTCTCTGGTTTACTTTCATCTCTATGTTTTATTTTCATCTCTCTGGTGTATTTTCATCTCTCTGGTCCATTTTCATCTCTCTGGTCTACTTTCATCTCTCTGGTGTATTTTTATCTTTATAATTGATTCTTATCTTTTAATTGGATAATCAAGTTTGGTTATCATATGCTTCTTTCGATAGTTGCATGTGTCAATGGATACAAATTTAGTTAGCATCTTCCTATGTTTTTATTTGCAGTACTGGTATTGCGAGCTGACAGGCGTGATTACACCCATCATTAACAAAGACATGATGCCGAGATGCATCAAATGGGACCTGAATCAGGGAAGAAGAGGTATCTTGGTAGACCATGACATCATTTCAACACTGGTGAGCTAAATTAGTTCAGCATTGTATACATTTCTTATCTTTGATCTTTCCAACTGATTTATGCTAATTTCCATGGCAATTGATGTAGGGCAATCCAGAAAATCTAAATCCAACAGAAGAAGAGCTACAAAAATATGTGAATCCTCAGCTCACTGATGAAGGAGATGAAGAAGTTGATAAAGAAGATGAAGCAGAAGATGAAAATGAAGAAGATGAAAATGAAGAAGATGAAAATGAAGAAGATGAAAGTGGAGGAGATGAAAATGAAGAAGATGAAAGTGGAGGAGATGACCAGGATGACAATGAAGAAACATCTTCCTCACAATCATCGCATGACAAAGAACAGTCTTGTCTGCATGATGTAGATATCCAATTGAATGATGAGTCATATGTACAGACTCATGTTGATAATGTGAGTGTCATTTTCATGTTTCTGACTTTCCTATGCAATAACATGAAATCAGCATCTAATTATCACATGGCATTCTAAACTCTAGGTTGAAGTTCATAAACCTGATGTGGAAGAAGAGTTTCAAGATGACGTAGGGCCTGACAGCTTTCATGACTTGTACAGAAATGTAAGTGTCCCTTGATTTTATCTATGAATTCATTTTCATCTTTCTTCTGTTGAATGCACAAGTTCATTTTTATCTTTCTTCTATAAAATGGTGGGCCAAACATACAGCCCAACCTTAGCATTGTTGATGAGCTGAAGACTGAGATCAATGAGCTCAAAAAGGATGTCAAGGCTGCAAATACTGAGATACTTGGTATGAGGGAGAAGATCGAACTACTTGAATGCGATAAATTGGAGATTGAGCTTTCAATGAAGAGAAAGGAAGAGGAACTCAATAAGTTTGCTAAAGACAATCTACAGCTCATGATGGAGAAAAAGATGTTGGAGGAGAGGCTTGAAGCATTTGAAAATTCAATCAGTGTGCCTCCATTGAATGCTGATGCCTCCCCACTTGAAAAAAAGATTCAAGAGTTGACAGGAGATCTGAAAGCTAAAGATAGGACTCTATCGTCTTTTAAGAACAAATTACAGCTTGCAACAGATGAACTCAGCCAAAATAAACTGGAGTGTAAATTGCTCACTGAAGAAAAAACAAAGCAGAAGAAAAAGCAAAGCTGCAAAAAGAAGCAGAAGAAAAAATTGCAAAGTATGACGAACAAGAGTCCATGATCAGGAAATTAAATGAAGAGATCAATTTAATGAGAAAGGAACACGAAGACACCATTCATGATGCTCATGCACAACTGACTCAAGAACAAGAAAAATTCAAGAATGAGTTGGAAAGAGCCAAAGTTATTGACCCGAGCTCCATGGTATTAAGGGTAAAGGCAAAAAAGAGGGGCATAAAAAAAGATCCGAAATACCAGTACAGCACCGGAAAGAAGCCAAAACATGTGAGGTATGCTGAAGATCTGAAGAAGTTGAAAAAGAAGAATCAATGTAAAGGTGGCAAGGAACTAGATCTTGAAGCATACAACAAATTAAGTGAAATTATTGGGGAATCTGGCTTAAGGTAACAACACATGCTCCATTGTGAAGATTTCTTATGTTTAATATCGCAAGTACTAGTCACTGACAGTTCACATACTATGCAGTGCCACAGTATGGAGAAACAATGATGCTTATAATAAGATTGTAGTGGCCGAAGATATCATTGACATACTCAATGGGGCATTCATCCCCGACAATGTAAGTGAATCATTCTCTGGTCTATTTTCATCTCTCTGATTTACTTTCATCTCTATGGTCTATTTTCATCTCTCTGGTGTATTTTCATCTCTCTGGTCCATTTTCATCTCTATTTTCATCTCTCTGGTTTATTTTTATCTCTATGGTCTACTTTCATCTCTTTGGTCTACTTTCATCTCTATTTTCATCTCTCTTGTCTATTTTCATCTCTCTGGTCTACTTTCATCTCTCTTATCTACTTTCATCTCTAATTTCATCTCTCTGTCTATTTCATCTCTCTTGTCTATTTTCATCTTTCTAAACCCTTATGGTCTTTCAGGTCATAGATGCATATTCCAAAATCATATGTGAGGATGAGTCCGTTAATAAAACATGCTGCTTCATGGAATCAAACTCTTGGGTATGTGCATCTTTCAGATGAAGTTGAGTATTACTAACATCTGTGATGATCATTACTAATGCCAATGTACATGCATCTGTAGGAATTCATTGTAAGAAAAGAAAATAAAGACTTCACAAAAAAAGTGTACTTGAAAATTGCTGAAGCTGGTTGGCAGGATCCACAACCTACCATTTTTTTCCCAATGTGCTCCAATGGGCGCTTCAAAGACAGAGAGCCCTACCACTTTACACTCTTAATGCTTCATCATGAGAATGAAAAGTGGTATTTTTACAATCCAATGAAAGAAAGAGATGCCCGTGAGGATCCATTCTTTGAAGCCGCAAAGAAACTTGTAAGTCAAACACTCAGTACATGAATTCATGAATCCCACAGGGATGCAACCTTGACCTAATGCACATTAAAATCTTCTTTTTTAATGCAGAAAGAATGCATTGAAGTGCTAGCAAAAGAAATGGTGGATGTTGGCACACAAGATAGGATTCTCCCAATTGAGGATGTTTGTGATATACCACAACAAAGAAATTCAACGTAAGTACTTATCAGACAATAGCCTGGCAGCTCATGCATTTGTGAATATTAAGTATTAAATGCTACATGAGTCTAACTTAAGCTTTCCAAAAAAACAACAGGGCTGATTGTGCAATTTTTGTATGCTACTACATGGAGATGCTGGCACTAAATCAAACTTTGCCAAAACAGTTGAAACAAGGAGATGTAAACAAATTCAGGGCAAAGATTGTTGAGAAGCTTGTATTGCATAATTGAAGCATAGCTAACAGCAATACATTGTTACATCTAATTCAATCACATCTCATTGTACATTCACAGGGTTACAATTACATACTTAATTTGAAGTTGTACATTGATTTCAAAGTTGTAAACACAAAGATACATATACATTTGACTGGTATCTGATATCTAAGATGTATTGATACCAGAAAGATGAAAATTGTATGATTGTAATCCTTCAGCAATAATATAATTGTACATTCACATTTGGAATGATGAGATTAAATGAAACAGTTTAGTATGAAATTGATGTCCTGTGTTTTCGTCAGAAAGATGAAAATGAACAGGGGTTACAAATCCAGGAAAGATGAAATTTATTCAAATGGACATAATGTATTTGAACAGGGGTTACAAATCTATTCATTTTCATCTTCTAAATCTTTCTGGTCTAAATGCCTATGCAGAAATCCTAAATGAGATGAAAGTAGACCAGAGAGATAAAAGTAGACCAGAGAGATAAAAGTAGACCAGAGAGATGAAAATAGACCAGAGAGATGAAATTAGAGATGAAAGTAGACAAGAGAGATGAAAGTAGAGATGAAAGTAGACCAGAGAGATGAAAATAGACCAGAGAGATGAAAATAGAGATGAAAATGAACCAGAGAGATGAAAATACACCAGAGAGATGAAAATAGACCATAGAGATGAAAGTAAACCAGAGAGATGAAAATAAACCAGAGAGATGAAAGTAGACAAGAGAATTGAAAAAGAGACCAGAGAGATGAAAATAGACAAGTGAGAGGAATGAAATCAGAATCAAAGCAACTAATGTCAATTACATTTTCAAAAAGTACAAAGAATGATCAATTATTCCACTCATTTTCTTCCAATACAAAATTTCAATCAAGCATTTCATTGCAATGGTTCAGTACATGTCTTCCGGTTATGATTCCCCTCGAGACCACAACGCAAACATATCATGGTTCTCACATCCTCACCCCTTGATCTAATCCTCTTCTTCCTCGGCCTTCCTGGAGGCCTCTTGGACAATGGAGGGAGAATTACAGCTTCATCTGTGGGCGCATGATTTGGCTTATCAATAGTAGGAACCAGGTAAATTGGATAGGAATAAGACATAGCATATGATGACTTGTGGAAATAAACATCCACAAACAAATTTAGGTCTTGTCCAGAAGCCATGATGCAAGCAATAGCGTGGGAGCATGGCACACCATTCAATTGCCATTTGCAACATGAACATGTCATCTTCTCTAAATCAACTGAAACTGATGGATTCGATTCAACTTGGAATAGCGTACTGGTAGAATTCTTGACAAACCATGTCCTCGCTTCCTCAAAGGATGCATTAATCCTCCGATCAATTTCTGGACATATGACAGAATTCCACTTATTGCAAACAGCCCCCCTATCTGCATGTACAAAAACAATGTCAATACCAACAAGTATCAATGTAACTCATCAGAAAGATGATTGACTCAACGAACAAGAAAATGAAATTGATTGGTTCACTGCAATCCATCAAAAATGAAAATGGAAAATGTCAGATTCAATTCATGGATACTTATTTGTGATGTATTAATTTTGAATGATCTCTTTTAGACCATACGTACCAGACAATTGTTGCATCAATTTCGTCCGTATCAACTCCACCATATTAGTGATCGGAAGAAACCTTTCATTCTTAATCCACGAATTGAAGGACTCGGCGGCACTGGAACACATCTCACCATACCTATTTCCTTTGAAATAGGCATTCACCCAATACTTCCTTGGTAGATTCAGCAAGAAACTCTCCGCAATACGTCCACCCTCAGCCAAGAACTCATCAATCTTTTTTTGATAATGTTCAGCAGTCGGAGCATAGGCACATTCACAAAGCTTGTAACACATTTTATCCTTGAACTTGCCATTGCAGCGCCTACGACTAAGAGCATCCCTCAAATTCTGTTTCAAATGGAATAAACAATAGGCATGAGGGCTTCTTGGAAACACAAAGGACACAGCTTTTAAAAGCCCAGCGTTCCGGTCTGAAACAAAAGTTATGATGCGGTCCTTTGATACAATTTCTCTCAGACATTCCAAAAACCAAAACCAATTAGCTTCGTTCTCAGAATCAACGATGGAAAATGCAAGTGGAAATAGACCTGCAAAATTGGATGTGGAAAAGATAAAAGTGAGTAAACAGGAAAGATAAAAATGAAGACAAAAACCCTAAAGATGAAAATAGATTAGAGAGATGAAAGTGGACCAGAGAGATGAAAATAGACAAGAGAGATGAAAGTAGACAAGAGAGATGAAAATAGACCAGAAAGATGAAAGTGGACCAGATAGATGCATCAATTTTAGAATAAAACTAAAAGATGTAAATATTAGAATGATTGGCATTCTGTGATACAACAGACAAGATGAAAATGATTCAATGCATCAATTTTCATTGTGTTGTGCTGCGATAAAATTGACAATTGCAATATTGTAATGATAAGAGAGATAAAAATCCATCATGCATATGTCTCACATTTAATTGACAACTGCAATACTGAAATCATTTTTAATTTATATCAGCGTTGGCAGGGATAGTGTCAGCTATTGAACAAGCTCATACATTTATCAAGCCAGAGCAAGCTAAAGATAGGACTCTTACCTTGATTCCCATCCTTCGCGGTAGCAGCCAGCAAATGCCCTTTGAATTTTGTCTTCAGATGTGTTCCATCAAGAAAAAGCAACGGACGACAAAATCTAAAACCATCTATGCAGCCCTTGAAAGCAACAAACATCCTTTTGAAACGGCTTGAATCCTCATGAACTTCAATAGCAAAACAAGAACCAGGATTTGCATTGATTGCAGCCCTAGCATACCAATGTAAATCGCCAAAGGATTCATCATGATCACCAAAAGCACCCTTCTTGGCCATCTCGACGCCTGACCATGCGTGGTCATAAGATATATGAAAACCATAGTTTGTGGTGAACTGTTAAACTATGTCAATAGGACGCGTAGCTGCCTTACCACGCACCTGATCTTCAATCGGACTTGCAACCAACTTGGAGCTCATCCGATTATGCTTATATGCACGGGAAGCTGCTCCACATGTATGGATGTTAATAAGCTTCCTCAAATAAAAGAACTCATTGATCGGTTCATGAGTAGCATGCACCATCCAATCACAACTAGTACTATCCTTCTTCGGGCACATTGCTGTGACTCTAGTAGGCTCATTTCTTACAAATTTATACCCATAGCCCGATGCAAGTGATTGCTTCTGCAAACACAATCTAAACTCTGTCACACCACCTTCAAATTTCTGCCTCACATGAGTGATAGATCGATCCCAACCAACCGTCATTAACGTCCTTTTTTTATGACGACAATAACCAGCCAGCATATCAACCTCAGCATCATCAGTGACATTATCAATCCGTGAAGAACCCACATCATTTCCACTGCCACAAATGCTAAGACCACTGTCCGAAACTTCCACATCAATAAATTGGAGCACCAAAGTAGCTGCAACTGAAAATAAACCATTGAAATCACAATCCGAAGCAAGAAAGCATCTTGGATGCCCAGGTATCGGATAATAGAGCCTTATAGCATCCCTAGACAATTTGGTCCACCTCTCACAAAGATGACTCACAAGCTGATTTAAAGAAGCTCCAATTCTTGCTTCCCAAACAACAGTATCATCACCATACTTGCATAACAACAGCAACTTGTCCAACATTAGTGATCCTGTACACACCACATGTCAACTAAGAATGAGTAACAAATCCTGTATTCAAACAGCAGAAAGATAAAAATGAAATTGAACATAGACCATGATGATGTTGTTAAAAAAGAAGATGAAGCAGAAGAAGAGCAAAATGATGATGACAATGATAATTGAACAGTTGCACTTAAATAATCATGAGCATTCATCTCTATTTTCATCTCTCTGGTCTACTTTCATCTCTATGGTCCACTTTCATCTCTGTGGTCTATTTCCATCTCTAATTTCATCTCTCTGGTCCACTTTCATATCTCTGGTCTATTTTCATCTCTATGGTATACTTTCATCTCTATTTTCATCTCTCTGGTCTACTTTCATCTCTCTGGTCTCCTTTTATCTCTCTTGTCTACTTTCATCTCTCTGACCTATTTTCATCTCTCTAGTCTTTCATATTGCTAGGCTATTCACATGCTTTGAGCTAAATTAGTTCAGCATTGTATACATTTCTTATCTTTGATCTTTCCAACTGATTTATGCTAATTTCCATGGCAATTGATGTAGGGCAATCTAGAAAATCTAAATCCAACAGAAGAAGAGCTACAAAAATATGTGAATCCTCAGCTCACTGATGAAGGAGATGAAGAAGTTGATGAAGACAGGTGAGCTAAATTAGTTCAGCATTGTATATATTTTCATCTTTCTAGTCTTTCATATTGCTAGGCTATTCACATGCTTTGAGCTACATGGCAATTGACGTACTTATCACAGAGTGGTTATATGCAACATTTTACAAGCCATAAATGGAAAACTTGGATTTCAGGAGAAAAAGAAATCAACCAAAAAACGAATCAAATAACACAATAATACTGAAAAAAGTGACAAAATCATCAATAAATACCCAATCTAGGATTTCAATTTAGGGAGAATGAACGAGGAAGCGGCCACGTGTTAGGGTTTTCGAAGAAGACGGCGAATGATAGTCGAAGAAAGATGACGGCAACTAAAGCTGCTCACCGTGCGTTAGATCGTCGCAGGGAGACGAGACGACGACAACTAAAGCTGCTCGCGCGTTCAGTGGATCTTCGGATGAAGACGAGACGAAAGGAACTAAAGATGCTTGCATACGCAGTGGATCATCGGATGAAGACGAAAAGACGGCAACTAAAGATGCTCGCGCGTGCGGTGGATCATCGGAGGAAGACGATACAACTAATGGGTTTTTGGTATGCAAGGATCATCGGAGGAAGACGACAAATAACATCAGCATATAATGGCATTTTTGACTTTTTAGATCATTAATACATGACGGTTAATATCGTGATGGGGTTTTCACCTTTAAAACGAGACTAATGGGTTTTTTTTATAATAACTTTTGTTAAACTGGTGTTAACACCAATTAACCATATTTTAAATTCAATTTATGTATTTAAATTCAAATATATGTAATTAAATATTGGATTATCTTTGAGTAATTTAAGCAATATGAAATTGACTCCCCTTTATGGATTCCTGTTGTATATATATAATTATTTAAATCGAGAAAGAGGTTAGACGTCCAAGGATTAGGTTGTATTTGGGTTGAAGAGGTTTCTCTTGCGTTCAGTAGTCGAGATCGGCATATCTAGAGATAGGGCGTGACAAGTTGGCGTAAAAAATCCATCCACTCAAAGAAAAGTTAAAAGTGTCACGTAGCATCCAACATTGGGCCCTTGAAGAAGAATTGATTGACAACAAATTAAACTTGAAAAATCAAACTCTTCTAACAAAATTTTTTTTTGAATAATCAAACGCATAATAAAATTGAAGATCCAAGCATTACCGCAAATTTATTATACATCTTTCAATCGATGACAATACATAGGAGGATGACGTATCTTTAATCTTAGCTGATTATAGAGTGATTAATCTAAGTTAGCACTAAAAAAGGGGAGGATTCCTTGTGAAGTGGATGGGGACACGAAATATGAAAATACGTGCCAAAGCCTTCAAGTTTGTCTCCATAAGGTTGGCATTCGTGGCCTTCGTTCACGTGGCTCGATCAACTCTTGCAAACCATCTATTTGTAAAATATTTTTTAATACTATATGGTTTTGGATTACATTTTCCATGTGAGCTCTATGCTTTCAAAACGCTATAAATGGGATAAAAATCATTTTGGTCCCCTCTAGTTTCAGGGGTTTTTATTTTAAATCATGTGTTTCAAAACTATTCATTTCATACCTGTATTTACAAAACTATTCATTTGAAACCCATGACGAAGGCGACGTTACTGAAGTTAACGGGAAACTGGCACGTGACCACTATTTACCCGTCCCCCTCCAAAACCAGGGCCGACGTTAACTATATCGCCCCCAAACTTACCTAGGGTTTGGGGATCGACGATGATCGGAGGGAAATCGAATCATCCGTCGCACAAAGCTTGAGCTTCAAGGCTAGGGGCGTGACAGGTAAGATCCCATTTTACCTATTCCTGATCGTAGGTCCCAGTTCATCCCAGTTCATGCTTCTCCTCGCCGTCTTGCTTTGTCGATGATGACGTTAGTTTGTGATTTGTGGTCCTAATTGATGGCAAAAGTGGGAGGTTTGTGGTCCCAGTGATGCTCTGTTTAATCCTAACCGTGATCTTAGTTTGTGGTCCCAGTGATGCTTTGTTTATTCACAATGATACTTTGTTTAATCCCTGCCCTAACCGTGACCTTAGGTCCAAGTTCAAGCTTTGTTTAATTCCTATTGTTGGTAGGTATCATGCCAAAATTGGAACTCTTTATACACCGGATACATGTTAAAATTGGAGCACCTTTATACTCTGAATACATGTCCAAATTGGTTCCTCAATCGTAATTAATGTGTTATTCTATTTAACTGTGTTGTGTTATTTAACCTTGTTGTACTTAAATGGCATGTACTCAAACCCAGCTGCTTGGATCCCAACAACCACCTCCAGCCTACACTGAAGGTTCAAACTCTCATTAGGGTCAACAAGGGAGAGGATAAGAGAGATTGAAGATGTGAATCTATGTCCTTGTTTTTAGGTTAAACTGTAAACATTTACTTATGGTTATGGAAGATGGAAGATGTAAAACTCTGTCACTTTTTGTCAGCTGCCCACATGTGAATGGGAATTATTTGTACTCATGTGGATTCAATTAGTTTCCACTCATGTGAATGGAATGTTGTCAAACATCAGGTGCTTGTAAATTTTTGTGAAACATCAGGTGCTTGTAAATTTTTGTGAAACATCAGGTCATGTTATATGCTGCTTTATGTGAATGGGAATTGTTTATACTCATGTGGATTCAATTAGTTTCCACTCATGTGAATGGAATGCTGTGAAGGATTGGGTGCTTGTAAATTTTGTGAAACATCAGGTGCTTGTGAATTTTGTGAAACATCAGGTGCTTGTAAAACAGGAGTCAATGTTTGATTGAAAAGAATGGAATGTTTGATTGCAAGACAATAGAATTACACCACACTAATCAAATAGGATTACACCACACTAATTGCAAACAGGGGTGATACACAACATCTTAATAGGATTACACAAGCCAATAGAAAACTAGGTAAGTTGCTATTATGCAAAACAACACCACACTAATCAAATATGTCTTGGCTTTAGATTTCAATTTCCCATTTTGCAGTTCAAGCATGGCAATTAGCTTGTCTTTATCATCAATCAAGTTCTTCATAGCTTCTACATCTACCATTGCCTTCTCCTCATTTGCTTGACAGGATCCCAAGAGTGCTTCCATATTCTCCGCCTTATCACGATATCCCTTGGTGACAACGTCTAAGTAGGGGTCACATACACCTGGCTAAATCCACAGGAAGAAATCACATCCATCATGACTCTACAGTAGAAAGATGATGATCAATTGAGTCAGTGCTAATTTCAATTAAAATTTACAAATAGCAAATAGATAGTGAAATTACTCGTTGGGTTGCACAATTTATGAATCTCCTTCCATGATTCAACTCAGTCTTTGAAACCCTTTGTTTGGCCTTCACTCCACAAAAACAGTATTAATCACCCCCCCCTCGAGGAAGCGATGGAACCTCCACTGTGGTGGCTACTTCCTTGTGAGGAAGTCTTCTCCGACGACATGGATCTTTGGGTGATGATCTTTGGGTGATGGGTTGTAGCTCAACAGTCACCTACGAAGGGTATAAAACACAAAGAAGGAGATGATGTGGGTTAATACGAGGGGCAAAACCCTACCTGGAGGGAGAAGGACCTCGGAGGGTGTCTTCGTCGGTGAAAAATCCGGCAGAGCCCACCGATTTCACTCACCGAGCGTTTGGCCGGAGAAACCCTAACAATAGGGGTTAAAGATCGTTATAAAATGGAGGGAGGAAGTGGAAAACCGGCTTCCTTGACGGGAGATCGCGCAAAACCAGCCACGTGAGGTCACGTGGCCGGTTTGACGTTAAATCCACAAACGGCCGTCACTAAGTGTGGGTTTAAATTAAAATTATTGTAACTACAGGGTTTGTTTTGTTACGTTTTGAAACACATGGTTTAAACTAAAAAATCCTGAAACTAGAGGGGACCAAAATGATTTTTACCCTTATAAATAAGATTTTATAGCCGTGTCTGTTCCGTGCGATTAGATAAAAACGGGAGAATATCTTCCAGGAGAACATTTCCTGGGGAGTAGTGATTGGTGTACATGGACATGTGGCATGTCACCTATCGGTAGTCAAAGTACCGATTCTTTCATCTATCACATCGGTGGGTCTATCACATCGGTGGAAGTGGCCTACCGATGAGATAGATGAAAATATCAGTATCTCACTACCGATATATTCAATCGGTAGCCAACTGGGCTACCGATAGGATAGATGAAGATATCGGTATCTCACTACTGATACATTCAATCAGTAGCCAACTACCGATATCTTCATCTCTCTGGGCTACCGATAAGAGATGAAGATATCGGTAGTTGGCTACATGTGCATGTGCATGAATCTTTATTTTTTTCTGAGACATTGTTTTTTGATCGAGCTTTTCTCATATGATTGATAACCTCATGATAATATAAGATTAAATTATATTAAAAGATATAAAATTTTTAAAAAATATATCAAAAGACAGTTTTGCCACATTTTACAAATCATAGCTGTCCCAAACCCACGCACACACGCAAGCACAAACAAATGAAATCCCATATACATGAGATGCGAACTCCCAACAGGATTACTAGCTACGCCCATCATCAAGATGAGTGTCAAACGTGCCGACGGACTCACCTCCATTCCATGCTGCCAACAAAGCCCTAAGTCAACATGAGTGGCTCTCTTATCACAATTCTAATCCGACCAAACAAAGATGTCCTATATATGGGTTTTAATTTTGAATTCAGGGACGAGGGATCTAGTGATGTCATGTGATCTATTTCGAATTTTAGAATCTAGATTTTGCTAATTTCTAAAAATAAAATAAATGAGAATATGCATGGCAAAAATTAATAATATATCAAATCACCAATTGTCCAAAAAAAACTCCAATTAATACAGACAACAAAAAATGCACTATCCAGACTTGCTCAAGATCACAAACAATTTTCCGTGAGGCTAATATCATCACTCATTAGCCTGTCCCATTCCCATCATATATTGTAAATCTAGATTACTCTGTATAAATCTAGGAAAGATAACGAAAACTTACTCGTTAGCCTAGGATCTTCTTCTCTCCGATTCGTTTCACGTGATCCAGGTATATCTTGTTACGAGAACAAAGATCAATAAGTCACATCCCAAATTCCTTCTTCCTCTGTTCTTCTCTACTGGATTTCTTCAAAAGACTTCTCTCTTGATCACTCGACGGGAAGCACCCACTCACTAAAACTGTTTCACCCCTTACATAAGTCTCCAAACTATTCTATTAGCAGTTTTAGTAACTGCTAGTAACCGTTTGATCAACTTAATGTGGGTTAGGCTCTTTAATTGGTTCTAGCCATCATTGGCTACCATAACTTGTTTATAAACCAACATCTCCCACTCACCGATGATGTGTTGGATTTATCCAGTAGTGTAGACAGAACTTAGATTTTTCTAGAATCCATTCATACAGGAAAAATGGGCCGTGCGACCTGAAAGCACACAAATGATGGGAGCTCCAATATAGAAACCGGTTAAGGTCATAAATGAGACATCAACCATATTGACGAAGTAAAAATAATTGAAACATGTACTTTAGTACCCCAAACATTTTTAGCTACACATAACCGAGTATGACTAGATCCCTCAGAAGTCCAATACTCGTTACTCTCTTATTACAAATATTCACAATCATGTCCTACTTTTTCAAGTGACATTATTGTTCGGCCGGAGAATATAAGTAACAGGTGTAAAACTAAATCTGTTCTTTCTTTTGCACTTATATCATTAGGATCAGAATTAATTCGCTTTCCCAGTAGTGCTCCTTTAGATCGAATCGACTCATGATCATAGGTAACACTCTAAAGTAGCAAACATTAATCCTTTCACTTTGTGATATAGTCAAAAGTTACAAAGGGTGACATTTGAGATCTACATTAAGATCTCTAGAACTAACACAGTATAGAAGCAGGGAACCATTCCATACTTCCTCATAGGTCGACAAGCACATGCAGTATGAAATGCATGTTATGGTGGAGCTACTCTTTTCTTTACTAAGATAAAGAGTGTATGTCATTGCTCTTCTTAAGTAAACACACCATACAAGTCTTAGTCTTGTCGCCAAACCAACTCAGGCGTCAAACTTGAAAGTTCTATTTGCTCACTATCTACAGCGCCAGATAAAAATTTCACACTTGGCTTCAATTGATAAATTCATGGATAGTGGGATATTATCCATGTCGATTCTTTTAGAATCTCATCTTGGTTTTAACCAAGGCGACTTAAATTTAAACTAAATTTGCTCCCACTGCGCCTAAAGTCACTTTCAAAGCAATTAGTTCAAATCGTCTCATCTCTGCTCACTCTCTAAGCGCCAGAGGTGATTGTTCGTGTGAGTGAACCAATCATTGTCTATTGACATACAACATTAAACTGTACTAGCTATCGCTTACAGTAAAACATCAAAATAATTTGAATGAATTTTACCAACATAAGGCAAAAACAAATTTCATTCAAATCAACTGTAAGGTAATACAAGTGAACCATTGGACCAGATCAGATAACATTCACATTCTACACAAGCCTAGAGATTTTACATGTCCAACAAATGAATCTCTAGCTATTGGCTTGGTGAAAGGATCAGCAACCATATCTTTTGTAGAAATGTGTTTTAGGATCACCTCCTTTTGTGTAATCATGTCTCTAACATAATGATATCTAATTTGAATATGTTTGGTTTTTCCATGATACTTAGGATCCTTAGCATAGGCCAACGCAGCCATGCTGTCAGAGAAAATTGTCACCGGTTCTCATGCTGATTTGACAATTTCCAAATGTTGTAGAAACCTTCTTAACCAAACCGCTTCTTGTATAGCAGAGGAACATGCTACATATTCTGCCTCCATGCTAGACAAGGAAATACAGGATTGTTTCTTGCTACTCCATGATATTGCACAACCATTCAACAAGAATGCATATTCTGAAGTTGATTTGCGCTCATCTATATCACCACCCCAATCGGCATCAGTATAACCAAATAAGCGCAAATCCTTTCCTTGATAGCACAACACAAAATCTGATGTTCCTTTTAGATACCGCAAAATTCTCTTGACTGCCTTCCAATGCTTAATTCCTGGATTTGACTGATATCTGCTTACCAATCCAACAGCATAGCATATGTCGGGACGTGTGCACATCATTGCATACATCAAACTACCAATAGCACTGGAATAAGGTACATTAGACATTCTCTGTTTTTCTTCTGGAGTCTTAGGACACACGTTTATACTTAAGCTCGAGTTTCTTTCAACTGGTGTGTCCATCGGCTTGCAATTATGCATGTGAAAACGCTCTAACATCTTTTTGATGTAAGTCTCTTGAGATAAACCCAAGAGTCTTCTAGCGCGATCCCTTAGAATTTTCACACCCAGCACAAAACTAGCTTCACCCATGTCTTTCATCTCGAAATTTGATGATAACCACTTCTTAGTGTTTTCAATCAATTCCTTATCATTTCCAGCCAATAAAATGTCATCAACATATAAGGACAAAATGACGAAACCATTCTTTGAACGTTTCACATATACACAATGGTCCTCTTCCATCATTGCAAACTTATCCATTAGAATAGCTTGATGAAATTTGTGGTTCCATTGTCTAGATGCTTGTTTGAGACCATATATGGATCTTTTAAGCTTGCAAACTTTGCGCTTATTACCTTTAGATTCAAAACCTACATGTTGATCCATATATATCTCTTCATCTAATTCTCCATTGAGAAATGCAGTTTTAACGTCCATTTGGTAAAGGTCTAAGTCCATTTGAGCGACAATAGCTAAGATGAGGCGAATTGAAGCAATCCTTACTACTGGTGAGAAGGTTTCTTCATAATCAATTCCCTCCTTTTGGGTATAGCCTTTGGCCACTAGTCGAGCCTTGTATTTATCAATAGTCCCATCCGCCTTGCGTTTAATCTTAAGAACCCATTTGTTCCCAATTGATTTACGTCCTGGCGGTAAGTCTACTAATTCCCAAACTTGATTGGTTTTCATAGACTCCATTTCCTCCTCCATAGCTTTAATCCATTCCCCAGTTTTATGACTCGAAAGAGCTGCTTGAACAGTCTTAGATTCATCTTCATCCTGTGGAGCAACCATAAAAAGCTTCCCCCTCAATCTCAAATCGACGACGAGGAATCTTTTCACGAATACTCCTACGAGGTTGAGATTGATCATGATCATGCTCCATAGGAGTGATATCATTGCTCCCACTAACCGCTACTTGTTCAAGAATTTCTTCCTCAACTATTCGGTTGGGTGCTTTATCAGTTAGATCATCTACCTCATAAAGATGAAAGTCCTCAATAACCTCTCCTCGCTTAGGGAATTCCTTTTCTAAGAAAATGACATCTCGTGACTCAATTTCTGTAACTCTTCCATCATTTTCTTCACCCAGAAACACAAATCCTTTGGAATTATTCGAGTATCTTATAAAGATACATTTCTTCCCCCTAGGACCAAGTTTTCCATATTGGTGAGAAATTATGTGTACATAAGCTGCACAACCCCAAGGATGCAAATTGCCTAAATTAGGCTTTTGGCCATTCCATAATTCATATGGGGTGGAGGATACAGTTTTAGAGGACACACGATTAAGTATATAGGCAGCAGTTAATAATGCATCTCCCCAAAAGGAAATAGGCAAATTAGCTTGTGCCATCATTGACCTAACCATGTCTAATAGGGTTCTATTCCTTCTTTCTGCTACTCCATTTTGTTGTGGAGTATAAGGAATAGTTAGCTGTCGAGCTATGCCCTTTTCATCACAAAAACATTTAAATTGATCAGATAGATATTCACGACCTCGATCAGTCCTAAGAGATTTGATATTTGTGTTTAATTGATTCTCAACCAACCTAGTATAACGTATGAAGCAATCTAATGTTTCAGACTTATGAGAGATCAAATAAACATGTCCAAATCTTGTGAAATCATCTATAAATGTGATGAAATAGAAAGCTCCATGCCTAGCCCTCACATTCATTGGTTCACAGATGTCAGAATGGATTAATTGCAATGGTGTTGTGGCTCTTTTGGCTTTGCCAAATGGTAATCTTATTGATTTTCCAGCAAGACAATGCTCACAAGTTGATAAATCGACTTTAGCTAGTGAGCCTAATAGGCCTTCTCTAGCCAACCTATTAAGTCGATCCTGTCCAATATGTCCTAATCTAGCATGCCATAGAAGATCATCTACAACAATACTAGAATTACCAACAACATAAACGGTAGCATTGTCTATTACATCAACAGGTACGATGTCCATCACCATAAAACCATCTAATACAAAACCACAACCATAGTAAACATTGTCTAGAAACACCTTAACAGAGTTGTCCATAAACACAACACGAAATCCTAATTTCAAAAGAACAAGCACAGAGACTAAATTTCGTCGAACTTCCGGAGCGTAAAGCAAATCATGAAGATATAAAGTGCGACCGCCCCGCAACACTAGCTTGCAGGTACCGATCCCAAGCACTCAGCGGAAGCATTATTCCCCATGTATATGCGTCTACTTCCCTTCGGCAATCGACGAAATCCCACGAAGGTGGTTCTATCCCTTGTTATATGGTTTGTTGCTGCTGAGTCTACAGTCCAAAAAGGAACAAATTCAGCCAACATCAAACAGCTACTAACAAATAAGTTAGAGGGAGTAGGCATAGCATATAGTACCTTCGGCTCAGTGCATTCACGAGCGAAGTGTCCCAGCTTGCCACAGTTAAAGCAATTCTTGCCTTTCTTGTCTTTTTGACCACCACGTTTGCCTCTCTTGCGCTTGTCATTCTTTGAACCTAGTCCATCCACTTTGCCTTTACCTTTGAAAGTTTTACCTTTCCCTCGTTTGCGCTTAAAGCCTGAAGCCTTTCGCGATGAGGATTCAGTCATAAAAGCTTCATCAACAGGTTTCTCAGCATGAAGACGATCTTCTTCTAACTCAACATGTCGTGCAACATCATCAAAAGTCTTGATGTTGTCATTATGAGTAAGATTAGTCTTCATATGCTCCCAAGAACCAGGCAAAGTTTGGATTACTGCTTGGACTTGTTGTTCGTCGGTCATTTCATGTCCAACAATCCTCAATTCACTGATCATATTCGACATGATTGTCAGATGCTGCCTCATCGAATGATGCTGGCGCTTCTTGTATCTGTCGAAATTGATGGTTAACTGACGAAGTCGAGTAGTAGAGGTTCCTCCATACTGGACTTTAACAGCATC
Source organism: Narthecium ossifragum (assembly GCA_963920575.1). Classification (NCBI taxonomy): domain Eukaryota; kingdom Viridiplantae; phylum Streptophyta; class Magnoliopsida; order Dioscoreales; family Nartheciaceae; genus Narthecium; species Narthecium ossifragum. The sequence continues at coordinate 8,375,577 of OY986964.1, read as the reverse complement.
CCAAACAGCCATGGTTGAACGATGCTTTTCAAAACGAAGCATCAAGTCATTTCTCATGCTGCTCAGCATCAATATGCGAGAAACTCTATCCTTACGCCTATAAGCTTGATAGAGTTCTAGATTACACCGATGCTGAGCAGTTGTGCCTTGCTCAGGTTCAGCCATAGGTTGTGTTATAATTTCCAGCATATCCTGTTCTTCCAGGAGATACTGAATTTTCCTATGCCATATGTCATAGTTTTTCTCATTCAGTTTGTCCCCCTGATTCAAATCAGTGATAATGCTCTTTGTTGCAGCCATTCTAATTTAGAGACAACAAATTAACATAAGGAACTAGTACAATAAAATCTTATAAAATCTTGCCGCAATATCTTGAATTAAGTAGAAATAATCTAACATATGTAAAAGTAACGAAAAAGAATATATATAACATTCTATCAATTCCTAAATACATAGCCAAACTATTAATACTTAATCCATAATTGCGCAAGAGTTCAATTATTAGGTGAAACAGAAATTTCAAACCTAATATACCCACTTAATAAGATATGATATCATGCTCACAATTAAATAAAACTTCATTAATTAACATGATATTTACATATACAACGAGTGACTCAGATCAATCTATGCCCTAGTGCAGCTTGGATTTCTTAGGAGGAGGGGTGCCATCAGACTCAATCTTAGAAACCTGTCTAAGATCCTCTTCAGGCTCATATGATTCAGCCACAGAATCCTCACTAGGAGACTTAGTGAGATCAGATTCAGTATCAGAAAACTCGCTAGGAATATCCTCTCCTTGCTCAGCTAAAAATGCATTAGAAGAACCATAGAGATTTGCAAAAAACATGTCACCAAAACATCTTTTCACTATCACATTATCCATCTTCCTTATCCAAGGAAAATTGCTTGCATTGTGATTTGTTCTTCTTGCACTTTGATAACTATGAGCATATGAAAGAGACGTTGAGCGATATATGTTCCTTTGAACATTTCGTTTTATCTCTCCTTCTATTTTCCGAGTTATATTGTTGAAATGTAAGCTACCAAGTTGCTTCTTTAGCTCTTTGGCAACTATTTCCAACGACTCAGGTAGAAAATCAAGCAAGATTTTCATTTTCCGATCTATGTGTAGTTGAATCCCATACTCCATAGAAAGAAAGTAGAGCTTTCTCCACATATTGTGAGTATGCAAGGTCAATGTGTCCCCATCTTCCATCTTATAGGCCAACACACTTTCTAATGAATAGTCCTCCACTGCATTGAATTAGGCATAACTAATCAAGACACTTGTTCTATACCATGAATGCACATAAACTAAAACATAATGCAGTCATATAAAAAAAACTCAAAATACATAGTATCTAATCTGCTCATCTGCTAGACTTTGATACTCGATCATCAAGACTTGTTAAATCATGCAAATGAGAAATACGAGACTAGAATGACAGGAAACTATTCAACAAATAAGAATAATTAAAAAATATATATGAGATCAGGACAGTCTCCTGACTCAAAAATTCTGACAAAGCTTTAGATGTAGTGTATTTCCTAGAGTCACAATGGTCAACTCACTGTCAATTGAGTGTCTCAACTTTTGTTGATGTGACATGCTAATTAGATAGCATCAACCACAAGCTCTCTGGTCTCTCTCACATATCCCGATCCAGGAGAGAACCGGCGTTTGGAGAAACGCGTGGCCAGGGTGAGGGGGCTCCCCGGCCGTGGCGCGACGAGATCCGGCCACCGTCGCTGGCCACACCAACCGCGGCCTCAACGTCCAATGTGAAACCTCGGGTGATGCTTCGACCTTGGCTCCTTTCCATCCTCTCCTCTATTCCCCTGTCTTCACGATCAGTGTGGAGATCATGTCGGAGAGACGTCGAGGCCGAGGTCAGATCCCAGCGATGGTGGTGGACACTGGAGTCGGATCCCAGCGAATCAAACCCAGATCGAGGTGGGACTTGCCACATCGACCGTGCCCTGGTCTCCAGAGCCCATCTCGACAAGATCGGGCAGTGGCACCTGTGCGCTCCTGGACTGTGGCCATCTTGCGCCCCCTCTACTCCAATCGTGACGCCCTCAACTACGTTGCCGTCGAATCTAATGCTCCGGCGGGGCTGAAGGTCTTCAACACCCTTCATTGGCTCGAGCGACCCATGCTCGGCGACGTTGGTCATCCCCAACCTCTCTCCATCACCTCCTCACTCACCTTCAAAAGGGACGGAGACCGGACAGACGGGAGTCGTTCGACGAAGAAGAAGAGGGCTCCGGGTTGACCGTAGTCAAGCACCGGGAAGAAAAAAAAAAATTTCCCGTCGCCGGATCAGAGGATGAAGGCAGGGAAGAAGAAGAAGAATTCTTCAACAGAGCCATGCCAGGTATGTAACCCATACCAATTCCCATTCTCCTTTCGGGCCACCGATCGAATTTGACATTACCAACTCACGAAAACAAATCTAATGGCTCTTATACCAATGTAAATCTAGATTACTCTGTATAAATCTAGGAAAGATAACGAAAACTTACTCGCTAGCCTAGGATCTTCTTCTCTCCGATTCGTTTCACGTGATCCAGGTATATCTTGTTACGAGAACAAAGATCAATAAGTCACAGCCCAAATTCCTTCTTCCTCTGTTCTTCTCTACTGGATTTCTTCAAAAGACTTCTCTCTTGATCACTCGACGGGAAGCACCCACTCACTAAAACTGTTTCACCCCTTACATAAGTCTCCAAACGATTCTATTAGCAGTTTTAGTAACTGCTAGTAACCGTTTGATCAACTTAATGTGGGTTAGGCTCTTTAATTGGGTCTAGCCATCATTGGCGACCATAACTTGTTTATAAACCAATATATATATATATATATATATATATATATATATATATATATATATATATATATCAACCTTATAAGGAGCAAAAACCTCATATTAGTTTATTTACATGTATATTTTCCTAAGTTAAGTTTGTATATTCTTATCATCTTCCATAGGTTAGTTTTAAATATACATCCTTCTAATCATAAATCATGAGATTAGTTATAAATATACATACTTATCTACCTTATAAGATCCAAGGATAGTTACTTTTTATGACTCATCATCTGAATCATAAACTTATACACACATGACATACACGTGATATAAAATTATAATTAAATAAATAAAAAAGATAGTGGCTGATGTGGCGTTAGTTATAATAGAGATAGCGGGGACGGGCAATTAGCCGTGCCATGTGGCACGGGTCCACCACCTAGTATATATATATATAGGGGAGCGTTTCGCTCACACATCCTTTTAACACAACATTTGGCACTGAATGTGAACCCTCCATCTCAATCTTGATCAAATGCTGAGATTAAACCAAATCCCAGCCCTAATAAGTTCTCCCCTGCGCAGTCTCTCTCTCGTGTTCTTCTCCCCCGCGCGATCTCTCTCTCTCTCGCGTCCCTTCTCCCCCGCGCCCACCCCGGCCGCGCCGCCCTCTCGCCCCTTACCGCCCCTCCCCTGTCGCGCCGCCCTCTCGCCCCCTTGCTGCCCCTCCCCTGCCGCCCTCTCCCCCTTGCTGCCCCTCCCCTGCCGTGCCGCCCTCTCCCTCCGCCGCGCCCCCCACGACTGTGTGGCCTCGCCGACCTTGCCCCCTTGCTGTGCAGAGCAAAGATCTTGCCATTGAGCTTGCTCAGTCTCTCCTCTTCTTAAGAATGGCACTCTTCTATTGGTGAGAGGAGATCAGGTGAAGAAGCTCAAAGCAGCCAATGCCTCGCTGGTCCAGGAATTATGATGCTGGGCCGGGGCCGGAGCCGGAGGGCGATGCCATGGATTTCTTGGACTCGGTGCTGGACATGGGCGACGGGGGGGATTGTGGCGAGCTGGCCCTGATGGACACGCCGGAGCCCAAGTACAAGTCGAAGAATCTCGAGGCCGAGAGGAGGAGGAGGAGCAGCTCAATGGCAAGATCTTTGCTCTGCGCGGAGCCCAAGTAGAAGTTATAGTTTTTGCTCTCCAGACATGGTTTTGAATTCTGATGACAGAATTATCCCTTTTCTTCTTTACCTGTCTCAAGTATTGGTAGGTTTGAAGGGCCGCATGGAGAGATTAGAGGAGTTAAAAGCAAGATATATTTTCTGTCGAAATTATAGGAGGAATTTTTTTGTGAAAATGTAACCTGCAGCTTCATATCCAGTGTCTCTGGAGATCAAATGGTAAATTTTGATGATTGGATTAGCTTTTTGGTGCAGCTTCATTACCAGTATCTCTGGAGATCAAATGATTTCAATTGAGAATTGTAGATGACTCTACTGGAGCTTGGTTAAAAGCAGAAATATATTACGCGATCTTGAACTTCAAAACACATGAAATAGGAGTTCTTCTTTGCTTGAGATATGATTTACTTGCCTAAATGTCACACACATTGACTGAAAGCTTACAGATGGATTAGCTATTTTACAACATTGTAGACAAAGCTAACATGAAATACAAAGCTAACATTAGACAAAGCATTACTAATTAACATACAAAGCTAACATACAAAGCTAGCAATGTCTCATGGCCCCCAATGCTTGATTTCTTGTAAGTCGATTGCACTAACTGCAACTTTATAATCACCACTTGGTATCTGTCCAAATTACAGAGAAAATCAATCTGATCACTAGCTCAGATTTATTCTGGCTGAGGACGAGTAATATAAATCTTAAATCCCTCCAGTACCACAATTGCAATCTGGCTGAGACGAGTGTTAAATCCCTCAGATTACGAATCAAAGCATCCCAAGGAAT